>CM040435.1:3947865-4440365 GCA_022702705.1 Papilionanthe hookeriana x Papilionanthe teres
GCAAACTTTTTCAAGGGCACCCGATCAGAACTAGTCGATCAATCAACTTTGTCTCGGCATGAGCAATCTTCACGCAACTTGTCACCCTAGTCGACCAAACTAAAATTCATTGATCCGCTAATGAACGTTATATTATGCTTAAACAACAAAAAAATATTGTATTACTTAGCGTATTAACAACATTAAGGGCGATTCCATAACCGTTCCCTCTTTTCTGCAATTTAAAGAAAATGCCCAATATAAATATAATTTTAAAAGATGAATAAGAGGACTTTTACCCCATTCATCTTCTCAGAATTCTTTGTCGGTTCTACGCTCTATCTTATTCTCCTTCTCCCATCTCCGATTCTTGAGTCGTGTTTTATCTGAAGGACAATTTAAGATTCAACACCTTGATAACATTTGACTCATCTTATTGATATAACCGGTTTGATTCTGAACATGTTGAAATAGAGGCCCAAATGATTCTATATTCAAATTTGAAAGATCTTTTATAAAAAATGCATCAAAATCATGCTCGATGAAAAAAATTATTGATGACACATCAATATGATAATTCACATGCATTTTTTTACAAAATTTTAAATAATCATAAACAATAATTTATCTGTATTTACTTCAAGGATAACCAAACAAACTTAAATATTTTGACTGCACTATTTTTTATTTAACTTTACACGCATATAAATGAATAGAAAAAAATAATTTTCTAGTATTTATTGTACAAACAACCAAACAATATATCCAAGACATAATACACTACATTTTATTTGATTTTTGTATTTTTTTTACAGAAAACCAAATAATCAAAATTTAGATGTTTAGATTATTTTTTAAAAATAATCATCATCAACAATATGCATTATCTTAAAAGTAACTATAAATAAAAAAAAATAAAAAATAGAATATAAATAATAAAAATAATCTCAATTGGGCCCCAAATATTTGAGTAATATGCACATAATATTTAAAAGTCAAATATTAGGTTTATAAATGTATAAGATTGTGTGTTGTCGCTACTCCTAAAATGTTGACTTCTTGTAATAAATTATTTCTTAATTCTATTATGAGATTATGTTTTGTTTGGTTATATAAGGACCAATATGGCTGTTACCGGCAACCGTGGTTACGCTTGCGCCCCAGATCCAGTCCACCGTTAGCGGCGAAAGGCCTCGAAACCGCGCCTTTCGACGCGGTTCTCCGGCGTCGCTCAATCTATAAATTGGCGGCCAGCCCGACGGCCAATTCTTTCTTTGATCTCCATGCAAGCGCTTCCCCTCATCTCTCGACCAACCGGTGCAACCTTTCTCTTCCCAACCTCGTTACCCAGTAGCGGTCGATCTCCATACCACCGATCTCCCACATTCCCGCATTTATCCTCCATTCCGTCACTTATTCTTCTCCAGATCTAGGCTAACTGCTCGATCTAGAGGTAAGCACGACAATGGAAGGCGATCCGCAGGAAGCTACGGAGACGCCGACAGGGGCCTCATCGGGCGCGGAGAGCCCCTTGATGCTCATGCTTACGAGCTCTTCCAGTTCCCTCAATGATGAGGACTTATTCGAGCCCGTCTCCCTCCTCGATCTTGACAGTGCCATTGTCGATGTTGGCCCAGCCGATGTCTCGATGCGTTCCTCAATCAACTCCGCCGGAGAGCTTGACGATGTTGGCGCTCTTTCAAAGGAAACGCACGCTGATCACCACTTCCGTAGTCATACAATTAATCTCAGCTCCTCTACTGCCAGCTTTGACTCGCTTTCCTGTGCTTGCTCTATGGCTGGATCGCCGCCTGGACCGCAGGGCAGGCAACTCGCAATGTCGGAGATACCGCCGGAGCTCGTGCATATTGTGGATTCTGTCATAATGGGGAGGTTAGATTGCATGGAGAAACTGAAAGAGTTGGCCTCGGGTGCTGATTCGTTGGAGTTTTCGAGGTTCGTGGTGGATGCGCTGCTCGCCACCATGGTCGGGGTGGAAGGCCTGGATGAAATGGATGGTACTGGGTTCAAGGATTCGACGCCGAGGGTAATGCTCACTTCACGAGCTGCTGCTGTGGCTGCGGAGCTTATCCCCTGGCTACACTGTGAAGGTGATTCAGAGTTTTCTATGTCGCCGAGGACGAGGATGGTGAAGGGTTTGTTTTTGATTCTGAATTCCTGCAGCAGAAACCGTGTGATGTGCTCGTCTACCGGGGTGCTTAGATTCCTCTTGGATTCAGCGGACAAGATCCTTTCGGATTCAGCGGACAAGATCCTTTCGGATTCAGCAGGCTGTTTTCGTTGGAATGCCTGGCCTTTGCTTTACTGCATTCAGATTCTTGGTGGGCACTCTTTGAGCGTTACTGATCTCGAGCGCTGGCTTAATCTGATTAAAAAATGCACCGTCACTGAGTGGGCAGCGCCGTTGATGCTCTCTTTGGAGAATGCTATGGGAAGTGAGGAGGCGAGGGGTCCGGTCAGTTCCTTTGAGTTTGATGGGCAGAGTTCTGGTTTGCTTGCTCCTGGTGAGAATCGCTGGCCGTTCTCTAATGGTTATGCTTTCGTGTCTTGGATTTATTTGGAGTTGTTAGAAGAAGTGGTTGCTGACCCTCCCACAAGCACCACTGCCGCTTCATCAGCCAGTCGTCTGGGCAAATCATCTTCTGTAGCTGTAGCTGGAGTGTCAGCTTCTGGCGAGATTACCGGCCAAGTTTCTGTGCAAACTCCTAGGATCTTTAGTTTTGTGTCTGCGGATAACCAGTGGGTGGAGGCATACTTTTATGGACAATTCTTGGTTGTGGAAGTTGGCGTTGGGAAGGGGAAGAAGACTTTCATACGTTTCAGTCATGAATTCAAACCTCAGTGCTGGTACTTCATAGGGATCGAGCACAGCTATAGACAGAGTTTGCTTGGCAAAGCAGAGAGTGAGGTGAGATTGTATGTTGATGGGAGATTGCAAGAGACTCGACCTTTTGAACTTCCAAGGACATCAAAGCCTCTTTCTTTCTGCAGCATTGGAACAAATCCTCCCCCAACGTTACCTGGTTTGCAGCGACGTAAACGTCAGTGTCCTCTCTTTGCTGAGATGGGCCCTATTTATATTTTCAAGGAGCCCGTTGGGCCTGATGTAATGACTCGATTAGCTTCCAGAGGAGGAGATGCTTTGCCATCTTTTGGAAAAGGTGCAGGCTTACCATGGTTAGCAGTAAATGAGCATGTACGAAGCCTAGCTGAAGAAAGCTCGGCCTTGGATGCTGATATTGGAGGTAGCCTGCACCTTCTCTATCACCCTTGCTTGCTCAGCGGTCATTTCTGTCCAGATGCTTCATCTTCAATTGCAGCAGGTTGGTTGGGCTTTCAGGTTAATTGATTATTCTGCTTAAGTTATCTGCTTCCATGAGTTATCCTGACAGCCTTTTTTTTTTTTTTTGGGTTCATTCACTTTCAGGGCGCATCTAGCTCTGCTTTTCTCTTTGCATTGACATTCTAATTAGACTGCTGTTCAGGTCTGTTTGACATCTAAGATATACAATGGGAGCCGTGAAATGCAAAATATTGTTATTTCTCGTTCTCATCAATTGAACTAACATTGATAAAGAATTTGACATTAAAAAAATGAAGATTCAAACCCAGAGAAGTTTTACAAGCTCTTTGTACATGATCATGTTTAATAAATGAAAAAAAGTGCCTATTACCTTGGATGAAAAAAATGATAAAAAGAGTATAAGGACTGGAGCTTTTTATTTTAAGTATCTGAAGAAAATAAAAGGATACCAACATTAAAAAAAAAAGATGAAATCAAATTCAGAAGTAACAATAAATAAGAGACTATCAAAATTATAATACCGTAAGAGGAATTGAAGCAGTCTTTTTCTTTGTTTTTTTTAAACGAGAGCAAAATTAAATTGATAGGAAGTAATGTATTTGATGTATATTAAAAAGTTATAAATAAATAATGTCTTATTTACTATAAATATTACATGAAATATAAAATGGGCTAGATAGAATTTTTACTATAAATATATATATATCACCTATATATATATATATACTATATATATATATATATATATATCACTATCTATATATATATATATATATAAGAGAGTGACAATATATAATTTTATAGTAGGCAAAAAAATGGGTGAATAGAAAACATTAAAAGTTTTATCTAGCCCATTAATAATTCAATAATTTTTTTGTTTTTAGTGCGTACTATTCACATCTGGTTGAGTCATTACTCTAATAAAAAAACATCTTTATACCATCTAAAATGAATCATAGTTGGACATCTTAATTCTTGCAAGAGAGATTTAATTTGTTCTCCATTATCAGATACCATCCCCGTAATATGCTGTAAAATATTTATAATCAATTTGTAAACAACATCAATATTTTCTTGATTTGGATTTCCCAATACAATAGGACTCAAAAATCAATTTCATTATTTTCGAGTCAAATAGTTATCCCACCAGCCTTTTAGAAGATCAGTAAATCCACAAGTTAATTTAGTTACAAGTTGATGGGGACTATTATTATGACTATGGACGACAAAGACGTAAATTATCATTCGTTGTAATACAATTTGTATTTGACGATCTGTCACGCCGTCAATATCCATTTCATATAGATATGATATATTATAGTCATTTTGATATTTATTATTATTTTTTTCATATAAAATAACTGCAAGTGTGGGTCTAGGATAATAATATCGAAACGTCTGCCTTGTTTGATATGAAGGCAAAGCTTTATTGCCCTTAAATTTATGTATTTCAAATAATTCTAATTCAGAATTATTTTTTGAAATTGATTCTCAATTTTTTAAAGTTCTTTATGATCAGATCCTCAGATGGATTAGGTGATTGGTCGAAAAATTTATCTTCTCTTTTTAAGGTAGTAATATTAGTACCTTTTATTTTTGTAATTAATTATTCAAAGTCATGGATAGATGATCCTAAGTGGAAATTAAGACTGAGAGGTGGTTATATAGCAGCAGCCGAAGAAATAATTTTAGAAGTATTTTCGTTTACCTTTTTAATTGTTAAGGAAGAAATAAGTTGATCTAGTTTATTTTCTAATTTGATTAAATGATTGAAATTAGAGATAAGTTAGTATTGGTAAAATTTAATTGTTTAATAACACCAATAAATTCTTTAGTTGTATTAGTTTCAAGAGTTTTTCAAAAAGCATTTAACTCGAAATTAAGATTTCAATTATCCAAATCTAATATTGTAGGAATTGTAGGAGGATAAATATATTTTATTTCTCCGGAATTAGTTTTTATTTTCTAGATAACATTTCTATTTCGCCTGTAATTTATCAGTATTTGATTACAAAATCATTTTAAAAGGGATGTAAAGCTTTTTCCTTTGATTAATTTGCTTTGATTTTTTTTCAAAATAAATTTCAGAAAATTTTCTTCCATCATCTTCCGTAGTATAACTACGACACTAATTTCTAAAGGATTCATAATGTTTGTCTAATTAATTGGTTTAAGTCAGATAAGTCATACATTATTAAAGTTAAAACTAGCCTCCGATTGTGGAGAAATGTTTTCTACACACTTTGGGTGTGATAAATTATTACTGGATAGAGGCAAAATGTGAAACAATATCCGTGAAAGCGTTGGAGTAGTTCTAGTGACAAACAATTTTAGAGAGAGTCACCTTAGATGGTTTTGTCATGTTAAATGTCGACCATATGATGACCTTGTTAGGAGAGTTGATGTTTAAAGTTTGACTTATGTTAAGGAAGACAGAGGTAGACCTAAAAAGACTTGGGCATGTTGTATAAAAATGATCTTAATTTATTGGAATTAAATAGAAGTATGACACTCACTAGGACACGATGGAGAAAAATGATTCATGCATCAAACCCAACTTAGTGGGATAAAAGCTTGTTATTGTTGTTGTTTAAGCATAAGAATTATATTACACTTTGTAGTCTATTGTTTAATTGACATCTGTGAATACTTTTATAAATTTTCTTAAAGTCTATGCTTATTTTTCAGGTATACGACGACAACATGCAGAGGTCATCGGGCAAGTTAATGTTGCTATTAGAGTGCATCCAATGGATTCCTTATGGGCCTTAGCTTATTGTGGTCCGATGGCTTTACTTCCATTGATAGTTAGCGATGTGCGAATGGACAGTCTGGAACCCAAGCTTGGTGATCCTTCGTTAGCTCTTGCAACTTATTCCCTTTCTGTCCCAATTTTCAGAATTATCTCCATAGCTATTCAACATCCTAGAAATAATGAGGACTTGTGCCAAATAAGAGCACCGGAGCTTTTATCAAGGATTTTGCATCACATGTTAAAAACACGGTCTAATCCTGATCTTGGAAAGCTTGTTCAATTAAGTGATGACGACCTTGTTGCTGCAGTTGCATCTTTATGTCAACATCAGAAACATAACCATCCATTAAAAGTGAAGCTCTTCGGTATGTTGTTGCTAGACCTGAAGGTGTGGGCAATATGCAATTATGGCTTACAGAAGAAGCTTTTGTCATCACTCGCAGACATGGTATTTACAGAATCACCATCTCTGAGGGATGCTAATGCCTTGCAAGTTCTACTTGATGGATGTAGAAGATGCTTTTGGGTTATCCCTGAAAATGATTCTATTGATACATTTTCACTTCTTGGGGGACCACGGCCTGTTGGTGAAGTAAACTCTTTGGTTGATGAGCTCCTTGTTGTGATTGAGCTTTTAATGGGAGCCGCACCCACTTCTGTGGCAAATGAAGACATTCATTGCTTGCTTGGTTTCTTGGTTGTTTGCCTGCAACCTAATCAGGTAAACTGTCATTATATACATCATTTTAAATTTTTCGATGACATGAGAGATATTTATGAAGAATTTTGGAAAATGATTACTTTTTTAACAATCTATTGTTTTCAGCATTATCATTGTCATTGCTAGTAGAATATATAATCCTTGATCTGGTGTGATCCAATCGTAATCTCAAGTTGACCACAGTTTAGGCAGAACATTTCTTCTTTCCAGAAAAGTCTCGCCTTGTTATTTTCTAAGTTTTGTCCATTCTGTTTTAAACGCCTTAAAACATTTTGATCCCTATACTACTGTTGTTTCTTGAATGTATTTCAGATATTCAAAGATTGCTTACATGCAATCCATGCCATTTTGCTAGTCTTATTTTCATAATTTTTTTTTTAACATAACACACCTTATGTTGGTAATTAATCAGCCTCTTTTGTTATTTAATAGTTATTTCTTTGTTTGATTTTACATTACGCTATTTGATAAATTTTTGGTAAAGGAACTTTTGAATTGATGTACCAATCTAGCTTCTAATTTGATCAATGGAAAATTTTACTAACACAAACATGGATGTTGTGTTCATTAGATGTGGAAGTCTTCCTCTTTTTTCACTCTAATGCTCACTTCCATTCTTTTTTAATCAATTTGATATTACAATATTACTTTTGTTTCTTAGTAATTCATGTTAAATTAATGTAGTTGTAGAAAAATTTAGTTATGGTAATCCTTTGGTCATTAATTTTTTCCCTAATGCTAACAGTTGTGTTCATTATTCTGTTGCGCATTATTTCTTCAGATTTATGATGTTCATATATTGGTATCTTCTTTATAAAGTTTGCGTGATACTTTAAAAAAGAAATTTTAATTATAGTTTGACTTCTCATATCCCACTTAATGGAAATGAGTGACAAATGAGGATTCATGCTGCCTACCAAATATCTATGATAAGATTATTGGAAATGAGTGACAAATGAGGATTCATGCTGCCTACCAAATATCTATGATAAGATTATTGATGGACATATTCTGGTCTTTATTTGTTCATATTGAATTGCAGCTTTTCACATTTTAGAGCTCAATTCTGTCTTTTTTATACTTAAGATTGATTCAAAGACAACGTGATACCGGAGGAGAAATCCCAAACCACAAAAACAACTTCTATTAATGGGGAAATAGGATTACAACACACACAAACTGAAATAAGAACACTAAAAAATGAAAAAACACAAACAAACACCTCGAAAGAGTAGCCCAAGGGCAGTGGAGGTTTTTTAGGTGGATCGGGATGGTAGCAGGGGTGGCAGAACAAAGTTGTAATGTTGGGCAGCAGATTTGGCTGCAGAACTAAGGGCTGCGGGGCTGGATAGCCGGTTTGGTGGGGCTGGATAGCTTGTTTGGTGCTGGGAGGTGGGCTGGAGGTGGTTTAGGGTCAAAGTGTTGGAGCTGCTGTGGAAGAAGTAGGACAACAAGGAAAGGGAAGTACGGTAAGATAAATGCCTTGGCGGGGTCGAGATACAGCCGAAGCATCACTTAGACGAGAGACCGTCGGAGCACTACCTCGATGTCAGATATAACCCTCAAAATGATGATACGAAGATTAAAACTTCAATTCAGTTATCAAATCAATACCATTAACTCTAATCACATCATCCTTTATTTATAATGAGGCTAAGGCTTTATTTTAGGCAATACCTAAAATAAGAAAAAAAGAATCAAGTCAAGATTTCAGATTTAGGTAAGAAAATAAAGTGAGGAAAAATCATATTTAGGGAAGGGTAAACAAAGTAATCAAAATTCAGATTTTGGAAAGAACTTAAAATAAGAAAAGTTTTAAAATAAGAGATGAGAATGCAATATAATCTTATTTTAGGTTTTAGGAAATGTTTTAAATTAGGAAGGAGAATACAAATCAAATTTTAGTTTTAGAAAATGTTTTAAATTAGAGAAGGCCTATGAAGGAAAGTAAGAAAAGAAGGAAATGCAAGAAAAAGAGAAAAAGTGAAAAAGGAAAGGAGGGAAGAGGAAGGAGGGGTAGGAAACCTCTAGCCCGCACCAGTCTCTTGTGGTTGGGGGAGCTTCGACCTCATTGGTCAAAGCTTCTGGCTCTTCGTAGCACGGTGTCAAACCCTTTGGCCCTCCGAACAAGTAGATATTGTTGTTTCATTGCACATTCTAATAGAAGAGATATTTGTCCATTTGGCATGACCATAGTTGGAACTATAAATATACAAGTATTCCTACAAATTAGGTATTGCGCGATACCAGTTGTAACTTGTCCATTCCTCGCACTCGGTTGGGTGCAACTGATAAGCTAGTATGCGAGGAGAAATCCACTTCGTTTTGAAATCTATGGAAGGCTGTGTCACTCTCATTGGCTCTCCCTCAGGAGAGGCCTCTTCTCCACAGATAGAGCCTGTATCCCATTAAAGACTTTACGTCCCCATCAAGCTCCTAGGGCACATTTCAAATCTGGGGTTCGTCTCTTCGTCTTGTCATCCAACGTGGGGTACCATGCTGAACAGGAAATAACCTCTGAATAACTCCATATGATATTCTTGATGTGGCACACAATGATCTCATTTCTGATATCTTTGGACCTCCCTCTTTATCGGGCGACTCTGGAGGGGGCTATAAATCTGAAATATTTGCAATGCTTTGATCTGTGATGGCCCTGTATTGTGGTTGGTTCGTCAAAATCATGTCCTTATTGGACATCTCAAGTCAGTTCTGTAGTGTTCATTGTACCGCTTGTGAAACAATAGCTCGAGATACCACAACTTCATACTCTTCATGAATGCCCATTACGTCAAAGTCACTACTTTCTAGAACGGTTACTGTTACCTCAGCTGAAATCTCTAGCTCGAGTCCACTGGTGGTGTCTCTTCCTTGCTAGCTGCAAGTGGAGTCCTCCCGGAAGCCTTTAAATTCTCCCGTATCAATCAACGGCGTCGTTGCCCAATTTTTCGACAAAACCATGCTCAGTGAAACAGATCTCTCCCTTGGTGGTGCATTCTGGTTCCACATGCCCAAATCTGTGTCACTTACAACACTTTTTTACTGTGACAGATCTGGGGATGCGGCTTAGTATCCCTGTTCTCTCTCTAAATCAATTTGTCCTCTGATGAGGTCGGCTTGGGTGTTCCTCTGAGTGCTTTGACAATAAGATCTTGAGTTTGAAGGTGTGGGGGTCGCTCAGAGGTGTGGTCCCTCCACTTCTGAAGATGGAGTATGAAATTTTTGTTCGTAGTAAGTTGGTAAGAAATGGTACAACACACACAAACTGAAAATAACATCACTAAAACATGAAAAACACAAACAAACACCTCAAAATTGTAGTGGACCAAGGGTGGTGGAGGTTGGTTAGATGGATCAGGATGGTTGGTGGGTGTGGTGTCAGGAAAGATGGAGTGTTGAGCTGCAGTACAGCCAGCTGCGGGGCTAGACAGCCGGTTTGGATGGGCTGGACAGCAGTTTTGAAGTTGGGAAGGTGGGTTGGAGGTGGCTGGGGAAGGTTCGGAGTGGTGGAAAAAGTAGGACAACAGGAAACAGAAGTTTGGTAAGATAAATACCTTGGCGGCGTTTAGATATAGCCGAAGCAGCACTCAGGCCCTTAGAGACGGTCACCACCTTGGACGAGAGACAGTCGGAGCACTACCTCAATATCGGATACAACCCTCAGAAGGAAGATACCAAGGTTAAAACCTAATTTAGATATCAAAACAAGGCCCTCAATTCTAAGCACATCATTCTCTATTTATAATGAGGTTCGGACTTTATTTTATATAATACTTAAAATAGTAAAGAGTAATCAAATTGGGATTTCAGATTTAGGTAAGGAAATACAACGAGGAATAATCAGATTTAGGGAAGGGTAAATAAAGTAATCAAAATTAAGATTTTGGAAAGGTTTTAAAATAAGAGCGGAGAATTAAAGATAATCATATTTTAGTTTTAGGAAATGTTTTAAATTAGGAAGGAGAATTAAAATCAGATTTCAGTTTTAGGAAAGGTTTTAAATTAGAGAAGGCCTAGGAAGAAAAGTAAGAAAAGAAGGAAAAATGAAAGAAAATGAAAGGAGAGAAAAAGTGAAGAAGGGAAGAGGAAGGAGAGGGTGGCAACCACCCCTCCCTTGAGGTCTGGCCGGTTCTCACCCGAGCCCTGCGTCACAACCTTTTTCTCTTTAAGTCTTGCCCTATCATCTTATAATTTGGGCTACATGCTCTCCAAAGGTTACCTTACATCAGCTTTTGATTGATGCCATCGCTTATTTAATTTTCTAAGCTCTGATACCCTTGGATAAAACATATGGTGTACCATATGCAGAATGCTTTTAACATTTCTTTGGTTTTTGGAGGGCTTATGTGCATTTCCTCAACCTACTTAAGCTGAGGTAGATTTGCTCTAGCAATACTCTTTATCCCTATACTGATTAGCGGCCAAATCTGTTGAATGATTTTGAAACAATATCTTAGAAATTATTGAGCTGATGAGGGACGGTTTTTGTTGGAGTTTTAATTTTATTCATCTTTCATTTTCTTTCCAAGTATCTCTCCACGATGTTTCTTTAAAATTTTTCCTGCAGTGTTAAATACTTTTCTTCTGCTGATATCCTGTTTGGTGCCATGCAATTTCTCAATTGCATAACATGCTTGTTCCCCTTTCAAATATGTTTGTTCTATGGCTTCTTTATTATTCTAAATATATTGTTTCACTTTGATACCTTTTTAGGTTGCTAGAGTATTACGTCTGATCTACAGGTTAATAGTGCAGCCTAATGCAACCCGTGCTCAAGTTTTTGCTTATTCTTTTATTTCTTGTGGGGGAATTGAAACACTTCTAGTTCTATTGCAACGGGAAGCTAAAAGTGGAAATTATAATGTTGTGGATAACTATAGCTCAAATGATATCAGTTATGTTTCAAAGGAAAACTTTGATTTGGAAACTACGAATAGTAAAGCTAGCGCAGATGTTGAGGAACCTGAATTGCTTGAGCAAATGAAAATGGTGTCTGGTGAATCAAATGCACAATCTCAGTCAACTATTGGTAGTAGCAGTATAGTTAATATCTTATTGGCAACAAATGGTGACAGAAGGCCATCTACCTCTGAGTCTCAATTCCTTAAAAGCACAGGTGGCATCAGGTTTTCAATGAATGAAGAAAGTTCTCGGAGTAACGCATTCAACATTGACAATGGTGACGGAATTGTTGTAGCAATAATCAATCTTCTGGGTGCCTTGGTTTCTTCTGGTCATTTGAAGATTAATTCAAATATGTCATCATCAAGCTTGCCAAATAATCTTCAAAGCAAAGGATTGTTTGATGAAGGCAGTACCATGTTTGATGATAAAGTTTCTTTGCTACTCTTTGCTTTAGAAAAGGCTTTAGAAGCAGCTCCTCAGAGGTTGATGACTACTAATATCCGTATGGCTATTCTGGCTGCATCGGTATGTTTTTCATGTTGGCTTTTTTTCTGCATGTGATCTTGTGTTGGCAAAAATCATTTAGGAAATTTCCATGATGCCGATCTAGGGCTTTTAGAAGGTATTTAGGTAGCGAATTATGTGGTGAGGTTGTTGTGGAATTGCTAGGGAACAAAAATTTGTGAGTATGGCGGTGTTTGGAAGGGCTACAAGGTGAAATCTGCTGCTGGACAGCAGTTTGTTGTTGATTGGTGGCAGGGCAGCAACATGGAAGCAGAAGACAGTGGGTTTCTGCTGTTAAACAATGGAGCGGCACGAGTTTGATGGCATTTTTGGCTAAAATCAGGAGATCGGACGGTGATACAATAAAATTTTGGCGGCAAGGAGGGTTCCACCACTTGTTCCTAAGCAAGATACTTACTCAACACTTGCAAAGAAAATGATACAAAACTTTGGAGAGCAAGATTCATAAATTCAGCCAAACATTGAAATCCAAACAACCACCACAACTTATAAAAGCCTCATAATAGAAAATACTTAATTTGAAATCAAGAAAATAGGAAAGTGACTGGGAAAGGAAAAAAAAAAAGGAAAACAAAGAAAAATAAAGAGCAAAACTGACACTTTTCCCCTAAAGGCATAACAGAGGGGTTTGTGGTCCCGCGGTGCTGCGATTCTTTGTTCTCATGGTGCGCTAACCTAACGCTATGGCGTCATTCTACCTGACTAAGATAGGCTTCTTCTTCTTCTCTGAAAGGAGAGATCCCAATGTTAGTAGAACTATTAACGAGCCGATTTGGAGCCGAGTTCAGACCGACTTGAAATCGGATCGAATGGATTGAGTTTAGTTCAAAATCGTCTTGTGGCTTATTTTGTTCGATTTCGAGCCAACTTAGCTCGAAATTGAAATGAGCCAGTTCAAATTTGATTTGTTTGGATCCGTTCCAGCTCACAATTGGCTCGATTCGACTCAATATCGAAACAAGATTGTTCAAATCCGTTTTAGCTCGAAATTAGCTCATAGTTCGTTATATTCGATTTTATTTAGCATTATATATAATTTTTATGTATAAAAAAAACTTTGCGCCGATATCTGTTTGGCTCGAAATCGGCTTGAAAAAAATTCGATCCAAAGTTTTGCTCATAACTTGGCTCGTTTATTTTGATTCGATCTTGATTCAAGCTATAATTCAAATAAATATTTGTGTGATTAATGATCTTTGAGAAAAACTCAAATCCCTAATTGGTAGATGTTGTTTTCCACACAATGCCTATAATGATTGTTGAAGTGGCAGTTCATCACTCCAGTTTGGCCGTCTGTCCGTGGGTGCGCTGCAGAACTGAACTGAAACTTAACAAGCTGATTATTCAATACAACTTTCAGAAATAGTTTAAAATCTTTTCATCTCTGACATATTGGACCTCTTTCAGTAGTGGTATCTTAGTCTATATCTTAAAGTCTTCAAATTCTCTTTTCTAAGTGATTCTGGAGTTTATCCAAACTATGACGCTAAACACAATTTTATTAATGACTTCAACAAATGCTACAGTGAAAACTCAATGAAAGTTGGACAACACACTAACCAATAAAGTAAAACAAACAATTACAAATAAATACTCGACAAAAGTAGATGCAAGAAGCCTGACGAGGGAGCCCGAGCGGTGGTGTAAGGTAGGTGGCTGCGGTGAAGGCCTGAGAGGTGTCTTGTTGCTGTGGAGGGAAAGTGCAGCAAATTAGCGATGGTAGGGGTGTCAAACCACAGTTGGAGGGAGCTTGGAAGGGCAACGGTGGCTGCGGCTTGCAGGGAAGCTGCAAGGAGGCACAGCTTGCTGGAGGAGGACATTGAGCAGTACGTAGAGGTGGTCGGAAGGCTGTTGTTTTTGCGGATAGGGGCAGCTGGGGCTGCAGCTTGCAGGAAGCTGCAGGGAGGAGGTGCAACCTACTGGATGAGGGAGATGAGTAGCAGGTAGAGGTGGTCGGAAGGCTGCTGTTAATGCGGGAGAGGGGCAATGATGGCTGCAACTTGCAGGGAGCCGTAGGGAGGAAGTTTGACAAACAATGACAGGTTGGAAGACTGCCATTGGTTGTGGGGAGACTATAGAAGAGGCGGGGTTCGTTGTAGGAGCTGGAGAAGCGGTTGACAACAACCGAGAGGATGGATAAAGAGATAAATCTCTTGGTGAGGTCGAGCTACAGCTAGAGCACCACCCGGACTCTTAGAGTCAATCACCACCTCGAACAAGGGACAGCCGGAGTACTACATTGACGTCATATACAACTCTCAAGAGGAAAAATACTCAGACAAAACTAAATTCAGATTTCATAAAAATCGGCTCCTAATTCTAAGCACAACCTCTCCTATTTATAAAGAGACATGATCTATCATAGGAAACATTTAAAATAAGGAGAATAAAAATTAGATTTCAAATTTTAGGAAAGTCTTTTTAAAATCGGAGAGGGGAATAAAAATAAGATTTCTTATTTTACGAAAAGACTTTGTAAAATAAGAATAGAGAATAAAATCAGATCACATATTTTAGGAAAAAAGATTTAAATTTAAAAAGTGCTTGGGAGGTGTGATGGGTGAGAGAAAGGAAAGGTGAGAAAGGAAAGGAGGGCAAAAAGGAAAGAAGGAAGAGGAGGGAGGGGGTAGTAGCCCCCCTTCCCTTGACGATCGGTCGGTTCTCTCTCGAGCTCCACGTTAGTCTCCCGGGATTGGGGGAGCTTCATTCTCATTTGTCGAAACTTCTGATCGCTTTGTCTTTAATCATTGCAACACCTAGATCCCACTGTCGATTGTACCGTCTCCTAAAGAATTTGCGAGCATACCTCCTTCTTGGTCCAATCTACTGGGACTAAATCTCTGGCATGGTAGCATCCATGGTGATGGAGAATCGATTCACTAATGCTGGTTCCGCTACTCCTGGTGAGGGCATTTGTCTCCTTGGGCTCTATCGAGGGTAGCAAAATGAGGCGTTTGCTGCCCTTGGTGAAGAAATATGCCTTTCTGAATCCATCATGCTGAGTCTTTCAATAAATTGCCACAATCTCCCTAACTGAAGATGTCAAGCATCCATGAAGTTCACATCACATCATTCCTGGTCTTGCAACCGACTCTCTATTAAAAACTCTACTAGATATTGCTGTTCGATGCTAACCCTGTTTTTCTTTATCAGCCACTTCAGTGAATATGGTTGGGATTGCTTTTGAGTCGTGAGTCCTAATTTCTCTACCATCTGGGTTGACGCCACGTTCTTGCTGCAACTCCCATCGATGATAAGATTGCATATCTTTCTGTTCACTGTGCAGCGGGTGTGGAAAATGTTATGGCGAAGCCACTGTGGATCCCTCGTGTCCTCGGCCTACAAAATCCATCGACTCACAAGTGCTTCTCACTCATCTGGTGGAAGCTGATGCTCCCCACCCTGTTCCTTGGCTTTCTGCTCCTCGCTAAGCTCCTCCACGGCGCCCTCTCGGTAAAAGATACAACTGTGCTTGTCGGGTAGTTGGAGGCTATGTGCCTAAATTTGTGTTGGCGATCACAATAGTCGGCTTCTTTTCAACATCGATGATAAGTCCTAGTTTCTACTTGTAGGTGACTTTCTTTGTTTTACGAACCAATTTTCTCAACCTTCTGCGGCGTGCTTCTGCTGGTGTCTCTAAGTGTGGGTAGCTGCATGGCTGGTGGTGGCTATCGACTCTACTTCTATTGTCTTTTCACTTTGAATGCTAGTGTCTGGACATTCCCGACGACCAATATGGCTGTAGCTGCACCACATTGTTAATACTAGGCTTCAAGGCCCCAAGATATTTGGCTACCGTATTCTCCTATGACTTTGTTAGGTCGCACGTAGCTTTAAGTGGTCGAACTGAGTTGTGAAATCCACTGAAAAGTCTCTTTCTTTGTATATTGTGGAGTTTCAATAACTTGTCTTGGCTATAATGAGGGGGAAGCTATTTCTTCTGCACGATTTTCATCTTATCCCAGTTGGTAATCTTTTCGCTTCCTTCTCGCTTCCTGTGACGCTGTATGTTCTCCCATCATAGGGAGGAATTTTTATTTAATTTGATAGCAGCTAATTTGACATGCCACTCTTCGGGTTTCTCTTTATATTCGAAAATCTGCTCAACTGCTTGTAGCTATTCAATAAATTCATCCGGATCCACGCACACCTCAAACTCGGGCAAATCTACCTTGATCCCGTGGTCTTGGTGCCCTTCAAAGGACTTCTCTTCTCAGAAATTTTCTTTGTGGAAGGGATATAGGTATCCCTCTTTGGGCCTCCTCTGATATTGAATTCCTAAACTCTGTGACCTATCTTCTTCATCGTTGAATATCCCTATAAAAGTGATACAGATCCTTTTGTCTCTCCCCCCTCCGACTCTCCAGATCTTGGTCGAAGGTACTTCTTCCTGTGTCATCTCTCCAATCTCTGTAATTCTTTTGTTGGAGGCGACATACCGTATCTCTTCTTTGGGAAGATTAGACATATTTCTCCTTAACATATTTGACGGTTTGGGATCTGCTGAACGAAATAAAAGAAGGAACAAAGAAAGGAGAGAAATATTAAATGAAAGAAAGAAAAAAAATGGTGCAATGGATTGTGTAAGTGCGGATGCTAAAAGCTTTAGGATGAGACCAGGGTTGGGATAGCTCTGATACCAAATTTTACAGGAGTTTACACAAATCATGACGCAAAACACAATTTTATTAATGACTTGAACAAATGTTACAATGAAGATTCAAAGAAAGGACAATAGACAAAACAAAAACGTAAAATGAAGGATTACAAATAAAGACTCATAAAAGAAGACACGACATGCTTGGCGAGGAGGGAGCCCGGGCGGTGGTGCAAGGTAGGTGGCTGTGGTGAAGGCCGGAGAGGTGTCTTGTTGCTGTGGAAGGGACATACAACAAATCAGCGATGGTTGGGGCATCAAACCATTGGACGGAGCTTGGAAGGCCAACGGTGGCTACGATCTGCAGGGAAGCTGCAGGGCGGAGGTGCGCCTCGCTAGAGGAGGGAGAGGAGCAGTAGTCTGAGGCTTCTGATTTGGGAGAGGGCAAAAGGGGGTGCAGCTTGCAGGAAGCTATAGGGAGGAGGTGGGACTTGCTGGAGGAGCGAGATTAACAGTAGGTAGAGGTGGTCAGAAGGCTATTGTTGATGAGGTAGAGTGGCAGCGGGGCTGCAGCTTGTAGGGTGTTGTAGGGAGGAAGTCTAGCGAACAGTGGCAGGCTGGATGGGTGCCAACAGTTGTGGGGAGACTGCAGAAGCGGCGGGGGTCCGCTGCAGGAGCTGGAGAAATGGTTGCAACAACCAGAAAGATGGACAGAGAGAAATATCTTGACAGGGTTGAGCTACAACCGGAGCACCACCCCGGATTCATGGAGACGATCACCAGTTTGGATTAGGGACAACCAGAACACTACCTTGACGTCAGTTACATCCCTAAAGAGGGAAAACACTTAGAAAAAACTGAATTCAGATCTCATAAAAACCAACCCCTAATTCTAAAGCACAATCTCTCCTTTTTGTGAAGAGACATGACCTGTCTTAGGAAACATTTAAAATAAGAAGGATAATAAAAATTAGACTTCAGATTTTAGGAAAGACTTTTTAAAATAGGAAATGAGGATAAAAATCAGATTTCATATTTTAGGAAAAAATTTTGTAAAATAAGAAGAGAGAATAAAATCAGATATCATATTTTAGGAAAATGATTT
Source organism: Papilionanthe hookeriana x Papilionanthe teres (assembly GCA_022702705.1). Taxonomy (NCBI): domain Eukaryota; kingdom Viridiplantae; phylum Streptophyta; class Magnoliopsida; order Asparagales; family Orchidaceae; genus Papilionanthe; species Papilionanthe hookeriana x Papilionanthe teres. Next base: position 3,965,778 of record CM040435.1, read on the forward strand.
AAATTTAAGAAGTGCTTAGGAGAGAAAGGTGAGGGGGAGAGAAAGGTGAGGTGAGAAAAGGAAAGAGCGAAGAGGGAGGGGGCGACAACCCTCCCTCCCTTGAGGGCTTGTCGGTTGTCTCCTGAGCCCCGCGTCATTGGGGTTGCCATGTATCTGGAGTCGACCACTCAAACTCATGGCCCTCTTGAAGAACTAAAGCCAGTCCTGCTGGTGCTCCTCATAACATCTGTAAAAAGATAATTCGTGGCATACCCTCAAACTTTGTATGAATGTCCATTATCTCATACTTAATATTTTCTAGGACAACCAAGGATGATACTGTTGTAGTCTCTCGTATGGGCTCAACTTGAATCACTAGCATCTCTCCTATACTGTAAGCTGATGCTCCTCTCCATTGTCGTCCTTTAGGTTTTCATCCGCTGCCTCCTCCACGACACTCTATTCAGTGAAAGATATCATTCTCATGTTCGGGTAAATTGATGTAATGTTCCCAAACACGTGACACTTGAAGCATTGCTCGGCTGGGTTGGATTTGAGAGTGCCGATGAGTTCCATCTTCTCCACTTTGGATCGACTTATCCTCGGGTGTTATTGGCTGCTTGGGTGCTCTACTGGTTGTACCTTTGCTACTTGATTCTGGGGTTGAACTATGCCTTTAACGTGTATCGACCACCTGACGACATTAGTATTTCTCTACATTAAAAGCTAGGATTTGAACATCGAGTAGGGACCAATACAGTTACAGTTACATCACATTACTAATACTCAACATCAATCTTCTAAGATTTCTCGCCGTTGTGCTCTTCTGGCTCCACAAACTCACATTTCAACATAAGTTGATCAAAGTTAATTGCGCACTCCTTCATAGAAGTGTATCTGGTGCTTCTTTGTGGAGTTTTATGAACATTTCCTGTCGGTAATATGGGGGATGATATTTGCATTGCATCTCCATTCTCATCTTGGACCACATAATGATCTTACCTTCATTTTTCATTGTCGAATACACTTCAGATTCCCTCACCATAATGAAGCATTTTTCCTGAGCTTGTGGCTGCCAAGTTAATTCTTTTTTCCCGAGGAACATCCTTGTACTTAAAATTTCTTCTACTATCAGGAGCTACTCGATAAACTCATCTGGATCCATGCAACCGTCAAAATTCTGTAAATCTACTTTTACTCCATGATCATGACTTCTCTGATATTCCATGCCGAATTGTCGAGATAGTGGTTCTTTGTCACTAGAAACCATTGTGGCTATAGATAACCTCATGATTTTCTCTTCTCAATGGTGACAAGTCTTTGTTGTAGTTAGAAAATTTCTCACTGCATATCCTTCATTGTAAGTTCATGGATATCCCTTTGTAAATTTCTCTTAGGCTGCATTGTGTCATTTCCTCTCAATCAAGATTTCGATTGGTGCAGGATTCTAGATACAAGGTTAGTCGAAATTTAGGGTTTTGGTGGTAGGTTTTGGGGTGGAATTATGGTGAAGGCAAGAATGTTGGTTTTAAAAACTTAGGGTTAGTGTTAGAAATTGTGTAGGAATGGTTCGAGTTTGGTGGAAATTTTTATTTGGAATTATGTATTTAGGACAAGAAAGATAAATCCCTGAAAATTTAGGAATTAGTGGGCTCTGATACCACATGATACCTGTTTAGAGGTCCTAGATGATATTTTAGGAATTGGATTGTGTGGGGAGGTTGCTATGGAATTTAGGGTTGTAAAAAGCTCGTGGTTCTCGGACAACTATGTTTAGTTCTTTAAATAGCTCGTGTCTGATTCATTTGTTAATCAAGTGAGCAGGACATGAATAATATTTTTTAGCTCAATTTATAAACGATATGAACACCGATAAAGGTTCGTTCGTTTGTGTTCAACTTTTAAATAATAATTTTTCTTTATAATTTTTTTTTTTGCATTTAAAAATACTAAATTTTATTCTTTACAAAAAATAATTATAAAAAATAGAATTTTAACTTTTAAATATGTAAATACATAGGATTTTGATTGATATATATGTAATTGCTCTTAGAATCCTCGCCTCCTATATTTAGGCGTTAGATATGTAAATACATGCCAATTTGATGGTATGTAAACAAATATATGTACATTTCCCAGCCTCATGTTAGCATCCGAATCGTCTTGCCCACCGGCCAATGAAAATCATGTGAGCTTCATCTGGGAAGAGAAACAAATGTACCCCCTTCTCGGCGTGGTCCCACCTTTGGGAGCAAAAACTTATTGATGGTATGTGGATACATAAGAATTGAGTGGTATGTATGCAAATACAAACAAAAATTGCCTTCCTCCAGCCCCGCGATCGCGCACCCTCCCTTTTGTATTAGTTCCACATAGGGAATGATAAAAAAAAGAAGCTGGCTCTGCAAAATTTAAAATAAGTCTCAAATTTTTAAAATAAGTTCACACTCAATATGTCAAACATGAGCCGAAGTTAATTAAAATCAGATGTGAAAGTTGAATTTATGGGTACTATTTGATTTATTAAATTTTAATAAATTATTATTTCAAGCCGAACACAAGCCTAGTTCGAACAAATGAGTTTGGATCGATCGAGCTATTTGAACACGAGCCAAACACGAACAATACCAAATTAGAATCAACCGAACATAAATAAGCCTTAGGCTCGATCAAGTTTGGCTCGGTTACACACCTAATAGATGGCAAGGGAACAAAAATCTCTGAGGGTGGCGGTTTTTGGAATGGGAACAAGGTGAAATTTGTCGCTGAACAACAGTTTGGCTTCAATCGGCCGCGGGTCATTGACCTGGAAGCAGAGGACAACAAGTTTCTACTGTCAAGCAATGAATAGATGCGAGATTGATAGCTCTACTGGTTGAAAAGAGCAAGTCAGACGCCATTACTATGAGCTATGATCTGCGGGATATTCCACCACCTATTACTAAGAAAGATACATATATACCACTTGCAACAGAAAGTCATACAACATTCTAGTGAGCAAAATTTAGAGATAAAAGTCTCAAATCCATAGACTTGGCAAAAATTGAAATCTCATGAGCCACTAAAACATATATAAAAGTCCCCTAATACAAAATAACCTAATTTGAAAATAGGAAAATATGAAAGAAATAAGGAAGGAAAGAAATAAAAAAAAAAGAGAGCAAAAATCGTGGTTTCCTCTACTGTCCCGTGGTCCCTAACCCGACGCTCCGCGTCATTGCCAATGTTATTTATGTTGTCAATATCATTTAAAGGCTAATTTTCTCATTTTATTGCTTAATTTAACATTTGTACCAATGGTTCTTGTTAGGGGTGTCAATTCGGGTCAGTGGGTCCTAAATAGTATACACGTTGAAAATTTCAAACTGCCAACCCGAAAATGACCCGTATAACTCATTTAACATAAGAAAAATCATTATTTGGCATAAAAATTGGGTCGTATTTGGGTCAATTTAGAATTAATTTTAGGTTAATAACGAATTGGTTGGTCGATTTCAGGTTAATTTTGGGTCGGTAGGTCAACCCAAACCCATCCCGAAAAATTAAACTGGTTAGGTTCTTTGATCCAAATGTGACTCGAAAATTATTCGGATCAATCCAAATCTTAATTTTTTGAGTCAAGTTCGGGTGGAGTTGGTATGTCAAGTCAATTTTTTACTCCCCTAATTCTTATATACACTTTAACGGTGCTAGCTATTGCTAGCTATTGGGTGACTTGACTGCATTTCATGTTTGCCGTGATACAACATCCATTCAAAGTACCAAAACCTAGCACAAATGACATGAGACGTGCTACGGTTTAGTGATTATAATGGAGATCTAATATGAAGTGCGAAAAATCATACAACATGCACACAAAATTTGCATAAAATATATTATCAATCTGCATACAATTATTATTCATTAACTTTGATGTAGTCCGAAAGCATGTTGGATTAATTTAGATGAAGAAGAATCAGTTGTCTTCTGTTAGAAATAGCAACTGAAATTTCAGAATCAAGAAAGCTATGCAAAGTTTCTAAAATTACTTTTTTTGGCGAAGATTAAATCATTTTAAATTTGAATAAATTAATTGGCTTTTCTAAATCATTAATAAAATATGAAAGAAGAAAGCAAATGGGAATTAATTCACTAGAAAGAAGCGCACTCAAAATTGAAAGAGGCAACCTTTCTAAACTTGTTAAGTCTATCACTTGATCAAGGATTTTAGATCCAAAAATTTAAAATACCGCAAATAATTATAAAATTTATCCAAGTACTAATTGTACTTCTTGTACATATCTCAATCTTTTATTTATAATCATAAAATCCAATTGCAAAAATTTTTCTTAACCAATAGTTGAAGGAATGGTCAAAATACACAATTACGAAGAACCAATGAAAGCAAATTGCAGAAGATTCAATTAAAGCAGTTGGATGAGGGATCAAATAAAAATTTAGAGGCTTGATTATAACCAAAATAGAAATCCGCTAGAGGGCCAATCCAATAGAGGTAGGGGTGTCAATTTTGATTAGCGGGTTGGGTTCGGGTAGAACTCGAAACTGATCCAACCCGAATAGATTTGACCCGAACCCAACTTGAATATTCTATGGGTAAAAATCTTAACTTGAACCTGACGCACCTTTAACCCTCCAACCTCAACCCGAACTATATAACCCGTTGAACATAAGAAAAAAATCACCATTTGGGTTTAAATTGGATCAATGTTGGGCCAATTTAAGGTCAATTCTGGTTTGACGGATCATTTTTTGGTACCCAAAAAACTAAATGGGTTAGGATCTTTAATATAAACATGTTCGGGTCAATTTGGACCAAGACTTTTGAGTCGGGTTCGGGTCAAGTTGGCGTGTTGAGTCAAATATTGACGCCCCTACATGGTGGCATGGATTTTAGACTTAAATCACATAAAGCTGTGTGAAGACTCGGTTAATAAAGTAACTTAGATAAATTGCTATATGATGCAATCCTTTAGTAGAAACTGCAAAAGGAGATGCCAATCACCAAACATATACTTGAAGGAAGAATGTGACTCGAATAAGGAAATATTGGAAGCATCTAACTAGGAGAGGTCATTGGAGAAATTGATTTAAGACTCAAGCTTATGTTTCTCAATGCAACTAATATGGCGTTTAGCATACTTTCATCTAAAGGGAAATAGGGAATTCAAAGATTCACGAATAAACCAGTTAATTCAACAACTTTTTTTTAGTGGAAACAAATGACACTGATGTTTTGGACCATTTGATAATGAAATGATCCCAAATATTTGAAAATGTCAACAAGAAATTGAAAACAATTAAAATCAATGAGCAAGCTGTATTAATTTTTAATAATTAGATTTTTTAACTTTTCACTTTATGATCAAAATTAAGGGCACCAATAAGTTAATTACAAATTTTAAAAAACGAATGAATGACATCACAAAAAATAAGAAAAAAATCTAGCCTCATGCTTATATAAAAAGGTGACATCTCTGAAATTTGATAGTTGCATTTATACCGCACATGTAGGAATCACAAATCTGATTTTAGTCATTGAGGATGAAACTAGAAAGAGAAATTTTTATTTTTAAAGGTCGCAAATGTAAGACTTTGGATTTTGATTCACCTTGACGTTTTTATAAGGCTTAAATTCTATATCCTTTTGTTCATTTTAGTAGAACGCTTATAATTATCATGATAATAGCCAAATTTCTATGAATCTCTTTATGCACATCATAAATATATTTTTTGAATGTTTGCGCTGATGCACTAGGTATAGATTCTATAAGCGTGCCACAAGATTTACAAGCTTTTTAGATTTATTCTTTGTTATAATATTAAATGGAGTGTTTCCAAGAGACCTATTGGTAGATGAATTAAATGCAAACTCAACCATAGGTAATATCACATTGCACCCAAATGTATGGACTTTTAATTAGACAATGAAATAGATCCCCCAAGCTTATATTAACAACTTCAGTTTGACAATCAGTTTGTGGATGATTAGTAGTTAAAATTTAAGCTGGACGAATAATAGATAACTTCGTATCTTTTCATCTCAATCATAATTAACTATTTCAGCATAACCATATAATTTAACCATTCCATTAAAATGCAAATTATCAATATGAGATGCATCTACAATTTAATGAGATGTTATGACATGCAATCGTTTTAAAAAAAATGTTATAACACTACAAGAATTGAAGAATGTTTCCTCAATGTTCATTGCAAATTTAATAATAATCTTACCAGGTTCACATGGAATTTGTAGAAATGCATATAAGTTTGTAATATATATCATACCCTTAGAAGGATGGCAAGTCCTATATTATGAAATAATGCATGCTTGATATCTTTTCTGACTTTGCCAAATACCTATCCTCGATTATTTTTCTATTTTTAATTCCTCTAAAAATCTAGCATCACCTTTAACATATAATTCCAAAATTAAAAAAAAAAATCATCAATGATGAATCATAAATACAAAAATGTATGCATCTAAATAAATAACTATCATTAATCTTGTTATCTTTGCTAAATAAAGTTCGATCATTATTTATGCCTGGGTAAATTTTGAAATCATTAGAAGTTGTATTTTTCCCTTTTGTATGGCTGAAATCATTTACATTAACTTGCATTATATGTAGAACCACAGAAACTTTACTCAAAAGTATCAATATGTTTGTTATTAGATCTATTGCAATTCTTCAGGATAAGAGAATATGTCATGAATGCTATCATTTTCATGTGAAAAGATCCAAGTAGTTTACATCAGGATTGCTATCTTCTTCAAATTTTATAATATTTTTATACTACAATTAGGTTCTCATTCTATTGCATTAATTTATCTAGACCTCCTTATTCGTGAAATCTTTCAAGGTCATCTATTCCTTTATCATTTTGTCAGGTCAATACTTCTTCTAATGATGGACTCAACATATATGATTTTGGTCATCATCTCGAGCATGTTCAGCTTCTCGGTGTTCTACTCCGTGCTCTTCCATCTGCATCCAGAGCATTTCAAATTGAAACTATACAGGTAAAACGAGGCGATCTTTAACATAAATTGTGGTTTCTGCATGTTGATGGTTCACCAAGAATTGGAATTTTTTGAAGTAAAAAATTTCTTGAATTGATCGTTGGAACTTGGATTTGACCATCGTGGGAGATTGTTGAGCTTTTAACTTCTCTTCCTCGTTAGTATTTTTTATGGTTGCTATATTCACCTACTTACACTCCTTTTGCAGTTTACCTACAAGCATCAATCCTGATATCACTGCTACATGTATTTTTTTGTACTGATTGTGATCTCCAGTTGATATTGATTTCTAGTTATAAGTAGGAAAGGTTATACGAAGATAATATGACTGTTTATGTCATACTTAGGTCCTTGTCATATTTGCACTCATTATAATATTGGATGATGGTGAGTATTTTAATACATTTAGAGGATGGGTGGTATTCTTTGATGTTTTATCAAATTTTGGAGAGGTGGAAAGTGATTGTGGTCAGGAATGGGATTATGGAGGGGGCATGGTCCATAGCTTATTTTATGTACGGATGGAGTTTATATAAGGATGGAGTTTATATTATCAAGGTAGGAACTGGCGGTTGGATGAAAGAAAACCATCTAATAGATTCGTTTCTCAAATAAAATTATCCAAAACATAAAATAGTCATTCTATTTTATAAAACTTTAATTTATAATAATTTATTTATACTTAAACTTGTGCAACTGACAAAACATAAAAATTAAAGTATAATATCTATCAGTCTGAGCTCATTGACGTCTGTATACATACACGAAAATGGTTTGCATGAATCTCGAGATGATTTAACGGTCCATATCATAGACGAAAAGTTACAAGGTGTAATGAATCTGACCTATTGAAGACCACTTCCCGACTGGGGGCCAGTCGACCGATGGGCTGGCGACCGACCGAAGGACTGCCTATTGACTGAAGGCCACTGAACAAAGGTCTAGTACCCCCAACATTCTTACATTTATCAACGTGAAGCTCTCTCAACAACTCCCCCAAAGATCTAACGATCGACTTCCCATAGTGAAGGACGATCAGTGTCCAGACAAAAAAATCGACTGACTTCCTAGAGTGAAGGCTGAGCAGTGTCCATATGGAAAGGTTTCATTGGCGGTTAAAATAAGAATAGACACAATAAAAGAAAATAATATCCTGTAACGCCCCTATTAAAGGAAGTGCAAGCATGTAATTTTACACTTTGTCCCTCTGCCTTCTATAAATTGGGGGACCATAACATGTATTAAGGCTGTTTGCCTTTCTATGGTTTGGCTTTTTTAGACTCATCTCTTTAGACCCACTCTTTAGGGGGGATTTCGTTCCCATTCTATATATAGAATGGGTGATAGAGCCCAAAAATATCAAAGTTCGCCCATACGTGGCAGCTCTTTGTGTGCTCTTTCATCATTTCTCTCTCTATCTCTCACTCACGATTTCTACCGCTTGATTTTTGGGCATGCCTCACAGGACAAATCTGGATTCAACATCCTAAAAGGTGCGGTGAGTGTAAAACATGCTACCAACAAGAAGGGAAGTGATACCAACGAGGAGAAATACATCGCAGAGACCCTCCTAACCGGGAGTACTTTAAAGAGTTCATGTAACAATAGATCTGGAGCCGAAAACTCCATTTCCGTCATTTTCCTCGAGGCTTTGGCTACGAGGGCGAGTACCCTAAAATGGATGGATGACTCCCAACGATCGAAACAAGCCGATCGACCATACCCGCACAACACTCAGTAAATTTTAGGTGGCTGACACCTAGCTCTGCGAATGAGGGGATTATCATATGAAAAATTATTAGATTACTAGAGTTAAACCCAAACCACAATAGAAATATCAATATTATTGCTAAAATTTAACTGAGTTACAACGATGTTTCTTCCAAACATGAAATAAATGACAACAAACATAAAAGACATCCTTAGGAGATGACGAGGGTGGTGACTGGCAGATGGCAACAAGTAGGAGTCGGAGTGGAGATGGTTGTGCGGGCAAGTGAGGGTTAGAAGGGAGTTCTTACAGCATTGGAAAGTAGGTGCAAGAAGTTGAGGGGCTGGCTGCTGTGGTTAGAGGAGTTAACATCAATTTTGGGTGGGTTGGAAGTAACTTGGGTGGGAGTTGTTAGCAATTATGGAGGTAAAGAGCAAGTTAGAGAGGAGGCCAATGGTGTTAGTGGCACAACAAACCAAGGGGATGAAAGACTGCAGGAAACGGTCCAGTTAGGCTGTCCAGCGGTTGCAGCAGGGAGGAAGGATGGTGACAGCAGAGGAAGAACGGGGGCGGTGGAGGAAGGGGGAGTCGAGGATATTCTCCTCCTCAGGGCAAGATACAACGGGAGCACCACTCGTCGTCGGATACAACCCTAAAATGGAAGAGGGATGCCTTCAGCTCTCCCAGACAAAGTTCTGAAATCAACTCACAGAAAAGTACTCTAATTCAACAAACACACATATAAATAGAGATAGAATAGGCGAGAAATGAAAATAGGAAGGGGGAATAATATCCACCTAATGAAAAGAGGGAGAGGGGTCGGTCCAACAGGACTGAATCTTCCTGTTGAACCGGTTGGGAGCGACCAAGCCTCGCATCAGTCTCCCGGGTTGGAGGAGCTTGGATCTCATTTGTCAAAGTTTTTTGTCTATTAGTAGTCAAGTCGGTTATGTTGTAAGCTCCTGGTAAACAATTCTGTCAGTGGTGTCGTTCCAAAGAACATCTTGATAGAATAGGTGTCCGTTATCTCTTAGAACAATTTGAGACGGAGGTGGACACCGACATAGGTTCTTCCAAGCCAAATTTCGAACAAGTACATATATATTATGCTTCTCCCGCTTCTCATACTCGGCTAGATGTGTTTGTTAAACAATGTTGTCAGGGGTGGTCAACTCTAGAACATCTCTAGCATGCGCCATCTCGACTTGTAACCACTCATGAGGCATTTTTTTCTTCTCAGGAAGGATTTGGATCCCACGATAGAAAATTGTTTCTCCTAAGGATTCGGGGTGATTCCCACCACCGCGGTTCATTTGTTTTGTCTGATCCTTTGTCGGGAGTTACACCATTGAACCGATTTTAATCTCCAAATGACTAATGATTGTCTTCCAGAAGGAACTAAAAATCTTCTCATCTCTGACAAGTTAGACCTTCTTTCGCAGGGACAACTCAAGAGGCAGACTATATCTGAAATATCTAAAATTCTTTTATCTGAAATTGTTTTGTGTCTATTATCGGCTCCTCAGGCTCGTGACACATTTGGACATTCAAGATCAGTTGTCCTGATCTTCCTTTCAACGCCTGCCAAATGGTAGCTCGAGGCACTAGAATCTCTTATTTCAGATGAATGCCTATTACATCAAAGTCACTACCTTCTAGAAGAGCTATTGTTATCTCAGCTGGAGCCTTTCTCCTCAGATCAACTGGAATCGATAACGTATATTCCTAATTGGCTGTAAGTTAAGAATCCTCTCTGAAGTCTTCATCTTCTCTCGGATCAAACATGTCATTACCCAATTTTTCAACAACACTCTGCATAGTGAAACAAATCATCCCCATAGTTGTGAACTTGATTCAATATGCTCAAATTCATGGCATTTGCAACACTTCCTAGCTGAGACAGATTTTGGGATGCAGAATTGATTTTACCTGTTTTCCACTTTGAATTAGCTCTTCCTCGGACGAGTGATGGGGTCGTCTTGAGTGTTCTCCTGGGTGTATTTGAATTGTAAGATCCTGAGGTTGAAATCTGTTTGTAAGGTGTGGTAGTCTCTCTGTACTGCGGTCTTTCCACTTTTGAAGCTAGAGTCTGCATTTTCTGTTTGTAGTAAGCCGGTAGGAAGTGGTGTTGTATCTCCCACTTCATGTTCAGGTTCTCTCGTATTCCCTTCGCCTCTCTCGATCACGGTCGAGGGTAAGCTTTTATTGGATTTTATCCTCAATGTCTGCATGCCTCCATTGGCGTTGTGGATCTCTCGCCGTATCTCTTCCCGAGTAGGGTCGAGCATGTATTTTCTGAATGACATGGCTAGGGTTTAGGGTTGGGCGATGAGATGTGTTTTGGTTTGGGAGGTGAGAGGGTGTATGGGGTTTTGATTGATTGTGTAGAAAATTTACTTTGAGGTTGCTGATTTTAAAAATCTACGAGGAGGATTTAGGGTTAGGTCAAAATTTTGGCTATAGTTTGGGAATAAGAAATAAAATATTTGGTGGAGGTGGATTGGTTTAGGCGGATGCTAGGAAACCCTAAGATAGGACTAGGGTTATACAAGCTCTGATATTAAATGATACTGAAGTTAACTCAAACCACAATAGAAATAGAAATATTATTCCTGAAATTCAAAAGGGTTACGATCATGGTTCTTCCAAATATGAAATAAGCGACGACAAACATAAAAAAGGCACCCTAAGGAGATGACTGACGGCTGGCAGCAAGTAGGAGTCAGATTGGTGGTGGTTGTGAGGGAGGGTTAGAAGGGAGTTCTGGGAGCACTAGAAAACAATGCAAGGAGTTGAGGGGGATGGCTGCTATCATTGGAGGAGTTCACGTCAATTCTAAGAGGGTTGGAAGGCACCAGGGTGAGAGCTGTTGGCAATTATGGAGGGCTTCGGGAGGAGGCTGAGGGTGTTAGTGACATAATAGACCACGGGGAGATGAGGTAGCTTCGGTAATCTCACGGGAGAGTGGGAAACGACAGTGAGTAGTTATTGGAAGTTGGAAGGTTGCGGTTGAATGATAGCAAGGAAGAAGATTGTAGAGTACAAGTGAAGCAGCAACGAACGGCTGCAGGAAACAGTCTAGTTGGGTTGTCCAAGAAATAACACCAATGTTTTTGTCATTTTCTCTTTTTATTTTTAAAGGAGTCATCAGCATGTCGATCGTTGTATATTTCCTTTTTTCATATAAATCTCTCTTCCAGAACATATGAATGATCAGGAGAAGAGAGGAACTGAAAAAGACGAACATACGACAAAGTCGACGAACCGAAGAAAAAATGTGGAGAGTGTATGTGCGATAAACCTCGCAAGGATAAATCAAGCATGTCTGCCCAAACAAGGTCTGGTAGAAGCACATTGGATCGTTATCCACAAATGAATACCTACATAGATTACTCATAACGAGAGATTCATGTGTATGTTTCTGTTTTGTGGTCTAGAGTACTCCTAAATGGATGTATCCCACTTGGTTAATTACATCTTGGGGGAACCCAAGAATACTCTTGATATAAAGGATTTTGCTTGTATTACCACAGACCCGAGGAAATAAGTCTTCAAAGGAAGGTTATTCCATATGAGAACGCCCCGATGCTTCAAAGCTGTCGCTAAGATATCGGATAAAAAGCGAGTTTCTCACATTTCAAATGAGCAACGGATCATCGGCACACAGAGCCCACAGAATAGTTAGGATCATCTTGATTGAGATATCCCAATACGTCCAAGTAAGTCCGGGCCATAAGTGCAGAATATAAACCGTCTTATCCCAAACGAGCGACAACTTATTGGCATCGGGCCATCAAGATGATATCGACGAAGTCAAAAGGAGCGACAGAGCTTAAATGGGGCTTAAAGGGGCTCAACAACAGGAACGATATTATGGTCTTAAGAGGTAGCCGGGCCGGGGTACCACGGACCCGTCATCCCAAGCTACTAGGACACTAAGTTTACCTGATCTTGGAGGTAGTCGACCCAACCCGTCCAGGGATCCCCGATCAGCAATCCGTGAATTGCATCGTCCACGGGTACCTTGGTAGCCCTAAGGTCAAATGAATGAAACTCTATCCTATGATATCGGCGGGAGCTTCAAACGGTGGGACTTATACTTGCCGAAATTACAATGATGCCTCAACAAAAGGATAAATGAAGGTTCAACTATAATGTTGGAAACACTCCCAACGAAAGACTTACACCCTGTCTGGGTTGAGGAGCTTTCTAGCAACCCAAACACATTAGACAACCACCTAAGTAAAAATCTATTTCCGATACAAACTTGTCATAAGGAATATATCAAGTACATTTGAAAAAAGAAAATAAAGACTCCGACCTGCATGAAAACAAGTGTTAGCAGGAAAGCCAACAGACATGCAAGGCGTAATGAGCCATGCTTTTATTGGGGGAGTTGTATGACATTTGTACGCAAGAGACATGCTCGTCCTTAATAACACCAGTGTGTGTATATATGTATAGACACGACTCCTTGCAGATAAACGCCTTAATATATTGCCATGCATATCAAACACACGAGCACACAAAAAAGTACAAAAGTAACACGAAGCTAACATAAGCAAACCAACAGAGAAAAATAGCCAGAGGCATCAAAAATACTACATAGCATCTTAAACTTAGCCCAACACCATCTAATAAGAAGTGTCCTAGTCAGCATCTAAGTGTAGGGTAAGTCTTCAGGTACATATGACTTTGACGGGGTCGCGAAGGAATCTAAAAAGTATCACCCAAAGATGAATTTTAAACAAAAGGTTGGCCTTATATACAGTCTATTCTGCTACATGTATAATTTTAAAACTATGGTGGAGTAATAAGTAGAAAGATATTTTATATTTTTTAGTTTTAAGATAAGTGCCATTAAATGCGAGCCCGTAACATACAAGGTGACTCAAGTTAGATCCTTAGCACAGTCATACTAGTATCAATCTTGTTGCTTTAACTCGCATTGCTCACATGGATCAACCCAGCAAGCAATGCTCTTTAAAGCATGACGTCCGAGATCAGTCTCCTAGCGATTCTGACTGACTATCCATAGACACATACAAATGCTAATGCAGACAGTCATGACAGAAGTGGTGAGAGTGAGTATGCCGTGGAGGCAGTGACTCAAAGGGGGTGGAAATGCCATGAAGACAGCCGCCGAAGAGATGGGTATGCCATAAAGTCAGTGACCCAAAATGGATGAGCATGTCGTGAAAGCAGAGTCCCGAAGAATGGGTATGCCGTGGAGACAATGATTCGGAGGGGTGGGCATGCCGTGGAGGCAGAGGCTCGAGAAACAAATATGCTGTGGAGGCAGTGACCTGAAAGGGTGGACATGCCATGAAGGCAGTGACTCGAAGTATGGATATGCCATGGAGGTAGTGATCCGAAAGGATGAGCATGTCGTGGAGACTCCGATCTGCAAGATGGATATGCCGTGGAGGCAGTGACTCGAATAGTTGGGCATGCCATGAAAGCAGTGGCCCGAAGAATGAGTATCTTTGTGTAGGCAGCACTTGGAAGTGATGAGCATGTCATGAAGACTACAACTCAGCAGATGGTTAAGCCGCAGAGGCAGCGACACGAGGATTGATTATATTGTGGAAACAGTGCCCCGAAAGGGTGGGCATACCGTGAAGGCATCAGCCCAAAAGATAGGTTTGCAGTGAAGGCAGTGACCAGAAAGGTTGGGCATACCGTGAAGGCAGAGGCCCGAAAGTCGGATATGCCGTGGAGGTGGTGACCCAAAAGGGTGGGTTATACTGTGGAGGCAGCTATCCGACAGATAGGTATGCCATGGAGGCAGTGACATGAATGGTTGGGCATGCCGTGGAGGCAGCGACATGAATGGTTAGGCATGTTGTGGAGGCAGCGATTGGGAAGATGGGTATGAATTGGAGGCAGTGACCCGAAAAGGAGGGCTTGACGTGGAGGTAATGACCCAAAGGATGATGATCCTCACTAGGGAGGATCATACGGGTGAAGTAAGTGTATGAGTGGACACTCAAAACATCTCAAGCAAATTATGATGATCAAACATGCAAGCAAATGATGAGCACATACAGCGTGTGGTGCACCATGCAAGCAAGCAGACAAACACATGCACGTGCAAAACATACACTATGCAAATAATGATTGATTGACCGTGCTAGGGGAGGCGGTTGGGCCCAAGTGCTAAGCTGACCAGTCCGGGGCAGCCGGTCCGGGGTAGCTAGTCGAGTCAAAAGTGATGCAGACCAGGCCGGGTCGGCTAATCGAGGGAAAGTGATGCAGACCAAGCTGGGGTGGCCGGCCGAGGCAAAAGCGATCCATGAAAAGAAACATAATTTGGCGCCGGTGATCACAAGCAATAATGTGCCACACTTGTGCTAACGATCTCACATAGACTCTTAGGGTTTAGCACATGGATGTGAGACATAGCCATCTCCTACTTTGGTGAGACGCGTGAGGAGTTTCACTTCTGAGTCTTCAGGAAGGAAACTCCTCATGAAGTTGTGGAATGGGCTAGCGACAAAGATTTTTCCATTTCACAATTTCTCAAGGTTTCGCAAAGTGAGCTAGCTACAAAGTTTTTTTCACTTTGTAAATTCCAAACATCCCAACCTCTCCAAGGAATGTTAGAGATACTAAAGCAAGAGGAGATTGAGACTCCAACGCACTAGGACTATGGTCTAGGGCTCAAAATAGAGAATCACTCGGCTCTACGAGGGGTTTGGCCATGCGTGGGATTCTTACCTTAAGGCCTTCTATAGGAAAGCAACGGTTAAACCAAGGGGCCGTGACTGATCGATTTGGCCGGCCACCCTTACTTCGTGTGAGTGACCGAATCCACAATTACATGCCTAAACTAACCTAGGGCTAGCTAAGTAGGAAAATGGGAAGGGTTCAAGGAGGTTATACCGTCGCGATGGTTGCTCGATGTCCGGGAGAAGCTCTCCCAACAGTAGGAGAGAAGCCCACAATCTGGACCGGCGTTGCTCTAGTGACGCTTCCCGAAGCTAAGATAAAACTCTCACTTAGGGAGAGAGTTTAGCGAGGTCTCGAGTTCTGGTGAAAACCCCTCTCCCGAAATGAGGAAGCTCTCCTCAAGAAGGAGACTCTGGTGAGGCAGCGCACAAGAGGCAGCGCACAAGAGGCAGCGCACAAAAGCTCATCATCTTCTTCCATCGGCGAGAAAATGGTCAGAAGAGGGGATATAGAGGAACGAGAGAAGAACGAAGAAGAAGTGGAGGAGGATGGAGGAACCAAACCAAGAGAAGCTCCCCTCCAAATATCCCTCACAGCTCTCCCGAACGCCTCACAGTGCTCTCAGATACCAAACAGCCGATCCCTCCAAAATGAGGCGCCCGCGCCCACTTGGTTAAGCTCAGTCGAGCCCCTCCAAACGACCAGAATGTCCCCATAAAGCTCCATGGAAGTTTGTCAATTGAGGCTAAAAGAGGCATTTCCTACCTCTTTTCCCAATCCCAAACCGCATCATCACCGGGCCTGCAATTCCGACTGCATTGGGAGTCAAAACGGTGCCAAAATGGCGACCTGGGAATTGACTGGCACCTAGGCGCCTGAACCCTGGCGTCATGGCGCCAAGCTTTTGTCGTCTGAACCCTGGCGCCATGGAGCCACCTAGGCGGCACCTGCTTTCCAGGCTCTCGGAAAGAGTATTTTTGTTGTTTTGGGTGTCTAGGAGCCTGGAACCGGCGCCCAAGCGCCTAGTTTGGCGCCAGACTTCTAGTGACTCAGGTTAGGATGTCTGGGAAGGCATTTTGGGTGCCTAAGCGCATGGGGTCAGTGCTGGGGCGCCGATTTAGTCCCTTAACCCTGTTTTTCACTAGGAGTGCTCAACGGAAGATTTTTTCGATCCCTAAGCTATGTGAGACTCCATATGAGTGAAATGTAGTCCCATAACTCCACAATTGAGTATTCTCTTCGGTCATTCACCAGAAAAGTTGCTGCCAACGGTAGTCCTAAGCCGCGACGCGGGTAGGGTGTCCCAAATCCCAACTTTCCCTTTTCGCATGTAGGACTCAATGGCTTTCTTTGGCCACATGAAGCTTTAGAAGGATGTGCGGTGACTTCTAAACAATAGAATAAGCATCGAATATGTCTTGTGTCCTGAATGAACCTTTTTGATGACAGGCTCTCTCGGGTGAGACTGAATCACCACCAACCCTTCTTGCCACGAACAAGTGCTAGAGAGTCCTTAGTGGGTGTCTTGAGCTACCAGATGCTACAGACGAACTGTAGACTATCCTAAGTCATGCATGTGGACACCCTACACTTATTACATCAAAAGATGATGCCAACAGTTGACAACGACCCTAAAGATGCCCAGTATGCAGAATAGCCCACAACACTCCTGTATCGCAAACTTTGGTCTGCAAACTAAGTCAGATAAAGCTCTGGAGGTGCTTTCCTTCCTAGTAGCGACAAACTCTGTGAAGGGCACTACTCAAATCATCCCAACGACGAATTTTGACGTTTTCACTCCCAGTAGCTACAATCTCTGCGAATGGTGTGGGCTGAGCGAGGTGACAATTCGACCAATCAAGCGACACATTAAAAAGTGCAAGACACGAGCTGAAAAAAATATTATAAATAAACCGACAGCGACACCGTCGACGTTTAGTCGGTAAAAAATAATGAAGGCGGCTGACAAAGATGCATAGATGTTCGATTGACTTTCTAACACAAAATCCGACCCGCAACGCGGAACTTCAATGAACTCATCTCAAAGCTCAATGTGGATAAAACTCTATAGGCGGTTATCTGCAGTAGCGACAAGCTCCGCGAAGGGTATGACGTAAATTACCCTAGCAACGAATCTCGTTGGCTAACCTACCTAGACGCCAATCAACCAGAGCAATTGAGGCAGTTAATGTAATACTTGTGCCGGGCCGTGACACTTTAAAAACGATCGACAATCATTCAAAAGATCTGAGTCATCAATCAATACCAATGTTCATCACCAAATAGTCATCACAAGAAAATAAAGTAGTAAAAGGTAAAATAATAAATAAAAGCAAAGGTATGCAAAAATGACCAAGAGCTTCATTTATTTCTAAATGAAAAAGGGAAAATTACATGCATAACACCCAATTTTTATGGATTTACCTATCTCACACTTAAGCATTCATTTTTACACACATAGAACTTTACCTATGGATGAAAAGATGGATTTGACTATTAAAATATGATAATGAGCGCTAAATGTTTGCAATTTTGAAAGTTTAAGTGTGAGATAGGTAAATATGAAAGTTTTGGGTGTTATGTATGTAAAATCCACAATGAAAAAATATAGGATTTTTTCTATATGAATAATTTCATTTACATAAAAATATCTTTACAAAGGTTTTTCTAATAAGATTTAAAAGTCTTTGCGGGCTGACTAGACGACATTCGAGTCATCCTTCGAGGACCTCTTAGAGCTGGTATATAATGTAGTGAATTCATCCATGTCCGCAAACTTCGGGTCGCCCGGGCTTTACCGAATAAACTGGTCAATTGCCGTAATGCTGCCAACCCGAAGCTGCTGCCCAGAATATTTTCCCGCCGTGGGTGGGAGGGAAGTGCCTCAAAGAACTCTTCCTTCGTCTTCATCGTCGCCATCTGTGCCTTCATCACTTGGTTCTTTTGTTGGGCAATCAACAAAACATTCAGTAGGGTAACGATCTCCTCCCCCGTTGCTATCAGCTTCTTCTTGGCTATAACGACTCTCTTCTCAACCTTCTTAGCGAGCATGGCCGAGATCTCGACTCTCTTTGAAGCGGCCGCCCATTTCATCTCTGCCCGGTCCAAAGCCATCAACTGAAGGTGGGAAGCCTCCCACGTTCTCATATGGTAGCAATAGCGTGTGACCAGATCACATCAACAAAGGCAGAAAAGTATACTTCAGCTAAGGATGAATCACTGTACCAATACACCTCCCGGTCGATGGCTATCTACAAACTATCGGAGGAATTCCAAATCATTTCCCCCTTACTCTCAGAAGGAACTAGTTAACTGTGGAACCTTTCCTTTTCTTTTGATAGGTGGGAGGAGGTGGTGTCGACTCAACAACTAGCTCCTTACCTTCCCCATGCTGTACCTCCTCTAAAGAGAACGCCTCCGGGTCAGTCTCTTCTCGGTCTGGGAAGTAGAAGCAAGTTGGCTTGCCTCACTCTTGACAAATAGTACAATGAATGAAGGGTCATGACGAGGTGAGGCCGACCATGCTCTTACCCCTTCCTCAGAAGATTCTTCAGCCTCACTCTCTTCTAGGTGACCAGGTGGCCCTTAGGGTTCTCGCTGACCCACGCCCGAAAGAGCTGCAATTAGTAGATGTGTTAGAATTAGTATGAGTCGAATGTCACCTTTCTATGATGGTTAGTTCACCAGTCAAAATTTGCTGGATCACCACCGAAGTTGCAGAGATAGATAGGAGAGATTCCGCACCTACGTTGCGTGCCTCGATCGACCTTTTTTTGGTCGTCGTGACTCCCTTGGAAGGAACGACTTTTACCCTGGCCTCAACTTTTGCCTTCTTTCTGACAGTTCGAGCCGCGATTGCCACCTCTTGCTGGACCTCTTCCATGTCAGAGGCGGTCCACAAATCTTTTGTCATTCGACAAAAAATTCCAGGAAATATGACCATATTTATAGTCACCGGATTGGTGTACTAGGAAATTAAGAAGAGCCGCGCATCGATCTTAGCTCCCTTAACCTGCGAGTTTTCTGTCTCCTTCTCCCTCTTGAAGGCATCCTGGGCCGGCACAGTTTTGATGCCCTAGCTCTCTAAAGACAAGGCAATACAAATTTGTATTTCCAGTCCTTCACCTTATATTCTCAAAGCCCAAGAATTAGAACCGAACGACTGTCCTGAATTGTACATAACTATCGGCCTCCACTCGGAAAGAAAACATGTGGCTGAATAGGTCGGTCGACCTCGAGTTTCTTTTTCACCGACATAAAACTACGTAAGTCATTATCACAACAATGAAATTTGGCTTTATCTATGTTGGAATGACCCTATACCGATTGAAAATTGCCCTAAGTTGCTGGCACATGGACAACAACAGTTCATACCTAAGTTGATCTCTGCAGTTAACCTGATCATCTCCAAACCAATCAGTCACCCTCTCATTTGGGCGAGCGACCTTAAGTCTGATGGTTGAGTTAAACTTAAAAGTTTCCTCCACAAAAGCTACGTTTGACGGAGACAAAATCGGTCACTCTGTTGTAATTATTGGACCTAAAGTCTAGTTTGTTCGCTTTGGAGCCATAAAAAAACGAACGGAAGAAAGAAAAAAATGAAATAGCCGAAAGAAACAAAGGAAACTAAAAGACAGAAGCTTAAAGAAAAAAGTCAGCATGCGCGTAAATAAATTCCTTGACATCTATGTATGGCTACTCAACAAAAGCATAAACGTCGCACAAGAACTTTATGAGTAGACATCACATTAACATAAAAATTGAGATGAAACGAGAATAAAATATTTTGTTTCAATGACTATGTAATTTTACTCTGATCTTAATCCGACAGAAAATACTTTACAAATTTGACCTCAGCTGCCTCAACTAAGACCAAATCTTTCCTAACTAATCTTTATACAAAATTTGACCGTTGATCTTAAACTGCTTTGCACAGTTGGCCTCAGCGTGAGTACTCCGTACAAATGAATCTTTCTGGAGTTTAGAAACTTGTCGGCGAAGATCAACTGTCTCTTCTCGCATCTTCTCCAGCACCGTGCAGAGATCCTCGTCTCGTTGAGCCCAAGCAACTGCAATCTCATCTAGGCGATGGGTCAAGGTTCTCAGGGTTATATGGTGTGCCTCATTCACTTCCTTCCGAATCTCCACCGGATCGACAAGGCGATCAGCCACATTATCCTCGATGCCGACTGACGCTTGTGGCACAAAAGTTGCCACCACAGTGGGATTTTAGTTGACACCAACAAGTAAACGTCAGATCTGAACATTCTCATCTACTCAAAGAACAAAAAAATGGTTAAGCAAAGAGAAGAAAAAATCGAAGTAAAAGACGAACAAAAAAATATACTCAGGATTTGATCCATCTCGGACCAAGTAACTTTGCCTACATCTAACAATGAAAAGTCATAGGACGCTCTCTTCACTTCAACCAACTGATCACCTCTGCCAGTTGTGCGCAAGTTGGTTGAAGAGCTCTCACAATCTCCGGCTGGCCTGAATCTCAGCAGGAGCCTTTGCTCACAGGCCAGCTACCAAACTACCTAGCTTCTTCCTAGCGCTGGGTTAACCTTTCTCTGGAGCCTACTAGATTGAATCCAACGATTCCTCCACATCCACTCGCTCGGATGGCTTTGGCTTCTTAGCAATCTTCTTCGTCTGTGGCCCTCCTTCCGGTCGACTATGTTTCTTTATGCCGAGGGTAGCTAGCAGTTTCGCTCGTTTGATAATTTTTGGCGATGAATCAGATCCTTTTTCCACAAAGGCAACACAGAAGCCGAGCATTGAAACAGTCTGATGATACAGAGAATCATCCACTGTACCCTATTTATAAAGAGTTATGGGCACGAAAATCCAGACAGTCTAATCATTGCTTTAAAGTATGACTATTAAGATTCGATTTATTGCATTAAATATTTCTTTGATCTTATCGCAGCTCTCGCTATTAAGTAGCAAGAAAATTGGGGAACTTAATATGCTCCTTCAAAAATGGACTTCATAAATCTCAAGACAATCTGATGTTCCAGATTAGTTACAAGACATAATGAATACGACAGGTTGAAGAGCACTTGCCGGCCGACTAACCAATTTAAGGGTTGGCGACCGATTGAGGGACTGTCAATCGATTAAAGACTAGTTCGAAGACCAAAGGGCCACCCAGGCCGACCAGAAACAATAATTCATGCCAATGACCGAACAAAAGTTGAGTAACCCCAAGAATCTCATAATTATCAACGTGAGACTCCGTCGACAACTCTACCAAAGATCTTTAGAAATCACCAATGAAGAATAATCAGGCAAGTCAACCGACCATCCTAAGTCCGATCGACTACCACGCTCAAAATCGACCAGCTTCCCATAGCGAAGGCCGACCTGTGTCCAAACGGAATAGCCCACCGGCTTCCCAGAGCAAATGCTGACTGATGTTCATATGAAAAGGTGTCGTAGGAGGTTACAAATACGAATAGGCACTAGAAAAAAACAATAATATCCTGTATTGCCCCTATTAAAGCAGGGGCAAACGTGCAATTTTACACCTTTTTTCCTTTATCTTCTACAAATTGGGAGATCATATCATGTATTAAATGCCTTTTGCCTCTTTAGGCTTTGACCTGTTTAGGCTCTTCTTTCTAGACCCGTTCTGCAGGGAGATGTCTATCCTCTTCTCTTTTGTAACCTCTCAGTTACAATATATAAAATTGGTCATGCATCCAGTAATACCCCAGTTTGCCCCTATGTGGTAAGTTTGTGTGTTCTCTTTCATCGTTTTTCCCTCTCCGCCTCTTTCTATATCTCTCCTTCACGGCTTTTACAGCCCCGATTCTTGGGCATGTCTCACAGGAGAAATCTGGATTCAACATTATACACATTCTCCAGGATCTATATATCCTATAACAAAATTTTTCAGTAAAATATTAGCAACTGAAGCTATGAGTTAAACTACTTAGTGATCAAAATAGTTTTAAATTATAATAATTTTCATTTTAAAACATCTTCTCTTTTAGTATAAGTTTATGGTTCTAGAACCAAGTGGGGAATCTTTTGAGTTTTATGTTATTTTGAGGCTTTGTTTCTCTATTTTCTCGGATTTGGAGAGCTACAACATATTTTTCTTCAAGCTGGAGATGACACAAGCTATTATCCAAGCTGCCGACAGTTCACTTCTGTGCTGTCCTTCCTCTAATACGGCAGTCATCTGCCATTTTGCCATTCCAACCCCCTAGATTCACTTCTTTAACACTTTCTTGGAACCTAGAGTAGTTTCACAATCTCGAGAAAAGAGCAAGGAGCACATAACATGGAGAGCCAACAATGGGAGAAGCTCGAAGGATGCTAACATTCATAACAATAGACTCACTAGCAGATGCATATGAGTAGACAGGGACCTAGATGGAGTGGCTGCCAAAGTAAGATTTGAAGTGAAGGGAGTGAGGTGGCACCGCATGAGAAATGAATTTTGGAGCAAAAAATAAATGGAGTTTAGCCATATTGAGATAATCTTGGGTGCCCTGATAATCGTTGTGATTAAAGTCGACATTTGCCTTGTTCAGATGCATAGACATAGATTATCCCCAAGATGCATGTTGAGCTAGAAAACATGCATTTTCCAACCAAAATAGCCAAGCTCAGCAAGAGTAGAGATTCAACAAATAGAACTTTCTGGGACAAACTATGGCAAGGGATTTTGGGGGTGGGGTGGGGGGGAGCCAATTATGTATGATGGTAACGACAAGTTGTGAGCTTCACGTGACATGCAAAACTAAGTGATTGCTTCAATTGGGACTCGTGAGTGCAACAAGCACTCGTGAGTTTGGTTGACTGTAATAGGCGTGCGTGAATAAGGGGGTAGCAAGGGTGTTGCAATATGGAAACTTGGTGTTACAGGCTATACATTGGGAGAAAATAATTGTGAGAGTGATAAAATATTGTCTATTAAAGTGAATGAGAGATGGGTAGATCCTTTCTTAGATATTGGAGGATGGGTTTCTAGTGGACCCATTGAGAACCGTAATAAGAGGATGAAATGTCTTAGTAAGAGATTAATATAATTATTGTCTACTTGCTATGTAAGAACATATGAATCTTAAACTGAAGATATATTAACATGTGTGATTGCAATCAAGTTTGAGGATGAAACATGAGTCGTGGATGGATATCAAAACATGAGTTGTGAATGGATATTTGAGCCTTATTGAAGCTTCTCATCATCTCTTGGGAAATGGTAAATAACCCGAAGAGAATCTGTTGAGCTTGAAGAATGGCCAATTTTCTAAAAGTAGTCGATGAGTGATGTATCCTCTGAAAATACTGACAAGGTGAAAAGAGTTGCCATGACAACTACAACAATCACCACAATAATGGGAACTATGAACACCCTTTGTTTCGCAACAATAGAAGTTCAAATGTGCTTGGAAAAAGGTATAACAAGTAACTAGTGATTAGATAAACAAGAGGGAGATAGCCATGATAACAGACTCCACCATTAGATTAGTTTGAACATTTTGTTGGGATGGATGAAGGCTGGAGTTGAACACCACAATGAGAAACTTCTTTTTTTGTTTTTATGAAGTATCAATTGACTTGATAGACACAATTTCAAGATTTATTACTAGCGAATAAATTTTCTACTCTGGTATATAAAAAAAAAAGAGAGTGCGCTTTAACAATATCATTGTTTTGAAAGTATGCTGAGTGGAGAAATTCCCATGCCTATTACCAATATTCTGAAAAATAGTGGATTCGAGGGTCTTGGTAATTTTGGCATCCCCAAATCCACCCCCACCCCTTTCCCCTCCCCTCCCCTCCTAGTTGGTTCAAAGTGAACGTTGATGGTGCTCTCCTCCCTTCAGGGGGTTGCCAGAACCGGTTGCATCTTGCGCAATGCGAAACATTTGGGTATTTTGGCTATCGAACGTCACTCTCATCATTAGGATAGCGCCCAAGTGGAATTGCAAGCTATTAGATCCTTTCAAGACTTTTGCAAGCCTTAGATGTTTGAATGCAATGGTAGTATCATGAAGGAGATAATGTGAACATCATGCAATTTTTAAGCTCCACCATCAAGGATGTTGTTTTGCGGCAACGACCACAAGAGGCTTCGGAATTTGCTTTTATTTTAAACTTTAAACAAATTTTGTTTTTCCATACGCCATGACATTGTAGCAGGGCCGCTCATCTTTGTGCCAAGTGTGCCCTTAGTGGTTCTTTTGTTTTGATGCATATCGATGATGATAGGATGATAGGTGTCTCTTTTGTATATCATAGATGCATACTTACATAGTTTTGTACTTTTTTTTTTTTTTTGATATATTAATGCAAATGCACTACTCACGTAAGTTTGTTATTTGATGTATTTGTTGGTGGCCTTCGGTTCAAGAGATAGCACAAGTTTGTGAATTTCTTATAAGATTCTATGAAGGAATAGGAAGCCGGAGACCATAGCAGATAGTTGGTATCATTGAGTTTAATAGATGCACCAATAATGGATGAGTTTTTCCTCTCCAGACGCGTAATAAAGGGAGTCCTCAACAAAGATCACCAAGAGAAAGAAAGGAAAACAAAAGAAATGCATTTAAGTAGTCCTAGAGCTTGGGAAAAGAGGGTGAGATTATTAGCTACAGTGGGTGACCAACTGACTTGATTTAGGAGGCGATCTAGGGTAGCCTTCTGATGACTCACCTGTTGCGGCTACTATGTGCTACATAAGAGTGAGCTAGGGGTGGTAAGCTTTCATTGGTGGGAGTGTGAGTGAACATATGTGTGGGTGAGTAATAGTAGAAATATGAGTGATTGATACTGTAGGTGAGGCTTGTGTGCTTGTTGGTGGATGACAGTGGAAGGAAGGGGTTGCATGTTGTTTGGAAAGAGCAGGATGATAGCTGAATTGGCAGGAAAGCAGCTTCTGATGGAGGTGGTGTTGGGGATGGCAAGGGTTCGGAATCTCTTCTTTAATAGAATATTAGACGGGATGTATTTTTATATGTATTCTATTCACTATAAAACTCACCATTATATAATATAGGAATGGGTGGAATGTTTTAGGGTGCACGCTATGAACATATACTACTCATCACATCTAGATGACTTTTCAAAACGGTTTTTCTTTGCAGCACTAACAAATATTCATCCACTGTCATATTTTCATCACATTGCTGACTAAACTTATCATGTTAAAATTTTGGTACTCTGAACCATAATAAGATTAGAAACATCATTCTTGCTATCCTCTGGCCTGTGTTAATGCATCAATATTTCGGATTTTCTGATCTTCATATTCACCAATCTGAGATTTCAGTCTTTTTCTTTGTCCAAATCCTACTTCATGTGATGTTCTGTCCCATCCTTCCATTATACAGTAAAGTAAATCAGCAATCATTAAGTAGTTGGTCATCTCAGTTGGCTTTTTAAGCTCAGAATAGTTTGTTTTAGAAGTTGCAGATTATTGATTTGTTACTTGGAACAGGTTATGTTGATGCATTGGTCAATGCTATGATGTTAACTAGGTGGTTTTGTTCTGTTTCTGAATATTTCCTTTTATATTATTTCAGGATCTTCTGTTTTTGGCTTGCAGTCTTCCAGAAAACAGAAGCTCTCTTACCTCTATGGCAGAATGGCCAGAGTGGATATTAGAAGTTCTTGTTTCTAATTATGAGGTAAACTTGTCATCTCAACATTTAATTCTTCCGTTTTAGTAAGTTGCATATTACTTTATCACAATATAAATGTTATGCTGAATATGGATAGTATGGAAATCCTTATTTTTGTATGAAATAATTTATACAAAACAACTTATATATATGGTATGTGCATATATATATATCACATATATATATATATATATGTATATATATATATATATATATATTAAAGAAAGAGCCGTATGGTCTATTTTTTTGAAATAAAAAGGGGTACAAACCAGGTAGTATGAGAGGGCCCAAAAAAATTGAGCTCGACTTGAAAGAAACAAAAAACAAATAAAGCTCAAACAGAATGATACAAAAAATAGAACAAAAGAAACAAGCAACTAAAGAGGACGAGGTCGCCAAGGCTTCCCTCTACCCCTGGTTCTTGTAGCGCATCCATAAATCACACTCTGAAGGGCTTCTCCATTACCGGGGGAGACCAAAATATCATCCATAAAGTTTTCAAGGGGGATAGCCCCAACTTTCTTCTTCCTCCGGGAGGTATACACTTGTCATTCTTCTTCAGTAGACATGACAGTATGATCCGAAGTGGTAAAGGCTGTTGCTGTGATAGGTTCAAATACTTGGGAATCTCCTACCCATTAAGCGGGTAGAACAACCAAGCTACTATTAGGCAGTAGTTCTTCCTCAGTAGTAGGCACGAAAAATTCTTCCTCAGTAGTAGTAGGCACCTTTTCCATCATCAGAATGTGAGTGTTTGTTTCTTCTCTATCTTCAGACATGTCATGGTTGGGAGCCTGATCTCCCTCTACAGTGGATGGTACCTGAGATGGTAATATGGCTGCTCCAGCATAAGAAAGCTGGGAAATGACCTCATCCGGCCTAATAGGGGCAACCACCCGACACTCCTCCAAGAGTTGATTCTTCTCAACATGTTCAAAATCAGTAGTAGGTATCACAGTCGGTGAGGAAGAAGGTAGAGCCGTCGCAGTACGATGCAACTCAGTGGTATTTGACGTGGAGATTTGAGATTCGGATGTAAGTGTTAACACTGATGAGGAGAGTGTCCAAACATATAGCAGTGGGTGCAGTAAAGTGGTACATACTCAAGTTCTGCCGATTGCCAAAATCCCTGTTGCTGTGTGCCAATCCATATCTCTTTCGGAAAAGGTATCGTAATGTTTCGTTCTATCAGTATTTTAGCCTCAGAAGGTCGAGTCAGATGCTCTGTAGGCGGGTCAGATTGGAATGGTGTGCCATATATCTTTGCAAAACTGAATAGAAGCTCTTGATCGTAAAGGTGAACCTACAGATCTGGGAAGCGCAGCCAAACATGGATGATGGGAGGTTCAGTACGATGAACAAAATCCACCATCCATTTTACACCTTCATCACCCGATTATCTATTCGAATGATTCTTCTAGCAAACACTTGGGTGTAATCTCAATCATCTGTTAATTGGATGAGTACGTGTCACCCATCCAGTCTACCAATCTTCCAACTTCCATTCAACTTCATTTGCTCAAATTTCCTTCGGATCAGTTTAAGTTTAGGATTACCTAGAGGAACTTACATACTAGGAACAGTCGGCAGGGTGCAGCTAGGGTGGAAATCTCTGCCTCGGTGAGAAAGATTGCAGGTTTTCCATCTTTACGGGATGCCTTTTTGAGAGATCCAGTTTCAATGCCTTGCGCGAATGCATCGTGATATCTCTGCGGGAACATGTTGGAATGTGAGGGGGCGCGGGCGGGGTTATTACCGGCGAAGGCATCGGCGTAAGAACGGCCTGAAACCATTGTGCCGCTGCACAAATTCGACTGAAGAGACTGTAGGTGCGCAGATCCGCTGTCAGGTTGTGCGACAAACTAGGCCCTGCGGGCAGATTGGTCGTCGGGCAAAAGAAGCCAAGCTGTTCCGCAGAGAAGTAGCGATATAGAAAGAAAACAGAGCAGGTTTGAAGACAGCTAAGCAAAAGCCCTTCGTCGTCAGGCAGGCGCCGTCTGCGTCGCTTTTGCAGCCGGAGCAGTCGAGCGGCTGGACTGCTCTACAGACGCGGACGCGCTGCAGAGGCGAAGCACCACAGGCCGCGAGCTCTTCCACGCCGCAACAAACGATTCGAAGCAGACCACGACAATGACGAAGACGAAGAGCAGTGCAACGTCGAGAAGAGTAGGAAAGATTGACGACACTACGAGATGACGCGGGAGACATATGCGAGTACGAGTTGCTAGGGTTCGCCATGAGGTGAAAATCTAGCAAAGCCGAGCGTGGTCATGTGATCTTTTGTGAATATATATATATATATATATATATATATATATATATATCATTGTTTAAAATTGCACAATGTGAGGCATGCCTTGAGTCCCAGTCTCAGTACTTTTTTTAAAATCACAATGAGGTTCTTGCCTCATTTTCTCAAGAATGCCTCAAAATTTTAAGACTATCTATAATTTTTTCAAAGAACATCAAAGGTGGAAAATCATCAGGACCTGATGATATACCAATTGAAGTTTAGAAATATTTTGGAGATTTGGGAGTTTCTTGGCTTAATAAACTCTTTAATATTATTTTAATGAGTGGATGTAGAGTATTTTGATCCCCTTTTTAAAGGGAATGCACAAGAGTATGAAAATTATAAAGGAATTAAGTTAAGTTGTCGTACGCTAAAATTATATTATTGGAGAGAGTAATGAACATAGGTTAACGTGATACAAAAATTTCTGATAATCAAGTTTGGATTTATGTCGGACAAATCTACTATGAAAACTATACATTGATTGAGAGGTTTGATGGAGAAGTACTGAGAGAGTGAGGAGGATCTACATATGATTTTTATTAATTTAGAAAAAGCTTACAACAAGGTTCCAAGAGAAGTTCTTTGGAGAGTTCTGGAAAAGAAATGTGCAGATATGATTTATATTCAAATCACTATAGATATGTATATTAGAGCTGTTACTTGTGATTGAACAGAAGAAGAGACCAAGTATTTTTCTATTTCAGTTGGATTACATCAGGGATCGGCTTTAAGCCCATATCTTTTTGCTTTAGTTTTGGATGCTCTTATTGTACATTTACAGGAGGATGTACCTTGGTGTATGCTTCTTGCTGATGATATCCTTTCTGTGGTTGAGCTAAAGAAAAATGGAGGTCTACATTAGTGTCTAAAGGCCTTCGTTTTAGTAGATCTAAAGCTGAATATATGGAATGTACTTTTAATAGTAGATGGGTGATCAGATCATTAAAAGGTATGAACATTTTATATATTTATTGTTTAAAATGATGGTGATATAGATGGAGGTGTTATTAGTAGAATTCAAGTTAGTCGGTTGAAGTGGAGGAATGCATCGGGTCAATTGTGTGATAGTAAAGTACTACTTACACTTAAAAGAAAAACTTTATGAGGTGGTTGTGAGACTTGCAATGCTTTATGCCATAGAGTGATGGCCTTTAAAAGAGAAGCATAAAGCTAGTTAAATGTTGCTGGGATGAGAATGCTTGGGTAGATGAGTGGCTTGACACTTAGGTGACTAAATAGGAAACAAATGCATCAGTGGAAGGGTTGGTGTAGCTCAAGTGGTAGACGACATTAGAGAGGATCGTTTTAGATGATTTGGTAATATTAAACGTCGACCATCTGATGATTCAACTAGGAGAGTAGATGTTTTAGATTTGATTTATGTTAAGAAAGGTAGAGGTAGACCTAAAAATGACATATTTTTATTAGAATTAAAAAATAAATTTGATAATCAATAGGATATAGTGGAGTAAAATGATTTATATAGCTGATCACACTTAGGGTCTGTTTGAGCGATTCAGATTTCTCGAACTTTTAGTTGCGATTTACGTCGTCCTGAGAAGCTACTGCGAGAAACTAACTCACTTGTTTGTTGCAGTTGTGTGAAAACAATCATGCGAGAATCGTTTTCGGAAAAATGACCAGTATGCACCTGTTCATCAAAAGCTGTTAAAACAGAACTGTGACAACCACATATTTGATACTTTAGAAGCAAAAATTCATTTCAAAACAGAACAAAAGTTCAGATACACAATTCACTTAACAAGGAGTACCAAAAGTGCTAAAGAATAAGAGAAAAATTAATAAAATTACAAGAAAAATAATGATATTATTTTTGACATGAAGACGATGTATGTCTCGTTCTAAACTGTCTTTCAAAGATGCTATTAATTCGCGATCACTTTCGTCAGTAGAGTTAACCTGACCGTCAACCCATCAGAAGAAGTCACACTTTTCTGCGAGGATCTACGGGCATCTGTAAAAGTGTCAACCGTAGCTATGGGGTTAATGTAACATCAGAAAGGAAGACTCTAGTCTGCAGTGTCATAACAATCTGCGGGATGTCCTTGAAATTATGGAGCTCAACTTTTCTGAAAACAGCGAAATAGAAACTATTAGTCATTTATTTCAAGACGGAAACTATTAGAATAAAGCATAAAACAAGAAAAGTATATCAAAATTGGTCAACACCAACTACCTGTGAAACCACACTATAATCCAATCAACATCCGACTAACACATCAGTGATTTGTTCCCTAAGGGTTGTCATTTCATTTGCAGTTTTCCCTTCTTTCGTATAAATTGTAGAATGATCATTGTCATCTCGTGGCAGAGAATGCCCGAAGTGGTACTTGAATGCTTCTGCAGTTAATTTTTATTGATCATCTTCGGCACTGTGGAAGTCAATGTCACTTCGAGACAAATGCCGCCTAATGTAATTGTATAGCGCCGTTGTGGCTCTTACAATCTGGACCTGTTTGAGAAATATGTAAGATGACATATCACATAGTATTACCCATTTCTTTTTTCAAAAGCCGAAAGTCTTCTCGATGACATATTATAAGGTGGAATGTATTTTGTTAAACACCTCTTTTTTGCCACGTGTAACATTGCTGGTTCGCTCAATATCAGGAATATTCTATCTCATATCAAGAAATTGTATTAGATATCCTCGCTGTAATGGATAACGAACATCTATTAAATAATATTTGTCTAGAATGTACTCTAGTTTCAGTACGATGTTTAAAGTGAATAACCAAAAGATTTGAGGCTGCAACATACCGCGCGGAGGGTGTGAGAAGTTGTAGTGAGGATTCCGCATAGCAGCCTTCAAAATTTTGTTGTCGTGCGCACTACCTTCCCAACCGGGCATGACGAAAATAAAACACATGTTAAGTCGCACACAACCATGACATTCACAACGTCCGATAATTACAATCTTTTCCTCTTTTTTAACTCTGGCATCAACGTGAGTACCATATATTGCTCTAATGCAATCTTACATAGATACCTTTGAGTTATTAATGTCTGGTATTTGCGGATGTCTTTAAGGAACGACATGGATTGTGCATCGAATTGAATCTCCATAGGAATTCGTACGAACGTTGATCGATTGGCTTTATGACTTGTGTATATAGACTCACAAGTGCATTCAGACCTACAGAGAAGTATCTACTGATCTTCTCAAATGAGTATTGGAATCAGTTAATTGCACCACATATTGAATCGTTTTGTGATAATATGCAGAGTTATCACCAATACTTCACGTTTAGTCATCCTTGATGACCCATGAGGAGCATGAGCTCCACTAAATTATGCTAAAAGATCTGTAAATACCTCCTGCCTCATGCGGAACATGTTGCTAAATCTGGTTAGATGCCCAGCAAGCAATTCCCCAACCAATTTGTCTCTGATATAAGATGATGTGAAGCATGGAGAGCGGTAAATGTACGTGTTGTAATACTCAACGATCAAGGAGATTGCTACATTTCTCTGTCTCCGTCTTTCTTGGTCTGAATCCATGTTGGTGTATATTGTACTGGTGCTAAGAAAAAAATGGAATTAATACACGAAGAAAGTATGACCCAACCATTTATAATAGATAAAAATGACGGCTTACTAATATTAAATAAGCATATCATAAGAAAGTACAATAACAAAGAAAGCGTCACAAGCAACAACAGATGAAATAAAACAGTCTCCCAATTAATAACAAATAAGAAAAAAGTTTCCTCAAGTTTCCCAATGAGCATAAAAATGTCTTTAGATATGCCACCTATTTTTCTTTACAATCATTGCGAAAAAATTATTGGGAACCGAATCTTGAAGAAGCCCTACTGCAAAAAAGTATATCTCAAAATCCTCTGAAATTTCCTTATCTTCATCCAAAATTCGCACGACATGTTTAATGGAAGTTGCCTAAACTGTATGCGGGGCATCGTTGGAAGCACCTACCAGATGTGATATCTGGTTTCTGAGATAAGTAGTACCTACCAGATGTGATATCTGGTTTCTGAGATAAGTAACTCCACCATTTTTTCTACCCTCTACACGAGGACGCTTAGAATGGTTGGTGGACTGGATTTCGGGGAGTTCTGGGCTGTGGAGATCGGGTAAATCACCTTAGAGGTTGACGACCACATTCTCACGACTACCAAAAAAACCCTGTCTCACTTGGAGCGCATGCATATTTGCTCGTTGCGACGACACCCCCAAACATCCGGTCCAACTTCTCCTCAAACTCGGGGTCAATTCCATAATTTTTTGTACTTCTTCGCTGCGGGCACCACCTGCAAAAATCATATTAAACACTTCAATTAGTATTAAAAAAATGAAATGAATCAAATTAGACGAAATGAAATAGCTCACCACAAGTCTATCTGTCGACCACTCCTCCGAAGCATCAATGGCTCGCTTCATCGGATCCCAACTCAAGACCATTGATCCTCGTTTCAAATCCATGTTGATCCCACTTGTTCTTCATTTTTACCCTATCACACACCCTGCCTGTACTTTCCTTAAAATTTGCGATAATATATTGCCATCGTTATTGAAATATGTCGTAAGCTTATTTTCCAGTTTAATCTCCTTCAGGCAAATGTCACAAAATAATAATTATGTTCTTTTTCCCACAATACTGGTGTACTAGTCTCTTTGGTCTTATTAGCCATTGTAGTGCTAAAATAAAACAAATTATTGTAACGAAACAATAAAAAAAACAATAAAATGAAAAATATCTTCAAGGCGTGGAATTAAGTTTTTAACGAGTGAAAAAATATCCTTTTATACACTTTGCCACATCCACCCCAAGCCACACCTAAACAAAATGGCCACATAACACAACATCCACACGCAAAACCCTGAGGCACAAGAATATCCTATAACCCCAAGCCATAGCCAACCGTATCACCAAGCCACAACCACATCCACCCTAAGCCATACACGTCTTCACCATTCCATAGCCACATCCACCCCAAGCCACACCCATAATACCATGCCACATAACCCCATAGCCAAACCCATAACACAAAGCCAACCACACCCATAACCCCAATCCATGACCACCAATAACATCATGCCACAGCCACATCCATCCCAAGCCACACCCATAACACCATGCCACATAACACCATAGCCACGCCCATAACCCCAAGCCAGCCACACACATAACCCCAAGCCACAGCCACCCATAACATCCACCCCAAGCCACAACCACATCCACCCCAAGCCACACCTATGACATCATATCACATAACACAATAGCCACAACCACATTCACACCAAGCCACCACCCATAACCCGTACCCCAAGCCATACCCAAAACAATAAGCCACAATCACATCCAACCCAAGCCACGTTCACCCTAAGCCATGCCACATAACAACATGCCACATAACCCCAAATCCAAGCCACACCCACACAACAAACCACAACCACATCCACCCCAAGCCACTTCCACCCCAAGCCATGCCACATAACACCAATGCACACCCATAACACCATGCCACATAACCCTAAACTCGTCACACCTAGAACAATAAGCCACAACCACATCCACCCTAAGCCATGCCATATAACCCCAACCCCAAGTTACACCCAGAGAAACCAGCCGCAACCACATCCACCGTAAGCCACGTCCACCCCAAGCCATGCCACACCCATAACACTATGCCACACCTATAACGCTATGCCACATAACACCATGCCAACCCACATGCACAACCCAAAGCCAAAGCCACTCAAAGCCAGCCACTGCAAAGAACAATAACAGTGCCCATGCTGCATCTACAATAAATTTTTTTGTCCTTTTTTATTGTGGGATCCTCATGTAGAAACCAACAAAACCAAGACAAGAATACTGGCCTCTCTAAAAAAAATCCAACATCAGATTGCTGTCATCCCTAATCCATGAACGATTTTTTTTTCCACACTACTAACTAAACAAAAAATCAAGCCATAGAAAATGTATAACATTCACATCGAATCTCTACGTCCAATCTATACAATGCATTCACATATATTTCAGTAAAAGAGCTGTTGATATTTGCACGGAGGATGAAGGTGACGAACCAAACAAAAAATAAAAAATCAAGGCATATATTGTAGTACAGATGAGAGAGGTGACGAACCGGCAAGTGTAAGATGCATCGGAGAAGTGGAAGGAGGGGAGGGGAAGATCACACCTTTCTTGCGCAAGTGCCGAAGGAGGTAGGAGTGGATTAGGGAGGAATCAAAATGAAACGGGGGGCGAGCGAGTAAAAAGCCGAAGGGAAAAAGTTGGCCGTGGGTCAAACTTGTGACTCGTGTTTACGCAAAATCGCGCCGCACGGTGATTGCCCCGCCGCCCCAAACACTGCCGAATCGCGGCCCCCCGCTGCCCCAAATGGTGCCTTAGTGGGATAAAAGCTTTTTGTTGCTGTTATATCTGTAATTTTTAACAAATTTAGAAGTTATATAAATACAACTTACATATTAACCTTTACACCTCATGCACTAAATAAGAATAAATAAAAAGAAAATATATCCATAAAAAATTTTGTAATTGAATTTTTAAATGTTAATTTAATTGTTATTTTAATCAATTTTTTTTATTGATGATTGTTAATTAAGATATTCTGGATAAAAGATAATGAGGAATGAGAGAGTATAGATACACTAAGTATAAATATTAGATAAACAATTCATTATGCTGATGATTCTAATGAAAATCAATTGAGTCATGAGAATAAAAAAAACTTAAATTTAATATTCAAATGCCAATTATGTGTTATAATTTTGGTGAAGAGAGTATGAGTGAAATATAAATATTTATGATAAATTTAATATTGACCGTATGGTTTACTATTTAGTATTCATTTTGATATCTTAACTTTAATAGTTTAGTATTTGTATAACTTATCTTATTTCATAATTTGATATTAAGATATTAACATATTACTTCTAATTTTATCAATATTTTTATTGATGATTGTTAATTAAGATATTCTGGATAAAAGATAATGAGGAATGAGAGAGTGTAGATACACTAAGTATAGATATTAGATAAACAATTCATTATGCTGATGATTCTAATGAAAATCAATTGAGTCATGAGAATAAGAAAAACTTAAATTTAATATTCAAATGCCAATTATGTGTTATAATTTTGGTGAAGTGAGTATGAGTGAAATATAAATATTTATGACAAATTTAATATTGACTGTATGGTTTACTATTTAGTATTCATTTTGATATCTTAACTTTAATAGTTTAGTATTTGTATAACTTATCTTATTTCATAATTTGATATTAAGATATTAACGTATTACTTCTAATTTTACAGAAATTATTATTTTTTATGTAGTTAGATTATTGTTATATTAATTTTTAATGTGCTAATAAGTTAGAATATAAAGTGTTATTTTTCACTCCACATTTTATAGTTTATACAATGTTTATTTATTTTAATTCTTCACATATGCGTGCATGCCTGTGTGCGATTGGGCGAGTGCACGCTCGCATGCGTGTGTGTGCACATGTTTATTGATCTATGAAGAAAGGAAATAAGTTACTCCAAAACATAAAATCTAAAGTACAAATAATAATCTTTCCACTTTGACCTCATACAATCATATTTTGAATCCAAAGATTTTTTATCTAGTGATCATGATTTAGTACGCAATGGAGAAAAAAGATTCATGTAGCCGACCCCACTTAGTGGGATTAAGGCTTTGTTGTTGTTGTTGTTGTTGTTGTTGTTGTTGATCATGATTTAGTACGAATTCGTGGGACTCTTGACTTTTTTTTATTGTTATGATCAGCAGGATTCTGATTTTCTATATTGGTTGAATTCATGGGATTCTGATTTTCTTTATGAATTAGTTTCAACACTCTTTTCGAAGCTGGTGAATGAATATGTTTCATTCCCAACTTAGGTATTAATTCGAAACACGTCATTGTTTAATTTGTTGCTAAGAACATCTGCAAGTTGCCTATAAGTTGACGTACGGGTGTGTAAGCCACAACTAGCTTTAAATTTTTTTTTTTGTTGTTTATGAAGTGTTGTTTGATCTCTATATGCTTCGTTCATGTTGCTGCATTGATTTTGAGCTTTGCTAATTGTAGAATTACTTTCTATATGAAGTATCTTTGGGCTATCCTACTGAATCTTAAAATTCCCTTGAATGAGTTTCAACCACAATAGTTCACAAATACCTTGAGCCATTACCCAAAACTCTGCTTCATCACTTGATTTGCCATCAAATTTTGCTTCTTCTCCATTTTACAAGTTTTCATCTTCTATCCATAACAGCCTAGGCATAAATAACATTAATGGACGCTTCAAGTAGTTATGTTTGTGCTATTTTTGAACAAAATACCCTTACCTAGAGTTTTTCTTAATTCAGGCAATACTGAATTTAGCTCCCACCTATGGATTTCATTTGGATTATGCATATATTAGCTAATCACACTAACAATATAAACTTTATCTTGTCTTATGTGAGGGATAATGCGCCTTACCACGAGGCATCGATACATGTCCCTATCTATTGTAACATTCTCCTTAGTTTCTTTAAGTTTGTGATCAGATCTATCGGTATTGCTGGTTTACACGCCAATTTACTTATTTCTTCTAGGAGTTTTATGAAATACCTTTGTTGACAAATTAAAATTCCTTGCCTGGAGTGTATGAATTGAAGTTTTAGGAAGTATTCAAGTTTTCAAAATTTTTGGTCTCAAACTCTTTGGCCAAACGTTGCTTCAAAACTTGCTTTTCCTCTTTATCATTATTAGCTATAATTATATTATCTACATAATATGGGACTATGACACCCCCCAAGTTTGAGTGCTTTGGTGTACAATGTACTCTCTAACTTTCTATCTTATAACTAGCATGACCTTTACTATCCATCCAAACAATGCCCTTGGAGACTATTTCAATTCATTCGAGTCTTTGTTCGGCTTGCATAGTTTCTTGTTAGTAAAATTACATCCACATCTATCTGGGATTTTCATATAAATCTCATTCATTCAAGATTTCAATCCAAGAAAGTATTTTTAACATCAAATTGTTGCAAGTCTCAGCCAAAATTAGCTTCTGTCTCGCGACTCGACCCGGTGAGCTTTGACTTACCAAAGTGGGAGCTGACAGTCAGAAGGATGAAGCCTATCTAGTAGCTTAATTTCATTACAAAAATAAAATCCAGAACACGAAAGAGTCATTCTATTTAAAATCTTATATTACAACAAATGTTCATATTTAAACATTTGCATTTAAGCATCAAAGAAATTAAACTACATTACCTATCAACTTGCGCTCCACGAGGCCTATACACTTACTCCTCTGGGTCTATATACTCTACAGTTGGTTTGCCTGTATAAATGTTAACAACTATGATTTGAGTTAAAACTATTCAGTTAGTAAATG
This sequence comes from Papilionanthe hookeriana x Papilionanthe teres, assembly GCA_022702705.1. Lineage (NCBI taxonomy): Eukaryota > Viridiplantae > Streptophyta > Magnoliopsida > Asparagales > Orchidaceae > Papilionanthe > Papilionanthe hookeriana x Papilionanthe teres. Next base: position 4,003,509 of record CM040435.1, read on the forward strand.
TTTCTAAATTACCATGATTCTCATTTTAAAATATTTTTGTACAAGAGCAGGAAAAGTAAAATACTGTGCAGTAAAAGAGTGCAATAAAGAAAATAATTTCATTTTCTTTCATTTATATCGATTACACTTTTCATAATTGAGAGTCACTGAGTAAACGTCCTTATAAAATTATACGTTTAACCATTTCATACCCATCATAAAGGTAGACGATCATTTTCATTTCCATTTCTATTTTCATTTCTATTTCCATTTCATGCATAGGTACAATACATTCCCCTGTTAGTACCATCCAATTATGATTCTCGTATGTATGCATATATCATATTTATTCATTTTATCTTGCATTTAAACTTTAAAAGAAAACTTACATTCAACGTTTAAAACGTAACATAGAATTTTGTACTTTAAAAGAAATAAAGACTGGAATCAGTAAAAACATGCGTAAATCAATAGAGCTATTATAAAATAAAAATATGTTACCCACTTCAGCAGTGTTGTCTGCTATCATTTTTCTCAGGACAGGCTATTCCTTAGTTGCACCTATAATTACAATTTATATATATATTTAATTCCTTGTTCAGTGCTAATCTCATTTCCTAATAATTCAAGATTTTCTATTATTATTTTTATAATTTCTTTATTGACTTAGCTACATACTTACCTATAACAATATAACAATATGCATATATACATATATATGTTGGAATATCCAAATTAATTTTTATGTTAAAGCTTCTAACGTTTTCTTTTTTGCATACCTCCATGATATCAACTTATCTATAACTAAATTTTATATTTAAGATTCTTAACTTCCTTTTTAACATTATTTGATAAGAAAAATATTAATTCTTTTTCACAAATTTAACATTATATCTGAAGATTTCCTTTCCCTTTTTGTGTCTCAGCTTCCTCGCCAGTCACTTAAAATTGTACAAATCAGCATTAGGATGTTCTGAACGGTAATGTCATTAATTATGATTTACATTCCTAACATAATAGTTAATAAATAATTTACATTTAATAATTTAATTTATCAATTAAACTTAATAAACTCACCCTCTACCCAGTTCTAAAGCTTTCAAATCGAGTAGATGGGCTTCGGTCCAGCCATTTACGCATGCAAGAAGCTCTCGCGTGCTTCTCTTCCTCCCCAAGTTCTCGATCGAGCCTCCCTTTCTTCTCTGCGGGCCGCACGAGTTGGATAGCCCGCCATCTCCTTCTTCCAGCTTTCGATCGAGCTTCCTACAAGTCACAAACGCTCTCCTTCCTCTTCTGAGGCTCGGTTAGGGCACAAATGCCTCTCCCTCCCTCTTCTTCGCAGAGGTAGGGCCGCTCGAGCCTTCTACATGCGAAAAATGCCGCACAAGCTCCCTCTTACCTTTGGCTCAATTACATGTAACCTCCTCCCCCTTTTCTTTTTTTTTCCTCCCTCTAATGTTGCAGCTGCTTCTCCTCTCCTTCTCCTTCTCCTTTAGCTTCTTCTTCCTCTACCTCACTCTTACTCTCTCACTTTCTCCCTGTGTCTCTTGCACTCTCTCACACTCGGTTCGATTGAAAGGAGACGAACTCACCCTCTTGTTCTTAACTCCCCATGAGCAGTGGAGTTTTCGTTCGAGTGACACCTGCACAGTGTCGTTACCAACAAAGCTTTGTTTTTTTTTTTAAAATTGATTTTTAAGTTATTATTACGTTATGCACCGTAGAATTTTAACAATATTCATCTTGGCAAGTTGAGCAAAGGTCCTTTGATACACATCCTATATTTGAGTATGCTCTTAATTTATTAGCCTTACTTTATAAAACTCTAATGATCTATCTACTTGGTATTTCAGTGAAATATGAGTTGTATCCCACATGTTTTCTCTATAGTTATGTTGACCTTGTTATAACTCCCAAAATTGAGCATACTTAGCACAACATCAAAGAAGGAAAATAGATACATTATTACGTAAGATTAAGTTGAGGTGCGTCAGCCATAGTTGAAATCACTGAAAACATTGTCTTTTCATGGAATAGAGGTCACCACTGTGTTCTAATCATCAAAATTATAGGGGAAGGCTCTTGTGATTGATTTTATTGAGCATATGATGATGATGATGATGAACAATGAATGTTTCCTGCAAATTGAGTTTGAAATATATCTCAAATGTATTCAAATTACTCAAAAATTACCCTTGCACAAAATGTATTGTGCTGATACGTTTGGACGTCTGATATTTTTGAAGATCGTTGCTATCAGTTCAATCGTCAGATGGTGAACATGGACTATTTTGATGCCATGTGAATTAGGTTTGAAATGCCTCTTTTGCAATCCAAATTACTTAAATGCTGCCCGTTCACAAAATAGATCATGCCGAGGCAGCAAAATATCACATTTAACTAGGAAGATGCTCATTTTACATGGGCTAAAAGAGAATGGAACACAAAATTGCTTGCATATCAGTGATGACATGTATTTTGAGACGCAAAAGAATTAATAAAACTTGCAAGTTGATTGATATTTTAAATTTTATTTGATTTTAATTAAAATATTGATAATACATTTAAATAAAGTCAAAGTAAAATACTTTTTCTTCTCTTTTTGATCACTTTGATTAATCACTTCCCATTTATTGTATTCAATCACTCGTGCCATCATCATTCTTGTTGTCATAATTAATAAATAAATTAGAATCAATCTTAATCCACACACTTCCTTTGTCTCTATTTTCTCTTTCTAGCATAACAAGCATGCAACCTCGTCCTAACCCCCCATACATAGCTCTCATAGGTTATGCCCTCGATCCTGCTCCTCTCCATATTTGTGTGGCTAGCTCTCAGAAACCTCTCTTCGCTTCGTTTGATTCCGACACGTCTCACTGAACTGCTCACTCGTGCTTCCAACCCTCACTTGACCTGACTCCAATGCCCACAAAGCTTTCTTCTCCACATTGAAGTTGTAGCTCCTCTCTCACACTCTCCCTCTCTATTTGCTATATTGGCCGGAGCTTTCATCTCAACAACTACCACCACTCTCAACGTCTTCTCACATAATTTTTGGCGACAATCCAACACCAACCTCTAGACTTTTTCCACTACTTTTCTTTCTCTCTTCCTCCAAGCACTCTCTCTCTCGACTCAAGCCCTACCTATCTTGTCCTATCTCTCACTCATTACTTCCTCACTTTTATCATGATCCAACCTGGACGCTTCACATGCTAAAGCGGGAACTGATGGTTGGGATGTATACAAAATTAACTTAACTAAACATTTTCTCTAGATTATTAGAAAATAAATATCTCCTAATAAATTAAAGAGCCAACCAAATAAAAAAATTATTTAAATAAAAAATACATCAAATTTAAAACTTTTTCAAAATTACAATAGATATGAAAGGAACTTATTACTTTATCTATTGGAGCTCCAAGATGTTTGTAGACAAAACTCCATCAATTGTCCATTTAATTTTTTAGAATGTTTGTCTGAAATGTTCATTGAATAATATGTGAGTTAATAAGACTTCCCGGCTAAATTTGTTTCTATGTTATAGAAATTCAATAATTGAGAAAATAATATGCATAATACACGAGTAAAAACATATATATATATATATATATATATATATATATATATATATATATATATATATATATAATTGCACTGAAAGTAAAGCTTGTAACCATTGTTTTTTTTTTATAATTTTTATAATTAATCACCTGTCACAGAAGTCATTGTCTATGTGTGTGCCTTACAGACACATTTTTTATAACCTTTTTCAAAGCCTACAAAAATGATATGTAGCTATTTTCATGATCATTTACATACCATTAGGGGACAACTCTAACATTCATAAATTATACGTATATGTATATATAATATTTACATTCTTTCTTTCATCAAATATTTGAATTACATAAGTCATGCACTTGTGAGGTGCTCATATTAGATATGAAAATTTGCAAATGAAGGAACAAGATATTATAGGATTTGGAAACTTCCTAAATGTACGTAACATTCAAAATGCGTCTAATTGCGTTTGAATAAGAAGATAAAAAATATTTGCTTATCATATTGTCTAATATGAATACAAATATAACAATAACTCAATAAATAAATATAAATATAATACAAACACACGGGTTTGTACATATATACATATGTACATCTATCTTGATATGTAGATATGCATACATCCATGTAGATATCTATATATGTGTACGTCTATCTAGTTATATACATATAGATGTGTGTGTGTGTACATATATAGATACGTACATGTAGATGTGTATATATACATGTGTTTACTTTTACATAAGTGTACATATACATGTTTATATGTATGTTTGTGTATGTGTGCAATGTACGTATGCACATATGTAATGAATGCACATACATATAAATATATAAATTTACATGGACATATATACATATACATATACACGCGCGCGCGCGCGCGCGCGCGCGCGTGTGTGTGTGTGTGTGTGTGTGTGTGAAAGCCGAGGTTGGATGAAAAGACCCCATTTGGCACCATAATCACCCGACATACAACACACACATAGTAATTACATGTATACTCAAAAGAAACTAAAACATAGATAAATGCTACGTCAAAAGTCTACTAATAGTTAAATATTCAAGTAGCTTGAAAATGGATTGTTTTAACTTTGCCTCTGCCTCTAGTTCTAGGACGACAGCCATCTAACAAATTGTTATGTTTTCTGCCATTACCCGAAGCAATCAGTGTCTCATCCATTAGGTTCGGTAGTAAGCCTCCATTCTTCTTCTTCCTGCTAGATGTGTAGATCTGTCATTCCTCATCCGAAGACTGGTTCATCTGATCAGTGGATTGGTCTAAAGTTTGTCGGACAAGTGTAGGTTGTTGAACATTGGCAGCTTCCACTTGTTTTATCGGCTGATTTTTTATTGGATAAAGGGAGTACTCTCTTGGTCTTAGCATGTAAGTGAGCCTTCTTCAATAATACTGAGTGGTATCGATACTTTTGGGTGAACATCTGGGAGAACCTAATGGGAGGGAATATGAGTCTTAGCTTGTCGGCTTAGAGGCTGGTTGTCATCAGATTTACTAGGAGCAGGTTCAGGCTCTTGGGAAGCACGGACAGTAATAGCATGTTCCTGTTTTTGATTATTGGGCTTCAACTGTGGGTGTAATCTAAAACATTTCTCCTGTGCGTGCCCAAACATCTTGCAGTGATTGCAGTAGTAAGTTTTTTGTTCTATAATAATTTGTTGTCAATAACCATTGTGAGCAGTGTCGAGCCAGACTTCTTCTACATCTGGTAGTGTAATATCCATTTCTCTCAAAATCCTTGCAGTAGAAGGTCTATACAAATTAACTGTAGGTATGTCTAATTGCATTAGTTTTTCAAGGATACTCCACATAGCATATAACATAGAATGATCGAAAAATTGAAGCTTGAGTCCAGGTAATGAGAACCAAATAGGTGCAATGGGAGGCTCTTGATTGGGATCAAAGTTAGGAGCCCATTTAAGCAGTTTCATATGTTTGCCCTCAATTATGATGAATTTCTTTGAGAATATCCTTGTATAGTCTTCTTCTATGCTCAACTGTATCATAACATGTCTTTCGACAAAAAGGTCCACCTGCTAAGCTCCAACTAGTTTGAAATCTTAGAAAACTTTCCTGATAATTTCCATCTTAGTGCGAAATAATTGGAACTTTCTAATTAGTGTAAATTTGTATTTTTCTGCAAGGGATGAAATTTCACCCTTAGAGAAGAATATTGCTGGTTTACCTGCCTTTTTCCCTAATTTTTTTTATGAGATTGCAATCTCCATGTTCTGCAGAAGAATCATGGTACGTCTGCGGAAATACCAGACTATCGCCAAGGAGGAAAGGGTTGCTGCGTTTGTCAACCACTGAAGCATAGGAGGGTTTGCCCATCAGTCCTAGCTGCCATGAAGACAGACACTCAAGCTACTGTAAAGAAAGAGCAGCAGATGACACTCTGGGGTAGCTGTCGAACCCGAGTAGTTGAGCAGGAGGGGGTGTCGAGACCGAGTTCTGAGCAGACGAGCTGAAGGAGTTGAAGCCGAGCTGCAACGATGTCTTGACATTCCTGAGCAGTCGAGAGGGTGTCGAAACCGAGTACGCGTGATGTCGAAAACGACGAAGGTAGAGTAGACATCAGAGCGAGAGCGAAGCACGAGCTATGACGAGGGACGACAAAATGGACGACGAAAACGATGAAACGATGAAGGACGAGCATGATGAAGCAAGAATCAAATCGAAATAGCAGATTGTAGGAATCTCTACGGGCGAAACCCTAGCAGAGCAAAGGCCAGAGCATATATTATATATATATATATATATATATATTTGTGTGTGTGTGTATTATATTTATATTTATTTATTTAGTTAATTGTTATTTGTTTCTTCTAATTTATCATCTTAATGATAGCTTTATAAGTCATTAATTAATATTAAATTTGTTTTTAAATTTTGAAACATTCACTTTGAGGTACATGTTTGCATCACACTCAAATTTATAGATTTAACTCATTGTTATATTTTCTTTCTGATTAAACATTTCAAGTTAATTCAACAAGACTTCTCTTATTATTATATTTGTTATTATTCTCATATTGTGATGAAGTTTCAATTTGCTATCCTAGTTTTCATTTACTAATTTATTTTATGGCCTTCTTTTCATTAAGTTGTCCATAGGGCTGTAAACGAGCCGAGCTTGAGCGAGCTCAGGCTTGGCTCGTGTTCGGCTCGTTCGAAATTAGCTCGGCTCGTGTTCGAAATGGCTCGTGAAAGGTGTGTTCGTGTTCGAAATGGCTCGTGAAAGGTGTGTTCGTGTTCGACTCGAATTAAATATTCTCGTTCGTGTTCGGCTCGTGTTACGCTCGAAATCGGCTCGTTAAAATTAATTGGAAAAATATATGTCTAGCGCCGGATTCGAACCCGGACCAAATGAATGGAAACAAGAAACATAACCACGCTACCACACAAAGCAAGTTATGATTTAAACTTAAATATAAATATATATAATATATTAATATATAATAATATATATAATAAATTATTATATAAATAATTATATGATTATTTTTTTATTTCGAGCCAATTCGAGCCGAACACGAGCGAACAAACAATTGTTCGTGTTCGGCTCGTTAACATTTCGAGCTTAAAAATTTGTTCGTGTTCGGCTCGTTAGGCTTAACGAACGAGCCGAACACGAGCTACTTAACGAGCCGAACACGAGCTGTTCGCGAGCAACGAGCCAAATTGCCAGCCCTAGTTGTCCATTTGATATTGTATTAATGTTCAAGGAAAAGTTATGTCCGAACATTTTGGCATAAAAAAAATTATTCAGCATGCATGCTCCACTCTCTTCATTATTCTTCTTCCAATCCCACATGGTTATAATCACTATTTAAGCCACCTTTAGTAGCCCTTATTCAATTCAAATTATACTTTTCTTTTATATAGTTAAACCTAGGAATTATAAACTTCACATGAAAATTTAATAAAAACATATTACTTATATATATGGGACAGTCAATAAGACATAATGGAGAATAAAGATTCATGTAGCTGACCGCACTTAGTGGGATAATTGTTTGTTTTATATAAAGAAAAGAGCCATATGGCCTATTCATTGAAATAAAAAGGGATACAAAGCAAATATTATGAGAGGGCCCAAAAAAATTGAGCTCGACTCATAAGAAACAAAAGCAACTAATGCTCGAAACGGAAGCGATACAAAAGTTTGACAAAAAGAAACAAGCAACTAAAGAGGGCGAGGTCTCGAGGCTTCCTCTACCCCGGTTCTTGTAGCACATCCATAAATAATACTGCGAGGCTTCTCCATTACTTGAGGAGGACCGAAATATCATCCATTAGGTTTCCCAGGGGAAAGTAACCCCATCTTTCTTCTTCCTCTGGGAGGTATACACTTGCCATTCTTCTTCAGTAGACTTGACAGTCTGATCCGGGAAAGGCTGCTGCAGTGATTGGTACTGATGCTTAGGATTCTCCTACTCCATGAGCGGGTAGAACAATCAAAGTACCAAGTTGTTCTTCCACAGTAAGAGTAGGCACCTTTTCGGTTGTCAGATTATGAGTGTTTGGTACTTCCTTGTCTTCGGACTCGCTAGAGGTGGGAGTCTGAACTCCCTCCAGAGTAGTGGGTGTCTGAGGTGGTAGTATAACTGCTCCAGTAGAAGAATGCTGAGAGGTGACCATGTCCTGCCTATCAATGGCTCGATCCTTCTCACCCTGTTCTGAAACTGAGGAAGGCGGTATATCCATCGTAGGAATGTGTGGGCTAGTAGCGTTTGTACGGGGAGGTTTAAGATTCGGATGCAGGTGGTAACACTGTTGGTGAGAGTGACTAAACATACGACAATTGGTGCAATACATAGGTACCTGTTCAAGTTTTGCTGGTTGCCAAAATCCCTGATGCTGTGTACCAATCCAAAGCTCTTTCGGGAAGGGTAACATAATATCCCGTTCAATCAATATTCTAGCCTCAGAAGGTCTAAATACATGCTCTGTAGGCGGATCTGTGTGGAGTGGCGTTCCATATATTTTTATGAAAGTAAAGAGAAGCTCTTGATCGTAAAGATGTACCTGCAAATCTGGGAAGCATAGCCACACCGGAATGATAGGAGGTTCAGTGCGATGATCAAAATCCACCATCCATTTCAGCACCTTCATCACCCGATTGTTTATCCGAAATATTCTTCTAGCAAATACTTGGGCGTAATCTGCATCATCCGTTAATTGGATGAGAACGTGCCGACCATCTAATCTTCCTATCTTCCAACTTTCATTGAGCTTCATTTGCTTAAATTCCTTTTGGATCAGTTCAAGTTTAGGATTGCCGTAGAGGGACTTACCCACTAGAAACAACCTACAGGGTGCAGCTAGGATAGAGATCTCTTCCTCGGTGAGAAAGATTGTAGGTTTGCCGTCTTTACAGGATGCTTTTTTGAGAAACCCACTTTCGATACCTTGCTCGAATGCATCGTGGAACCTCTGCGTGAATATGTTAGAACGTGAAGGGCCGCGGGCGGAGTTGTCGCCGGTGAGGGCGGCGGCGTAAGAATGACCCGAGGCCATTGTTGACAGCAGGGTGCTCGCTGCAGGATCACAGGTCGACCTGCGGGTAGCGGGACCTAACCCGCAAAACACATCCAGTCGAAACAGAGAAGGGAGACGTAGGTGACGCGAGGCGGCAGCGGCAACAAGCGAATCCAAGAAAACGAACTACGACACCTTTGTCGAGTCGAGCCCGCAGCTGCAGGAAGTTGTCGTCGAGCTGTGCCGAGGACGTTGACGAACACAAACGACGAGCCGAGTCCTACAAGAAAGGGTCGTGCTCAGCCAAGGAAACGCAAACGTCGACGATGGCGTGCGCAGACTGCGACGCAGAGGAGTAGCGAGACGACTGGGCCAACAACCGATGAAAGGAGCCAAACGAAGACGATGGAGATGCCGGAGGTCACTGTCGGGTTTCGCCACTGTCGGGTTTCGCCATTTGGCGAAACCCTAGCAGAGCTATAGCAGATGTCGCCGCCATATATATATATATATATGGCGGCGTCTTCCTCGATTACGCTCTGCTAGGGTTTCGCCTCTATGGGGAACCTCGGCTTCTGCTACACTGCATCTCTCTCCGTCGTCTCATCCATTCGGTCGTTTTCGTCTGTTCTGTTGATTCAACCGTCATCGCGCTTCGTCTTCATCCTGACTCATCTACTCGTCTTTCGTCGTCTCGAGGTCGAAGGGCTCGCATACTTGGAGCTCGGCTACTGCAGCAACATCGTCCTTCGTGCTCGCAGAGCTCGGGACATCGGGCGTTATCTGCTCCCGCCGCTCAAACCTGCTTGACACTCGCGTTCTGTTCGTTTGTTGTGCCCGTGCTGCGCAGACTTTGACTGGAGGTAGAGTCGTCCAGCTGCGCCAGCTGTTCTGCTCCTGCAGTGGTGAAGCACGCTAATGGCCTCTGGGCTTTCCTACGCTGCCGCCTCACCGGTGACAACTCCGCCAAACCTTCAAAAACCACAGTGGCTCGCAAACGCAACTCTCCTTTCCAGCTCGCTGATGGTCCAATATTCCCTCAGTCGTACTATGATTCTGTTGCAGGATGGTGATTGCAATATCATTAAAAGAGTAGGGAAAAAGGCAGGCAAACCAGGGCTATTCTTCTCTAATGCTGAAATATCATCTATTGCAGAAAAACACAAATTTACACTAGTTGACAAATTTCAATTAGATCGCTCTAAGATGGAAAATATCAGGAAGGTTTACAAAGATTTCAAGCTAGTTAGGGATTGACAGGTGAGACTTCTCAACGGAAGACATGTTTTGATTTAGCTGTGCATAAAAGAAGACTACACAAGAATTTTCTCGAAGAAATTCATCAAAATTGAGGGCAAACCTATGAAGTTTCTTAAATGGACTCTTAATTTTGATCTCAGTCAGGAATCCCCTTTGCGCCTATCTGGTTCTCATTACCTGAACTCAAGCATCAATTTTTTTGACTATCCTACCATATATGCAATTGAAAATTTTCTTGGAAAATCTATGCAGGTAGACACACCTACAGTTCATTGTACAAGGCCTTCTATTGTAAGAATTTTGATTTGAAGAGATATTATACTACCAGATGCAGAATAAATCTGGCTTGGTTCCGCTCACAATTGTTATTGGCAAAAAATCATTATGGAATAAAAACCTCACTACTGCAAGCACTGCAAGATGTTCAGACACTCGCAAAAGAAATGTTTTAGATTGCACCCACAGTTGAGAACCTATAGTCAAAAGCAGGACCCCATTGCTCTGGACACATTGGTTCCACCAGAGGAGGGACTCACCACAAGACATGAATTGGTATCTGATGTAGCTCAGGAACTCCTCACTGCTCTGAACACATTGGCTCCACCTGAGGAGGGGCTTCACAAGACCAGAGATTGTATTTGAAGCAATTGTCCCTACTTCTGACCTTACTGTAAGAGATAATGTTCGGATTCCAAATCAGGATAGTCTTGCAGCTCATTTTCAGGAAGCATCAGGTGCAGAGGTGACATTACACACTGAACCTCCCGCTGTTGCAACGGTTGACTTTCCTTCTACCGAGGTTCTACCATCTAATCAGATTGAGGATCGCATGAGCCAATCTTCAGATGAAGAATGACATGTTTACACTTCTCGACGGAAAAAGAAGGCTGGGGGCACACTCCAGCTTGGAAACTTAATGGATGACACTGTGGTTACTCTTGAAATTGGCACGACACTTCAAAGTTTGATATCTAGTTCTGTCACTAAAACTAGAGGAAGAGGCAGGACAAAAATAACCCGTCCCTAGCTTCTTATTTTGTTTTGTTTGTTTTAGAATTTCTTTGAGTTTGTATCCCTTATATGTTGGGATTTTATTGTTTGTTGCTATCTTATGGGTAGGGTGCCTCTTGTGGGTCATCTCATACACCCTTAATGTAACATTTCTTTTCAATAAAATTAGCTCTTTATGCTTTTCTATCTCTCTCTCTCTCTCTCTACCTATATATATATATATATATATATATATATATATATATATATATATATATATATATATTGTGGGCTTTAGATTGCACCCCCCTCCAAAGGTGCTCCCCTTAGAAAACCTGCTGTTTCTCCCCCTGCGAATATACAGGTGTCCTCTACCCATACACCGGAGGCTCAACCTGGTAATTTTAGAGAGGTTGACAGCGTTCAATGCACCTCCCTGAATGAACATCCTCCACCTGTAGTCCGTATTGATCCCCTAGTCAAAGGGGTTACAGGAACTCTATCAGTTGCTCATTATACTGGGGAGAAGGGAAATGATTTGGTGGCCTCATCCTCAGATGTCATTGCAGCAATATACAACACTATGAATGATGAATGGCAAGTCCAATCATACAAGAGGAAGAAAAACAGGACTGAAGTCCAGAAACTCTCAATTCCCTCTACCAATACTGCTTCCTCCAGTGGTTCTTCCCCTAATGCTAGGGGTAGAACAAGGTCTAGATCTCAATCTTCCCCACACCCTTCCCCACACCCCTCCCCACACCCCCCACCTTTTAATGATTAATATCCTTTGTTGGAATGTTAGGGGACTGGCACATCCTAGGTCCCTTAACAGGCTGCTAGCCCTGAATAGGATGCATAAATTTTGGTGCATTGCAATTTTTGAACCAATGGTTACAAAACATACTCAAAAGCTTATCAGAAAGTTCCCTGGTTTCCCGTATTACTCTAATTGCAACACTAAAATCTGATTATTCTGTAAAAAAGAAGCTCATTGCTATATTTTGGTTGATAATCCACAGTTTGTTCATCTTTCCTTCGATATGGCTATCCATTCAGGTCATGCCACTTTTGTTTATGCAGGATGCACTTCAGCAACAAGGAGTGATCTTTGGCAGAATCTCAGCACTATTAGCTCCACCATGAATACCAAGTGGCTTGTGGGAGGTGATTTTAACAACATTGCTGCCCCCCTGGTAGAAGGTTGGTGGAAGGAATCCTTACCCCCATAAAATGAATCAATTCAGTGATAATATTCAATCTGCCCAGCTCCATGATTTGGGCTTCTCTGGTCTCCGATTTACTTGGAGAAGGGGGAGGATTTGGGAAATGTTAGATAGAATTTTAGTAAATGATACCTGGCTCCAGGAGTTTCTCAATTCTACTGTTCATCATTTATCTCTGACCTGTTCAGATCATAGACCTCTTCTTCTTACCATTTTTGATTCTCCTATCAAAGGTCCATCTCCTTTCAGATATTTAAATGTTTGGGCTTCCCATTGTGAATTTTTAACTCAAGTGGAATCAGTCTGGCAAAGCTTCCATTGTGATAATCCCTGGATTTAAATCTGGATCTTACAGAAAAAGCTGAGCAAACAACTTAAAAATTGAAATTGGTCTGTCTTTGGAGATCTCCATTCCAAAGTGAAAGCAGCTGAAATTAAGGTCACCCAGTTGGAGCAACTCTGTCTAGAAGATGAGAAACTGGAATCTGACTTGTTTACTGCCAATGAAGAACTGATTGCTGCCTTGGAGATCCAAGAGCAATTTTTAATCCAGAAAGCTGTCACTAAATTCTGTGAGGGGGATAGAAATTCTAAATACTACCATGCTTGTATAAAGTACAAGAGGAAGTGCAATACAATCCATAAAATCCAAGATTCTATAGGGCAGTGGCACAAATCCCCTGAATCTGTTGCTACCAGTGCTGTCCAACATTATCAAAATCTACTATCTCAACCTCTGTGGGTTAGACAAGCTGTAAAGGCAGAGCTGTTCCAAGCTGATAAGATGTATACTAGTGGACTGCTGCTCACTAATATACCTATGGAAGATGAAATAAAAGCCGCCCTTCACTCAATTGATAGTAACAAGACGACCGGTCCTGATGGTTATACAATTGATTTCTACAAGAAAAGTTGGAATATCATAGGTAATGATGTCATCAAGGCCATCCAACAATTCTTCAAAGGTGATGACCCTCCTAAATACTTCACTTCCTCTACAACTATTCTCATCCCAAAAGAACATAATTGCACTAATTGGTCTTCATTCAGACCTATCAGCCTTATCAATGTGATTCCTAAAATTATCAGCAAGATCTTAGTTCAAAGGATCCAACCCCACCTCAACTTTATTATCAGTCATAATCAATCTGCATTCATTCAAGGGAGATGTATTGTAGACAACGTGCTGTTGGCCCAGGAGCTTCTCCTGGATCTGGACAAGAAATGTAGGGGAGGTAATGCCATCATTAAATTAGATATTCAAAAAGCCTATGATACTATACATTGAGGTTTTATTGAAGAGGTGCTTATGGTGAGAGGGTTCCATATCTCCTTCACTCAGCTAATCATGAGATGGCTGAAAAATAATGGTCAATCTCTCCTTATCAATGGGAAAAGCATTGGTTATTTTCCAGCTTCTAGAGGTATCAAACAAGGTGACCCCTTCTCCCCTACTATCTTTATCTTGATTTTTGACTACTTGTCTAGATTGCTTAACCAGGTGATGCAAAACTCCCCACATTCCCTATACAGCCACAGATCTACTTTAGCTATTACTCACCTAGCTTATGCTGATGATATCATTATTTTTACCAAAGCCACCAAACCTGCTTTCAAGCTTATCCACAACTGCCTCCAACATTTTCAAGCATGTTCAGGTCTTCAACTCAACAAGCATAAATGTCAAATGAAGTTTAGTAAAAGTATCAAAGCTCCTATCAAACAATGGCTGGGTGATTTTACTGGTTTTACTTCTCACACTTCCAACCTTAAATACCTGGGGTTACTCTCATAAAAGGCAGACAAAAGCAAACGCAATTTGATGAAGTAGTTGCCAACATCCATCGATAAATTAACTGCTGGACTACCTCCTTCCTGTCCAATGGTGGGAGACTTACCTTGCTAAAGAATGTTCTCTTAGCCTTTCCTGCCTATATCCTGCAGATGGCCACTATGAAGAAAAGTACTGAAATTCTCCTGGCTTGAACTTTCAACAGATTCCTTTGGTTTGGTCCTAGACATCAAATGCATTGGACCTCTTGGAATACCATCTGTAAACCCTTGCAAAATGGGGGGCTGGGATTTAAGAGCTTCTCTCATCTAAAACACATCAATTTTTGCAAACTTTGGATCAGATTTAGGTCCCAAAATTCTCTTTGGGCTCGTTTCCTTAGGGGAAAATACTGCAAAGAGGCTCACCCCTCCCTTGCTGCCCCCAAAATTGGTGATTCTAGAATATGGACCAATATGTTGAGAGTCAAAGCTGAAGCTGAGAACCTTTTCATTTGGCAATTGGGTAAAGGTGACATCAATTTCTGGTTTGATAACTGGTCTGGGGAAGGGAAATTAATTGATTATCATTCCAACCCACAGAACATCAACTTAAAGGTTGTTGAACTTTGGAGAGATGGACATTGGGATATTGCAAGCCTTAACCGTATTTTGAACTTCCAGCAAGCAAGGGAAATCATTAACACTCCATTTGACATTGGGAAAGAGGATACCTTGGTAATAAACAATAAAATTTCTCAGTCTGTTTCAGCCTTTATTTACTCCCATAGGGATCACGGTCAGACATTTCAATGGGGTAAATCTTTATGGGAGAAGTTCCTATCCCCTTCTATGTCCTTTTTCTGCTAGAGAATATTTCATAAACTTCTTTCGACTGATGACATATTTAAGTTGAAAGGGCTCAAGGGTCCCTCTTGTTGCTTACTGTGTAGAAAGGCAGAAGGATCCTTTACTCTTCTCTTCTTCAACTGCTCTTTTGCTCAACTTATCTGGCAAGAAGTGCTTTCATTTATTACTACTCCCACCCTGAATTTTTCCTGGCAGAACTTTCTTGTGTGTTGGTTGGACTGACACCAACTCAAACTGTCTACCATTCCCTGTATTATTGCTTGGTTTGTTTGATCGGCTAGAAATCACTACAAATATGAAGATACCCCTTGGATCCCAAGGTGGTCTCTGCTTACTGCCTCTCTTACCTCAGCAAAATCATCAGACTAAAGAAATTTCCTGATATCCTGAAAGGTTTTTCTCACCATCCTGCCCCAGTGATCAAACCAACACTGATTTTTTGGCACAAATCGGAGGCTGGATGGATTGAAGTTAATACAGATGGCAGTTTTAACTATCCTGATGCTGGCATGGGTGGAATCTTCAGAGATTTGCAAGGGCATTGTATACTATACTTTTCTGCCCCTACAATTGCTCGGGATGCACTTGAAGCCGAAGCTATTGCGGTTTATTGGGCTCTATTTATTGCTAAACAATGCCAACTGAATAGAGTTATTGTGGAATCGGATTCACAACTTCTACTTGATATCATTTCTCGAAAGCATAGTTGCCCCTGGCATGTGATCAAGTGGATTATGAAAATTCAACAACTATCCAATATTTTATATACTCGTTTTCTTTTCATACATAGAGAGGGGAATAGACTAGCACACTGATTAGCCAAAACTGGTTTAAACTATGATTTTCCTGTTGTTAGTTCAATTGTACCTAGTAACATTTCCTTCTTGTTGGAAAGTGACTTGTTGGGTCTCCCCTTTTTGAGAGTTTTGTAATAGCTCTTATATGAATATATCCCTCCCTCTGGTATTTTCTACCAGGGGAGTTACCTTCAATATATATATATATTGTGGGCTCCGAAAATTTCAACTGCTGTTTGAGACTTTTCATTTCTTTTTGTTGTAGAGAGTTTTGGAGGGTAAAATTTTTAGAAGACGGATTGGATTGTAGATAAGACACTATCTAGAGATTTCACTATCATTTTGTGAAGTCTTTTTGATAAATTACCCCTCCCTATAATGGGAGAGCACTTTCGATTAAAGCTATTAAGAATTGAATATTTAACATATAATAGCAGAAAATATATTATATTTTAAATTCTAAAATTTATCACTTGAAACTTAAAGCGGATGATAGAGAAATGAAGTCGAATTTCAGTCAAGATCTCATGGTTCTGTCGTTCTGGGTCATCTTGGTTCTTAATCTAAGGTAGTCGACCCAACTTGACAGAAAGGTTCTTGTCAGTAGCCATGTGTTATGTCGTTCAAGGATCCTTATTGATATGGGATGGATATTTGTCTAAAGGGATAAGTTTAAGTGGACTTTATCTAACAAAAGACTTTGTGCCAATCAATTGTACTCTTATGATTCACAATTCAAAGAGTAAAAAGTCATTGGGGTACTTATGTGCTGCAGCCGTGACCGTAATATAACGGTGTCATTCGACGACAGCTACCCGATTAGAGTGCTCTAGTCGTAATTGCTACTTTGTGTTGCCATTTGATAGCAAAACCTACAGACATAAGACTCGAGCTACGTCTTTACTAATGTGAGTTACTTTGATTGTGAATATAGAGATACACTTAATATGACCTTAGCTCTTTGTGAGCTGAAGCCATTCAGAAATTTGTCACCCTCGGCAACTATTGTAAAAAGTGGATGAACTTTGCTTTAAATTTTTAATGATTGATTTTAACTTGAATATTTTGATTGGTTATTTCAAAAATTTTTGTTTAAAAGATTGACCCATCTGGTTGAAATATTATATCAACTTGGCTATCATTATTGATATGTTTATCTTTGAACCCTGTCGACTCTATCTTGCTTATAGAGGATCAGATTCATATGCATATTATTCGAATTTATCGAAATAGATTTTGAAGCTTAATATTATAAACAGACCCCTTGAGTTTAAATATTCCATCAACTTTGTCATCATCGAGGAGTTAAGCATTTAAAACATTATATTTTTGTTTTTTTAGCATAGAATTTTAGGGCACGACTCCTGTCAATTCTTGATTTTATAAGGAAGGTCAGACTAGATAATCTAGACTTGGAAATTTTTATTTTAAGATTTGAACATTATTTCAAAATTATTAGACTCGTCAACTCCAGTCTTTGCGAGAAGGAGGATCAGACTAGTTGGGTTTGGACTTGTAAAATCTATTTTTAAGATTTGAACATTTATTTCAAAATTACTACACTCGTTAACTCTAGGCTTTACAAGAAGGAAGATCAAATTAGTTGGGTGAGACTTACAACTCTATTCTGTAGACAAGATAGCTCCATTAGATCGCACAACTTTCTCAAACATAATATTTGAGCATTCAATACATTGGTTGGAGCACATTTGAGTATTAAGTTTTATGAATTTGATTATTTTGTGCATTTCTGCATGTCTTAAAGCAATTTGCATGATTTTAAAGCATGAATTAAATCAATAATTGCTTCATAAACAAAGCATATAAAACTTGAAATTGTGTGAATTTATCTTATTTGAATGAATAGGTTGATTGATGCATATGTTCACTTTATACCCTTCCTTTTTTATCGCCTTTTGTTCTCTTGTACATATGTTGCGAATCCGATTACGAGGTATTAAAATATTGAAAGGCCTCATATTTGAATATTTTTCATCTCCTAGGAGCCTAAGCTCGAAAAACTCAATCTTGAATTGATTTTTAAACCTTATGAACCTAAGTTTGAAAAACTCAATTTTAAAATTTCAAATTTATGAGTTTAAATTTCAAAATCCAAATTTTAATATTTTAAGCCTTGAATGCTTATGTTTTTAAAGGCCATAACTTTAAAATTTTTAGAACTTTGAGCCTAACTATTTAAATGCCCAGGTTCCTGATATTTTTAACCCTAAGTGCCTAAATTTTAAAAGCTTGAATTTTTAAATCATTTTAAAATTCAAATGCGTTACATTTTTCTTTATTTTATAAATTTAAAATTTATTTTAAAATGATTACAAGTACAAATCACTTAAAATTCCGGCAGCTTCTTGGTATCAACCTCCGTTAAGGGTTCCTATCTATCTTAAAAGAATCGCTGGTGAGTGTTATAAGCTGTTACGATTGAGGAGCAAAAAAAAAAAAAAACATTTTAGCCGCGATCTCAAAAGATGAGACACAACTTCAATATAACCGCAGAAATTGTTAGATTGCTAATCAGCATTCTTCGAATGATACTTTACTTTCTCCGAAAGGTTGTTAATTCCTACAGACAGATACTTGCTTTTCTAACGGACGAATATTTTTAAAACCCCAATTTATTTTTTTAAAATTTTCCAAAAGAGTCACGATTTCCTTGAATGATATTTATTTCCTCAGTATGGGTACTGGGCTCTCTTTGAATGGAGGTTTTCGAAATGACCTTTTTGCCCTAATTTGTTATACCTTTCCATGTTTCGATGTCGTTGTTAGTGAAGATCGATGAGCGACAATAAAATAAAAGTACAACAAATATTTTCTCTCTATTTTTTCTTACAATTGCACAACAATTTTTTAAAAAATGAACATTAATAGAGACTTAGATTTAGATAGGCTCGGGTTGGCTGGATTTAAGTCTCGGTAGGTTTGGCTGAAGGTTTAGGATCAAATTGCACAAGAGATAATGCAGGAAGCTTCGGTCAGTCTTTGTTATACAACAAAGACGAAAAGTTCTTTCGTGAGATTCGAAAGTTTCAGTGCAAGACAAAACATAATAGGCAAAAGGAGAGCGAAGGCTTAGGCTTCCCATAGTAATTGATGAGATCGAAAGGAAAGGAGAAAATGCAAGAGTTTCTGGTTTATGTACACCACGATTCCTCCTTTGTTTGTTTTCCCGGGGTCAAAAAAAAGATGCGGAAGTTTCGGGTCTCTATACTGCTATCCCACTGTTGTCTTTCCCTGACACAAGAGAGAGATATGGGAGTTTTGAAGGTCTCCATATGCTTCGATCCCCTTGGTTCTTTCTGCTACTAGTAGGCCAGACGAGGATTTCCAGCAGGAATGGGGGATAGGCGAGGGCTTTCGGCAGGAGGGAAAGTGTTTCGGATCTCTGTGCCGCGATCCGACCGTTGCCTTCCTAGTTAGTGCTAATCGTGAGAGGTTTGGGAGAGGGGAGGGCCTTCGAGACTTTGTAGGCCAGCGATCACGTTATTGCCTCCCTAGTTAGTGCTAATCACTATTGTCTCGCGAGGGATTTAGGCAGCGATGGAAGGGTAGGCAAACAGAGAGGCTAAGACGACATGTCGTTACGAGATGAAGCAAGGGGGTCTCCAACAGACACTGGGCTTTATGTGTTAAAGCATGCAAACCGATCGTGGGAACAGTTATGGGGCGGGAGTAGTTAAGATATTTATTTATTTAATTATTTTTATTTTCTTATTTCATTTCATGCATCAACAAATTTCTCATGAGATATTAATACCTATTGCTTTCTCTTCCCTCTTCTAAAATTTTCAAAATGTCTCCTTAACACAACCCTAAAAGTTGTGGCATTAGCTGAATACAATTCTAACTTAGGTTTGTACTTAGAAAGTATTCACATGCATAAAATTAACCTTGATTTCAAATAGAAATATTCAAAAGAAGAAAAAGAAAAAGGAAAAGAAAGGTTGGCATACATTTCTCAGCTCCTTTATCCTCTTTTGAATTTTAACTTCCACACAAAACCTTAAAATTTTAACAAGAAGATTAGATGAATTTAGAAATCTTGGTTTTGCGAAATTTGAAATAAATTTAGCTTGAAATCATTTTCCTCACATATAAAGGAAAAAATGAGGAAAAAAATCCTAAATTTGATTTAAAATATCATGCTTAATTGGATCGAATTTTATTTTCCCTAGCTATCGTACCCTCCTAGCTTTATGCTACCGCTTGCGTTTGCTCTCTTGAGTTTCCTGCACACTCGACTTTCTAGCATGGTCGGCTACTCGCTCTCCCTCTCTTGTTCTCTTGCTCACCTTCCTCTTAATCTGTCTTTTTGTCTCATCCCCCCTCTCTATTGTGTTTTAATCTACTTATGGTATTGGGCCTTTGATTAATACTTCGCGGGTGACATGCAAGCGCGTGAGACGACTTCAGTTAAACAAATGTTATTAGGCGTTAGTGCCAAGGTAGTCCTCTTGACTATTTACATTGGGACATATTTTATCACAAAGTTTATAGAAAATGCTGAAGTGGTCCCTTGTCTGTTTTAATATGGGCCAAAATTGTTCTCAATGTTTACTATTTAAAACCATATTAAAAGAGTTTGGGGATTAGATTGATACTTTAATAAACTCGGGGACTAAAATGGCTGAATGCAAAAAGTTGAGTGACCATTTTGACACCTCTCTCTCTCTCTCTCTATATATATATATATATATATATATACACACACACTCTAAAATTTAATTTAGATTTTATCGAAGTGTTTTTAATTAACTTATTTAATTATTTCCATTAACCAATTTAAATTAGTTTATTTTAATTATTACCTAAAAAATGTTGTAATTATAAATTTTCTTCTCTTAATTCCTTTTCCTCATTAAAGAAATAATGTGCTCCCTCTGGACTCTCTCTCACCCTCCTGCTACTCCTCCACCTCAAAAAGGGGGTTTTCTTAAAAAAAGAAAGGAGAGATTGTGTTCTGTATTTGACCTTGCAATCTTGTTGCAAGCTCTTCATCAGCTCTGTTATTAACTAGCTCGCAAGGGCACAATCTGCAAATTACACCAAAAAAATTAAGTAGAAATCATGTACTCGTGTTTTCTTGTGCATGTGAAAACTCGTGTGTTTTTTTGGTATGTTGGGATGAATAGTTATATATGCATTTTTTAGCTCAGTTGTGAACTAATCTCGGGCCACCAAAATAAAGTAATTTATGTGTGCATTTCTTGATTTAATGGGCAAGTCTACAACAACAACAACAACAAAGCCTTAATCCCACTAAGTGGGGTCGGCTACATGAATCCTTTTTCTCCATTGCGTCCTATTTAGTGTCAAATTTTCGTTGAATTCTAACAAATTAAGATCATTTTTTATGCAATAAGCCCAAGTTTTCCTAGGTCTACCTCTGCCTTTCTTAACATAAGTTGTATTTAAAACATCTACTCTCCTAATCGGATCATCAGGTGGTCGATGTCTAATGTGACCAAACCATCTAAGGCGACTCTCTCTAATTTTATCCGTCACTGGTGCAACACCAACCCTATTACGGATATATTCATTTCGCATTTTGTCTCTAAGAGTAAAGCCACTCATCCACCTAATCATTCTCATCTCGGCAACACTTAACATTATGCTTCTCTTTTAAAGGCCAACATTCAGCACCATAGAGCATTGAAGGTCTCACCACCATCTTATAAAATTTTCCTTTCAGTCTAAGTGGTACTTTTCTATCACACAATAGGCCGGACGCATTCCTCCACTTCAACCAACCAACCTGAATTCTACTATTAACATCCCCATCTATATCACCATCGCTTTGAACAATGGACCCGAGATATCTAAATCGTTCACACCTTTTAGTAATTTGATCACCCAAAGTGACACTTCTGTCACTAGACCTACTATTACTAAAATTACATTCCATGTATTCAGTTTTAGTTCTACTCAAACGAAGACCTTTAGACTCCAATGTAGACCTCCATATTTCAAGTTTTTCCTGGACTTTTTCTCGTCTTATCTACAAGGAGATTTAATGGGCAAGTCTGTGTTAAAAAATTCTTCATCTATATTCGAAGGCTCATACACGCTTTTCTTGAATTGGTGAGGGAAGAAGACTTGTTGCTGTCATAAGTACCAGCTTTTGCCGTATAGGCAAGTTTTTTCATAGACGCTCCCCATGCAAGGAAGATATCGGAAGGCCGTCAAACTTTGGATTTACAAGGACATAAAATAGAATGAAATGAAAGAGACGGTCTAATATAAATATAATAAAATGAGAATAAATAAAATATAAAATTGTAAACAATGAGAAAATGAGGACCAAATTGTAAATATGGAACTCAAGCTATACTTGAAATGAAAGAGACGATCTAATGTAAATATAATAAAAATGATATTAAATGAAATATAAAATTGCAAAAAAAAAGAAGAAAAAATAAGGGCCAAATTGTAAACGTGGAACTCAAGCTATACTTGATATGAGTTCACAAGAAACCTGCAATGGACTTGAAAGCCCATCTTCAGACAAGAACAAAACACACAAAAGCTACAAGTGACCTACAATTCAATCCGTAGTTTGCCTACGGGTAAAAGGAAACAAGAAAAGAATATTTAGATTGCATTATAAGATTGGAATGACCCTAAGTAGATGCAAATGATACTTGTAAAGGACATTAGAAAGAGTTAGATGTATCTCAATAGTTCGCTTACAAGAATAAATATAACTCCATTGCTGTATTCAGAACTTGAAGCATGGTTTAGAAAATGAAATTAAAGTAATGAGCAATGTAAAATAACCAATCTGGGTTTTATCTGAAAACAAACTAATTATCAGTACTAGAAAATGAATATTATTTAGAATGCCCAATAAAATTCTAGAATGTCACATACGCAATGGAATCCACAACACATACACATAAGAGGATAAAAGACAATATTTTAAAGCTCAAAATAAGAAATGTAAGTGCACTATTTGACAAACTCTTGCGCAAACCACCAAATTTGTAGAACCTTCAAGTACTCTGTGCTTGTTACAAAGCAATTTTTAACTCAAATGCAATTTGAAAATTGTGTAAGCATATTAATAGAAATAATTGTTGTGCATGAGTTATGATTAATGCACTATTTAAAAACCTAAGATCGGAATGCTACACATAACAGAACAAAGCAACAAAACAAAGCAATCCACATATTCTCTGAATAATGAGTTAAATGCTCAAATTTAAAGTCTGAGGATGCTGCATGAATTAAAGTAAAAATGAATCAGAGTGTCTTTCTTTGAAAAAAAGTACAAATAATTCATAAGATTTTTTTTTTAAATTTGTAATGGCAAACTCTTATTGTCAAAGGCAAATACAAATTCATCGAATTACACACACCCTTGAACAGTTCATTTTGTAGGTCGTTGGCTCACTTAATCCTATTCCTTCTTTCACAAAAATTGGAGTTGATTAGACAGATACTTTTGTAAACATTCATGTAACAAGCTTCACCTAAATTACAAATGGAGAATGTAAATGGAGAATGTTCATAACTTCTACTATGCTCTAATAAAACAAATTGACATAATTATAGACCAAGAAACAAATACTTACAAATCTCTTCAATTCATTTTTAACTTACAATTGCATATGAGCATGAAGGCAAACTCTCCGCATCGTGCTTGTAAGATATAACTACAAGTTCAACCCTCACAAACCCATTCCATTGTATGTGAGAGACGAGTTCTCTAGTTCTTTAAAAGTTTAAACGAACTTAAGCAATGTGAATATTTGAACTCAATTCCCTTCAAAGAAGTTTGTTTAGTTGACAAGGTTCAAACAACAAAAGCTCAATATATCAAATACCTCAATGATTTCATGTTGATATCAAATTTTAATTGGGGATTTATTTTCAAAATACCATCAAGTCTCAGTGAACTTTCCTTTGGGCTTGAATTCAAATAAAAGAATTTACATATAAAAAATATAAAGAAGATTGTGAAATGTAAAAATAATAGAAGTGAAATTTGTTATTCCATACCGATATGAAAATTCATCTAAGATCCACAGTAATTTATCGAGGATGATAACTCAAGATTAATCTATGCTCATAAAAAATTAATTTCATATCATGCGTGTTTATATTGTCGCCTTCAAAGATCTCATGATAATAAAACTACGACCCACGTTTTGTTTATGCGATTTTGCCTTTAAATGACACCAAAAAGGAGTGGTATCGATTAGATCATTTGATCAGATTGTTTACCTCTTAATTGCACTGTATACTCGAAGCGCGTATGTTTTTTAATGATTCTGTATTTTTTGAGTTTTGAATTATAGTTTGCACTTGATAGGGCATACTATCTTGTGTTCGTTATTATCATATAAATTTGTTTGCTTAGATAAACACTTACCTAGGTTTACGATGTCTCATTGGAATGACGGTCCATGGTTTTCGATAAGAATTATTTGGTTAGGTTTGGTTGATTAATTCCTTTGACTATGCTGATCATAATTGTCACAACCTTGGGCACCGAAATTGTAAGAATTTGATCGAGTTTGTCATCTTTCCTTGAACAATTTGCTCTATGATGACAATGACGAAACTTATTTAATCTATAATTAAAGAGTTGCTAATATATGCTAAACATCTAGCACGTAATGTCTAGCCTTAAGCAAAAGTCCTCTTTTATCATTGAGATAGATAATTGACCATTATCACGACTCGACCCGAGTTTTGGAATTAATAAAGACGGGAATGAATGGTCGGACAGTAAAAATAAATTTCTTACTGTTCTATCATTATTGCTAGCAGTTTAATATTCAAGCATACATGAAAGAATCACTAAAGAAAACAATTAAATTAACAAGTAGAATATGTACCTTGTTGATTACTATTCTCGCTTCCTATAACATTTGATCCTCTTATGTTCATCTTATTCAATTGTTTAAAACTTTTAAAAAATATTAAAAATAATGTAATGAGTTATCTAATATTAATTATGGAGTAATCACACTTCTAACCTACAACAACCCTAGGAAAATAAATCAATATGTATGGTGATATTTCATATTACTTTAAAAATATCATAATATCTTTGGTCTTTCATATTTTATAAGAAATCTTATATATGCTAATACATTTATCAATGACATTTTCTAAAATAAATTATTTAAGTCTTCTGTATAGATTTACCTTAAATTTACTTTTATTTTATACCCTTTACATACATATCTGTCTCTGTGAGGATTACCGTCAATATAACATATTTCTTTAACTTTACTTTTACTTTATACTCTACTGTGCAACTATGATATCATATATAGTTTTCATGTCATGCATATCTCTCATATCATTCATATCTCTTATATCATGCATATCTTTCATATCATTCATATCTCTTTTCTCATGCATCTTATGCATATCTTCCATGCATATCTTTTATATCTTGTGTCATGCATATGTTTTTTATCTAACAATATGAAGATCTATTGTAATATAAATCTAGCTGAATTAAATCATACATATAAATCAACATACATTTTGAAAAAAAATACATTAATGAAATCTAGAAATGTAATTACTCACATCAATTACCATGCTATATTCTTAATCTTTAGTAACTACTTAGACTTCGCGATAACTTTTCTGTTGTTATTAATATCCTATAAACATAATATCAAACTTTAAGATTTAAGCAATTTATGTTAATCGAATTATTCTTCTTAGCATGTAATTAATTACTTAAATTTTCAGAGTCGTTCTTTGAATAGCTTTCACATGCTTGCTCGAGCTTGCCATCTCGTGTAAACAACCTGAAATTTTAAATGATTTGAGAATTTAGGATATCTTAGCTCATAAGGTGATTTAACTCAAAATATAATTGATTTGTCAAAACATACCATAAAAAACTTTTTGATAACCTAACACTTATCCGAGTTGCTAAAACTTTTTACTCTTCTCCCTATCTTCTCAATTTTCCTTCCCTTTTGTTGATTTCGAGTTAAAATCCCCGCAAACAACTTACGACACTTCTGACACAAGTTCGTCACCTCTGACTGCTATTAAAAATGAAAAATGCATGAAAATTGAGGCAAATCTTAAAATAGAATGTGCGTACTGAAATGAAAGCCTCAACTAACGCTAAAATCAGTTTCAAATTTACCAATTTTTCTCCGGAGCCCTGAATCGAGATCTGCGACTTACCAGGTGGCCGCTCGACCGCCTCTGCATGCGCCCTGCTGCGGTGTTGTGACCGGAACTCCTTTTTCTTAGTAGATCAAATAGGAAGAGAGGGACATACGAGCGAAATTGAGAGTAGAGTGCGAGATATTGGGAGGGGAGGAAATTTGAAGGCTCTAGAGTCCCAAACCCTCAAATAAAATGGTGTGAGAGGCGGTTGGAAACAATAATGTGGGTCCAATTTTTATATCTTTCAATCAATTTATAATTTATATATAGTATTATAAATTGAGTTGATCTATTTTTTTATGTAGAATTTTATACAATTGATTTGGTTGAAATTTGAGGATTGTGAAATATGTGGTATACTTTTAATTGTAAAAAGTTTTGCTCATTTTCACAAAATTGGTTCACAAGCATATAGTTTTTCAACTATGAGAAACCTGAAATCAAATGTAAAAATTCTAGCAAAACGATAACATAATTTTTTGAGCAATATTTTATCTTAAATTTAATATGCTTTTTAAAAATTTAACTTGGATAAAACAAAATATCTCTCTCAGGAGTGTGAAGCTTGAATTTTCGGAGCACACGAGATGGACTCACTAGCTTCCATGTTCTTTTATTTTCAAGGCTCTCTTCTCTACATTCATAGCTTGGTTCCAATTTTATTGGATAAAGCCTTGGTTCATGTCATTGGAATGTAAATACTTTTTTTGGCTTACATGTAAACTTCTATTAGAAGTTAAAAACTTTATAAATGATGAAACATGACAAAGAAGCTATATGGGGTGCTTAGTACATTCTTTGATTCACTTTCAAATGGAATGAGAAAATTATCATCTGTGTTTCTATCTAAATGATTTTATGGTTTCGTAAATATAAACTGTTCTTTCATTTTTAACGGTGGTCAGATCTTTAGACTAATGCAAGTTTTAGAGCAGAAGCTTTTTCTCGTGTATATACTTCAGCGCATCTGGTTTATTTTCAATATGAAGCTAATGTGGTATGGAGATATGTTCATTATGCTCCATAGGAGACATGGATGTACGATGAAACACGAAGATGAGCCCATACCGGTGTGGTATAAATTTTTATGATGAAGGGATACAAATGAGATTGAAACCTTTATTTTCTTCTGTAACTAGATTCTCTTCTGAAAGACAAGCAGTACAAGAAGAGGATATGGTTTTATGTACGGTGTTATTAGCTGTTATATGAAACTTATTGGAAGGTGGGTGGTAGAACTTATATCCCTTCCTTGGTAAAGAATAGCTGAAAAAATACATCTGTCCATGGATCAAATTTTACCTTGTTTGGATTATGAATGTGAACCGAAGTTACTCAAACATCTCAGGAAATAGATGATTTGTAGTTCTTAAATTATGATCGACTTTGGACATCATTTTAATAAGACTTGTTCAATCCAAACTTCTATAAGGAAGGTTTGTGGTTGTCAAAACTGTGTTCTCCATCTCACCAAAATATATTTGGATGTCCTTTTTGAACTAAAATGCTCGGATTATATCATAGGAGATGACCTTTTTCCTTGTAGTAGCTTCATTATGTTTTGAAGTTTTTGCATCATGATATATAAACAATGTCTTTCTTTTAAAAAAATTGTGGTCAAGATTTGGTTGAAATAACTTCCCGCATCATTGCACTTGAAATATTTGATTTTGATGACAAACTACTTTTGTACTTGGTGATGAAATTTGTGAAGAACAAAACTAACATTAGTTTTTTTAATAGAAGTTCAAGAGCTTGGCTCAATCATCAATGACTAATGCAAACTAACATGTTTCATAAATATTGGGTATAATAAGACAATATATTTCTAATAACAATATATTTCTAATAAAATCAATATGACAATGGTAGCGAACAATTTTTATTTTGTTATTTTGTTATACACACTGAAAGAAATCAATATGACAATATGCAAGTCATGTGTAACTCTAACTGAATCAGGAGAAAATTGGACTTTGATGACATAATTGATGTCAATGCAGGACAATATCGAAGGAAATTAACTAGCCGATATATTTACTAAAGGCTTTTTAAGCTAAACTTTTTGAAATATCATAAGAAAACTTGGAATAGTAGATATTTACCATCCAATTTGAGAAGGAATGTTGAATTTTTGCTCCAATCATAGCAAATAACTTAAGGCATACGGATCAAGGCTTTGTACTGTTGGATCTATTTGCCTATGAATCTCGAATTGTAAAATATTTAAGACGTGTAGATCAAGGATTTATACTGTTTGATCTGCGTCTGTATGACTCTCATTTTATAATCTGTGTGCTTTCCTAAAGGATCACAAATCTCTATTTATTTTATATTTCTTTAATTTTATTTTTATTTTGTAATGCACATAGGAGATGTATTTATATATCCCTTCTTGTACAGAGAAAAAGAATGACTTTTGAAAGTTTTTCAATTTTTTTTTATTTTGTAATGCACAACTTAAGTTTTATTTTTCTAGTTGAAACAATGGTAGCGAAAATTTTGAAACATGTAGAACATCTTTTAAAAAAACTGAGGGATTATTCTGTCTCCTATACCAACTATAGTTGTTATAGAACTATTATATGAGATAATGTTTGTTCTTCTTGGATAAGGTGTACATGTGCTAATTTTTTGATTCATATGTCGGTGTTATTTTGGGTGTGGAGTGCCCGTTGGAAGCCGTCGGTTGCTGGAATCGAAATCCTATCGCCCGCTTCGGAAGGTCGTTTTAATTTACATATATATAAATATATATATATATATATATATATATATATATATATATATATAATTTTTAGAAAAATATGAAATCAAGTCGACTCATATTTTCCATTGTTTAAATGAAAGAAGCGTTACTGACTCAAGACATACATTTATCCCGAAAGATAAACACAAGACTTGAGGGTGAGGCTCGATCAAATAAACTAAGAAATATATGACATCCGTTTGGTTTGCGAAACCATTTTATTTGCCGATAAGTTACCCTATTTAATATAAAGAATTAAATAAGCTTTATTTTAAGCTGGGTTCGGAAATGCTTCCTATAAGGGCAAACCCTATAGTTAATTACATCTTAAATGACCGAAATCTCTTAAGAAAACTCTCGATAAAAAATCAGGAAATATTATTTTCAAAGAGGTCAAAAGGATATGACTTTTCAACGAAATCAGACAAAGATGTGTAAAAGGTGATTGACTCAAATTTGGAACATTTATTGTAGAATCCAAAGGAGGAAGAACTAGGGGATGTCGGAGATCCGGAGGCGAACTTCGGTGACTTCCAAAGCTATCCTATGATATGACTTAAATTTTGGGGAGATATTATTTAAATGTTTCATCCTACCAATTTTATTTAATTAGGGCTTATATTTGTGTTAAACGATCACACGAACAGCCTAGAAGATATGAGGATTTAGGTCGTAACGAATGACAATCTCGGAATCCTAACATGTGTTGGGGCTTATATTATACAACAGAGATATACAAAGGCTCAAAAGTAGGTTGAGGATTTGCCGCACCAGGCGAACAACCTCGAAATCCTATGGATTGTTGTTTAATCACTAAGGAATGATTTAGCTGATGAAGATATGTTTTCTTTGTTGAAGATGGCCGTGCTGCCCACCGCGCTAGCTCCAAGCTTCTTGGCGTGACGAGTTCAAGTTTTCTAAGGTGGCAAGTTATGCTGTCAAATCAGGTGGGCCTATGGTTGTTGTTTTCCTAAATCCTATGCAAGTATGTTTAAGGTTGTACAGTATATAGCAGGGTATATAGCACAGGAAAAATAGTAAAGCATGCAGTAGAGAGTGTGGTACAACATGCTAAAAGGAACAGTAACAGGTACAAAAAAGTAACACGCTGTAAATATAAACAAACCTGTATATCTGGGAGATCCATTATTTTCTTAAATGTAGCAGACTGGAATGCATCACACAGGTGAAAGCCAAGTAGAAAAAGAAATATCGTTCAGAAAATTCGAGAAGGGACGACAAATGACTCACAGTAGAAAACTCGGGAAAAAGAATAACAAAATAAAATCATCAAAACCTCGGGAAAGTCCCGGAAAAAGGACCACGAGTGCTTCATCAAAAATCATACGAAAAATCCGAAGAAAACCGCAAGCACTCGGGTCGGGGCTAGGCTCAGAAACTGTGTAGTTATTCTCGAGAGTCGTCGAAGGCTACTCGGTCACCCGAGTGTATAGAGCCCGCTACTTAACTAGAAGGGTGTCCTACTAAACCTAACTCATGAGGGTGTTCTTTAACATGGTACTGATAATCAACAAGTTTACAACCAAATTTATAATATAGTTTTGAAATTTATATTTTTAGCATGCACGTGAATTTCAGACATACAAAAGAGAGTTTATATTGATGTTTTGTTTGTAGTGAAAATACATTTTTATTGTAAATATAGTATTTGTTCTTATCAGATTTTGAAAATTATGGCTGTCCACGAGTCGATCACTTCGTCGGGTGTAGGATTACTAACCATCCTAAGAAGGTATGGGTGCCCCGCTTGCCTTATAGCGGTGAATGATTCCGTCATCCTACGGTTCACCCGGGCCCTGCAGTGGGTTCTAATGTCGTAGGATGGAATATCATTCCACCCTACCACCGGTGCGCCTTCATCATCAACAACATATGCCCCAAAACAAAAACGGAAACCAAAGCGAAGGAAAACAACGGAAGAAAACAAGTCAAAGAGCAAAAAGGGAAGGAAAGGAGACAAACCCACCTCCAAATCCGATTTAAAAGAGGACGGGCCCAAACGGTAGGAGGGTTAGTCTAAAACGCTCCAAGATAAGGCTTGAAAAATTTCCAAACCTCACACAATCAGTCAAATAGGAGTAAACTAAGAAAGACCCCACCAGTATTTCTAAACCCCCAAATATTGAAATTTTCTAACTCCCATGTGATTCATAACTCAACATGCCTTATAAGCATAAAATCCTCCAATAAATCCAAGTATAAGCTCAAGGCCAAGACATGACAAGGCCAAATAGGCTCACGGCCAAGGAAACTGAGGCCAAGGAAGCTCATGGCCAAGGCAAAAATAGGAAAACCATCTCAAAATAGAGCTTTTGATACATAAGAAAGTGAATGGAAAAATTCACAAATCCTCCAAATTAGCTCCAATACTCTCAAGCAAGACATAGGAAAGATACCCCAAAAGGTACTCCTCAAACACCTCTCCCCACAAGCAGGCTAAGGGGATTCTAAATCATCACAATGTACATAAAATATTCATTACATAGCCATAACTGTAACCCAACACAAAGCCAAGGCAGGGAAACTACCACAAGAGTACCACCGAGCCAGTACAGGCTCAAACCCGAGCCACAGTAGGGCTGGAATCAAGCCAACACCAAGCCAAAGCAGACCCAGCACAAGGCTAAAGCAGGAAGCACCACAAGAGTAAAACCGAGCCTATACAGGACCAAACCCGAGCCACCATATGGCTAAGATCAAGCCCAACACAAAGCTAAAGAAAAGAACACAGCAGGGCTGAAAAAAAACCGAGCCACAATCAGGCTAAAACCAAGCCCAACACCAAGCTAAAGAAAGGAACACAGCAGGAGTAAAGGCCGAGCCACGATCAGGCTAAAACCAAGCCTTCCAAACCTACTAAAAAGATCTCATAACATGCTTTTATAAAGGACTAAGCTACAAGGAGCCCAAAAACCGAGCCTCCACATGCATATAAAAGAAGCAAAAGGGCTCCCCTATAATTCATAACAATAAGAGTGAGTGAAGAGCCCTATGCTACACATCTCAAAACACTTGCAAGGGGAGCAAACAACTGCCACAAAACCAAACTTACCACATGCTTGCAAGACTCAAACGAGCCTTCTCAATACCTCACACTAGATAAGCCCAAATGTGAAGCCATATTTTTTTAATATTTTGAACTTCGCCTTAAGCATAAAGAAGAGAAAAGATAGTAACATGCCAGTCTTTCACCATCTTAAGCAAGTAATCAAATCCAACTTTAGAGCATGCTCATGTTTATATCTTTAACATGCTTAAGTAATAAATTTTCTCAAATGAAGCCACAATAGCAAGCTAGCATGCCATTAGAAAGAAAAGGAGAGAAGGAGCAATCATTTAAGCTAGTATGCAAGTCATTCCATGGCATATGAGAGCCCAGCCGAAAGGCTAAATAGGGAGGAATAGACCAAAACCACAAGCCACTGCTACTCTAGGCCAAACCGAGAAGAACAGAGGAGAGAAAAGATATTACAGCTAATGTTGAACATACAAGAGCAAAAAATCCAAGCCTCAAACCAGCAGCACCTCCCCCTCTCCAGAAAATTCGGCCAACCTCAGGGACGCCCCAAATAGGGCTTACTTATAGAATGGGAGGGGGAGAGACTGCTGAGAAAACCTACAGGAGATAAGCTCCAGTGGAGAGAGCCCTGGCAGCGGCGACAAAAGGTCGCAGATAGCCGCAGGCTCGCACAGGGAAGGCAGAGGGAAATCGTCATTGCCAGAGATAAGGAATGGGGATGAGTTCGTGCGGCTCGAGAAGGAGAAGGCCACAGAGATACGATCGAGCATGGGTGAAGACAGGAATGGTCGCGGCG
Source organism: Papilionanthe hookeriana x Papilionanthe teres (assembly GCA_022702705.1). Classification (NCBI taxonomy): domain Eukaryota; kingdom Viridiplantae; phylum Streptophyta; class Magnoliopsida; order Asparagales; family Orchidaceae; genus Papilionanthe; species Papilionanthe hookeriana x Papilionanthe teres. The sequence continues at coordinate 4,036,229 of CM040435.1, forward strand.
ACTCGCTCGAGCGCGGGAGAGGGAGGAAACGAAAGCTCCCCATCGTGCGAATGAGAGAGGAGCCGGGCCAATCGAACAGGGCAGAAGAAGAGAATAGGGCTTAGGATTTTAAGTACGGGGAAATATATGAATAAATATATAATAGTAATAATAATATAGGTATTATTATTATTATTAGAATAATAATATTCGTTTCATAAATTTTGTCCCCGACAGGCTATCGTCGCAAATTGAATGTCAATTTCAGGTAAAATCGACGTTCCGGACGCATCGGCGCAGTCAATTTTATCATCCGGGGTCGTTCGGACAATCTCGCTGATGGTCGTGTCGAAAGTGCGTCAAATTCGGCCTTTTCTAAAATTCTGACTTTGATGTCGATTGTCCCGGCGTTCTGACTCCAGCTCCAGTCCACTGCAGAGAAATTGAAGGCATCGAGGCTTCGAACTGAGAATTTGTGCATCCAGGTGTGTAAGACGTGCACGAGGCTGTCTTAATGTACAGGGATCCTATAGGGACTCAATTTGAATTCCTGACGTCAACTTCGACCGGCTACAGACTAGCTATACGGAATCTCGTGCAGGATTTCAAAAAGTAACGAAGTGGCTCCAGACTCTCTAAAACGAGGTGGGTCCCATCACTAAGAATCTAGGATCGTCGGGGAAGCTCCTGAGGCTAGATCCTAAATCTACGAGGAAAACTAAACCTCGACAAAAACGAGGTCAACATCATATGATCAGTAACTTTTGAGTTCATGCTTGAGTTGACAGAAGTTTGACACCAGATAATTAATCCAGTGAAGACAATAAATTCTTGGATGAATTAGTAGCTGAAGCTTTCTCTAGACCATTTATTAGAGTTCTAAACCTATCAATCTCATGCATGCGGGGCATTTAATATTGCTATGACATTTTTTTTTAATCTCAGAAGATTTTTAGGTGCAATAATGATGAAGATCCTGCAACAATGAAAGGCTACTGGAAAGAGCAATATCAATGAAGGCCGTTTGAAGAACTACAGTTACTGAAAAGATTTTAGACAGGGCACATGCAATAATGAATGTTACTATAATGAATGTTGTAGTAAAGGGGCACTAGCAATAATAATAGGTTTAACGAATATGGATCATGATGATGAGCTTTAAGAAGATTGAAGGTAGAAAGAGCAATGAATTTTAAGCGGATATTTTGTGCGCTTGCTAGAGAGGTGATATAGTTTGAAGTTGTTGAGCAAAGAGCCATGTATGGAATCAAATATAACAAAACAGAGATCGTCGATAGGCTAGAAACACAAAGAAGTGATCATTGAGATCGTGCTTGACTAGCAATGATACTACCTTCATTGAGCTTGAGCTATGAGTGCTTGTGCTGAGCCATGTAGGGAAATGATGATTAAAGTGGTGACACAACATGATACTGAAAAAAAAGGTCCAAGGCTTTGATATCATGTGGGGAGTATGAAATTTTTCTTGTTGATTCAAAGTATTTGATACAAGCTCATTGACAAAATAGAAAATAAGGAAACTAGTCTCACAAAAGTTAATAAAAAAAATCTATGGCCATACAAATACAAAGAATAAGCTTTCACTATACATATGTAGACTTATATTTTAAATCCAGTCATTCTTTTTCCACCATCTGATTTTGATTTTCTTCTTTGGTATGGAACAGGGTGATCCTAACTTTTTTTCTTGGCATGAATATGTGGTGTTGTGTTTTTTTCTTGGTATGAATTTATGGGTTGGAACACTGACCATTTTGCTTCATCTTCATGAATTTAAAAGGGCATTTATTTCTTCAAATAAACTTGCACCAGTCTTGTAGGATACTATTTACCTTATCTTTATCCTATTTTGTGTTTTGTGTTTCTTACATTGGCTTTGCTCAAGTCTTTTAATTCTGATTTCCTTTTGTCCTTTTGTTCGCTTAGATGGCTTCTACTAAAGAACTGAATGCTATGAGTGTTGGCGAGATTGAAGACATTATTCATAACTTTCTGATTATCATTCTAGAACATTCCATGAGAAAAAAAGATGGATGGAAGGTAAATTTCTCTTTTATATCATCATTTATTTCATTTTATTGTTTTCTTTTTCTGATAAACGTTAGATACATTTGAAATCTCTGTGATTATGAAAGTTCTTAATTTATGAAAATAATAAAAAAACAAGAATATTATTTTCCTGAAGGATTTCATTTGCACACATTTAATGGATTTCTTATTTGATACCTGAAGGTTGTCGTTTTAAGATCAACTTGATATAGTAAGGTATTTAATATATAACTGAAGCATGCTGAAAGAAGTAGCATCATTTCTTTTACAGATCATGAAAAAAATTCTAAAATATAAAAAGATTGGACTGTTAAATATGAGGACAATGCTCAGTTCATGGGGTTAGTCAGGAGTGTGTTTGGAACTTCTCATTTGTACACTGAAATGACTATTTATTTATTTATTTATTATTTGTAGAGCCATTGTTAATATGTTGTGTAGTGCGTATCTGATGTTCCTTTTAGTTCTAACTTTGGGGAGCTTACATGCATACCTCACAATTCTCGAATATGTATATATCTAACACCTAAACATTTATAACAGTTTCTTTTATTTTTTATTTTTTATTTTTTTTCTGACTGGCAACATTTATAGAGCCTTTGCTAATATGTTGTGTTGTTTTCTTCAGATTTACTTGACTTGATACTTATCGTAAATTATTTCATACAGAACTTGGCAGTGTAGATACCATTTTTTTAATAAACTATGTGCCGGGTAGCAAACGAACATTGATACGCAGTGTATTATAAGAATTTTCCTTTAGAATTCAGCATGAAAAATGTGAAATATTTGATTTAAATTTGAATTATTTAATTTGATTTAAATTATTCTTGATCTGCCAAGTTGAGGTAGATTAAAGTGTTTTTGTTTGCTAGTCATGAGAGTATGGTACGTAAAGTATATGTATTATAATTTTGAAGATTAAAATTCTTGCCTTTTTGCAAATCTTAAAAGATATGTAGAACACAAGTTTTTTTTCCTGGAATTATGCATATGTGGAATATTATACTTTTTTGCTCATGAAAGACCTATTAAAAAAAGAAATTCTCATATGTTATATGACTGGCTTCGTTTGAGATAGAAAATTGAGTGTCTAATGGTACCTGATAATGTAGTTTCTGTTAAATTATTGACCTGGTTTGGTTTTGTCTGCCAGACAATCCAATCTTAGAAGACCAGCGGCCAGTTCATGACTAGGAAAACTTAAAAGATTAAATGAGTTCTTTTCTACTTGTGTCTCCACGTGTCCTTATTCCTTGGTTTGATGCCGATGCCAGATTACCATGTTGTAGAACAATTGTTTGAAGATATCAGCTTAGGCAATTATGGCTTTTAGAGATGTAGTTAGTGGGGAATATGGGATTTCTACTCTTATTATTGATCGCTTATTCTGCATTTTAATCATTCACATTCGAACGTTAAATATATTGGTTTGTGCTGAACATTTTATTCAAAACCTTTTCTTTTTATAGGAGGTAGAGGCAACAATTCATTGTGCAGAATGGCTCTCTATGATTGGAGGATCCAGCATTGGTGAGTTGCGCAGAAGGTATATATGATCTGTGGTCATTCTCTAAATTCACATCAATCAACTTATATGCTCATTGCTCCACTCATACTCAATAATACATAATTGAAGGCGTGAAGCGGCATTGCCTATATTCAGAAGGCGGCTCTTGGGAGGCTTGCTAGATTTTGCTTCTTGGGAACTTGCAGCTCAGGTAATTTGAATTTCTTTTTGAGCGTAAGTTTCTGAATTTGAACACTTAGAATTCAGTTATACATAGGTCCAATAATGCTACCATTCATCTCAGGCTGAAGTTTCAAGATTCCTTATCTGGAATACGTCATTTTTGGATGCTACCGTTATTTTTAGAAACATTGAAGCGCACTAATGATCTAGAAATTAAGGTTGTAAGGTCTCAATCAGAAATTAGACATGTTTAGCATGCACTAGAATCATTCCGAGACTTATGTCACACCCCAACTGACCCCCCCTTTAAGGCTCGACTAAGGTGCGACAGAGGCGGACAACGGACAATTCGACCAAACTAATTTCTTACCAACACCAGTCCTGACTTTTAGAATTATGTTCTAATGAGTGATGAACTAGTCTAATTAAAGTACTGCAAGCATACGTGATATAATATTTTTCATAATTCATTTATATTTATATTCAGAAGCATAAAAAATCACATCATCAAAACATATAAACCATACAAAGTTGGTGAACCTAGCATAAGTAAAAGTACGTACCAAAAGCTGTACAGGCTTCCCAAAATTATATAGTGCAAAAATTGCATAAATCAAACCCGAATACTCACCCCAGTGTTATTTTCCTTTTTCTGAAAGGAAACAACATAGAGTGAGTAACAAAGCGAAATAAGAAAGACTAAAATAAATTTAATACACGGAAAGAAAATAACGTGCATGCTCATATAAAATTGTACACGTTTACACACAAGTCATAACATGTTAGAATCATATATAACATGAAAAGAAAGTATGTAGTGTAGAAATCAAGATTGTTGTGTACACATGTATGTAATGTCATTCATGTATAGACATAAGCATATTTACAATCATAACATCATTACTATGCCATCATAACCATATAATAATAACATCATAAGAATGTCATTTGTAAATGTATAGTCCTCAATTATTTTCATTTTTTATCATTGTTACCCTGCCCTAAAAGATTATATTACCTATGAATAAAAGTTGGGCCCCCAAAATAACAGTTATCAGTAGCCCGACTGATATTAAAGGTTCTCTATTTTCTATCACCATCTGATCACAACGATTTCCACAGTGTCCTCACTGCATGAACACCAAAAGTTAGAAATATCACATCCTTGCATAGCGTACTTATAAGTACTTATGTAATAATCTACCCATAACATTATTCACGACATTTGTTAAAGCATAATACCTATAACAAACATTTATAGGCATTTCAAATATTGCATGAATGAATCATAGAAAATTAATATCATAAATATAGTCACATGTATCATAATGTGATTATAACATAATAACATCGTATGTATCATAGGAAGAAATCAATTTACATCTATTCATTCAAAGCATGTATTCATTTACAATACTCAAGAATTTTTAAAGGCATCCGTGTCAAATGAGAAATCGTATGAAAACTTACAGAGGATTATTTTTCTTACACCAACACAAGATTATTTCACATGACTTGATGGATTAGCCCTATGATGAGTGTCCTCACGCCCGCCTTGAGCTTGTCGTCTCTAGTAAATAACCTAGAACTCTCAAGTAACTTAGGGTTATATGAAAATTGGTTCATAACTTGCATTAATCCAAAACATGCTTTAAATGCCAACACGTACCTCAAATAGGCTTTTGGCATAACCTCAACCTTTCTCTGATCCGCCTAAACTTCTCCCTTCTTCTTCCTAACACCCCTCTTCCTTTCCCCTCGTTGAAATCGTGCTAATATCCCTTACATAAGCTTGCAAATCAATTTCGACGCTTTCAAGACAAGTTTGATGCCTATAATTATGACCGAAACTAAAACGTTGTGCAAAATCAAGGCAAATGTCAAGTTTGAGGAAGAAAATGAATGTCTCGGATAACACAAAAGAGAGATTCATACTCACCCCCAATAGACCCGATATATCTACAACGTTCACACATTTTGATAATTTTATCAATGATTGTTACAACTATTTCACTAAATCTACTACTAAAATTACATTCCATGAATTCAATTCTAGATCTACTCAAATGAAGGCATTTATACTTTAATATAGACCTCCATAATTCAAGTTTATCATGAAAATTTTCACTAGTTTTATCTATAAGAAGGACATCATCATCCAAAAACATACACCAAGGCACATCCTTTGCAAATGTCTAGTTATCCATAACTAAAGAAAAAATATATGGGCTTAGAGCAGATCCCTGATGTAGTCCAACTGAAATAGAAAAATACTCTGTTAATCCTTCTGTTCGAACACAAGTAACTGCTTTAGTATACATAAATATTTAAAACTGACAAAAAAAATATAGTTCCTATAAGCTTGCGCTGTTCGACACTTGTATACACCCTCTAGGATCCATCTAACTTAAAGTTGGTTTTCTTATAAAATTTTAGGAACTGAAGGTTTGAGTTAAATTATTCAGTGTGCATATATTTCTAAATTATTATAATCCTTATTTTAAAATATTTTATAAAAATATAGTAAATAATAAAAAGACTATGAGTAGTAAATAAAAAAATTTCATTTACATTCATTTATTTATGTTACACATCTTATTATTATGTGTCACCATTTTAAAATATTATATATATATATATATATATATATAAAGAATGGAGGCGGCGAGCTCTGCTAGGGTCTTTAATTCCTCCGGTTTCACTACATCGTCCTCGTCGTCGACGACGAAGGGCTTTCGTGGCTACTGTTTCGTCGACTTCAGATACAGGCTCACAAACCGTCAATGTCTCCTCGTGTTTCTGCATTTCACACGCCGTTGTTGTCTCCGGCTACGAGAGTGCTGTGTCCAATGCATTAACTTAGGATACAGACTCGCACGCTGTCGCTCCTCGTGTTGCTGCAGCTCGCATGTCGTCGTTGTCTCCCTGCTACGAGACGGCTGCGTCTAGAGCGTCATTTTTGTTGGCCGAGCCTTTCTTCATTGGTCGCAGACTTCGTCGCTTTTTCTGGACAGCTGCGCCATCGTACTCTGCTCTGCGCCAGAGCGTCGTTTCTTCTCGGTATTTTCTCATGGGGCTTTTTCCTACACTGCTGCCCTCGCCGATGATAACCCTGCTCTTGCCCTTCTTTCGAATATGTTTCCGCAGCGTTACCACGATGCTTTCGCTCTCGGCGTTGAAACCGTGTTTCTCAAAAATACATCCCGTAAAAACGGCAAACCTGCAATCTTTCTTACAGAGGCAGAGATCTCCACCCTTGCTGCGCCTTGCCGACTATTCTTAGTAGGTAAGTTTCTTTATGAAAACCTTAAACTCGAGCTAATTTGAAAGGAGAAAATGAAGTTGAAAGGGGTTGGAAGATTGATAAATTGGATGATCTACATATTCTCATTCAATTATCAGATGATGAAGACTACGCCCAATTGTTTGCGAGAAGACTCATTCGAAGAGACAATCGGGCGATGAAGGTTTTAAAATGGATGGTGGATTTTAACCTTCGTACTGAACCTCCTACCATTTATGTTTGGCTGCGCTTCCCAGGTTTGAAGGTCCACCTTTACGATTAAGAACTCATATTCGCCTTAGCTATGATATACTATAAATCTCTCAATAGTGATACGCTTACATTGAATCTGACTCGGCTTTCTGAAGCCAGAATTTTGATAGAACGAGATATTACTTTACCTTTTCTGGGAGAGATATGGGTTGGCACACAGCATCAGGGATTTTGGCAGCAAGCAGAGCTCGAACAGATACCTCTTTACTGCACCCACTGTCGTATGTTTGGACACTCTCTTTCTCAGTGGTATAATTTGCATTCAAATCTAAAACCTCTAAGTAAAAATAATATTGGGTTTTCCCCACTTCATACACGTCCCTCTTCCACTCTCGAGTGCATTCCACCGACTATTGAAACGCTGGTTGACATGATGCCACCTCTTTCTCCCACTACCGAAGACAATACTATTTCTGTCATTCCGACTGATGTATTGGCAGATGGTTCATTGGGCATCCTACAACTTCTATCAATGTTGAAAACAATACTGCAGGATCCTTACCTCCAAGGGATATTGTTCGGTCCAATAATCAGGAAAGCATTGCAGCTCCACATCCTCAGGAAGCGTCAGGTGCTGAGGAGACATGTTTACTACCTCTTCTGAATGAGAATGTTGTTACTGTCAATCAGGAGCAAGGAGCTCATCCTCTTCTACATGCCCAAGGTCTACAATGTGTTATTTAATGTTTAATATTATACATTTTCCAACCCGCCATAAAAGTAGACTATTATTTTCATTTTTATTTTCATCTCATGCAAAGGTACTGTGGGCTTAAAAAATTCGAACTATTCCCCAAGTCTCCGCATTTGTTTATTGTTGTTTAAGAGCGTTGATGGATATATTTTTAGGAGCATGCTTGGATTGTAGATAACACTGCTAAGAGATTTTGTTCTCAATTTCTAATAACATTTTTGATTTAGGATTTTAGGTTTCTCATAGGTGCAGGCCCCTATGGTTAATTGCTTTTCTCGATAAGGGGAGAGCATTTTGGATTAAGGCTAGTTATTAAACATTAAATAACACATTGTTGCAACAGACCTACAGTTAAGTTGTATATTTTATCACTTGAGCGAAAAAGGATGGTGGGGTAAATGATGACGAACTCGATCATGATCATAAGGTTCTGTTGACCCGTGTTGTCGTGGTCCATAATCTACTTAGTCAGAGAAGGTAGTCGACCCAACCTGACTGAAAGATATTTGTCAGCAATGGATTGCATCGTTCAAGGGATTTTTATTGATCTGGGTTGAATGTTTGTCTAAGGGTACAAATTTAACTCAACCTAAGATGACAAAAAACTTTGTATAAATCAATTATACTTTTATGGTTCAAAACTCAAAGGGTACAAAACCATTGATGAACATATGGGTTGCGGCCGCGATCGTGACCGTAATATAATGTTGTCATTTGACGACAATCACTTAGTCTGAGGACTTTAGTCATAACCACTACTTTGTACTGTCATTTGATGGCAAAACTACGTGGACAGAGGACTTAGTTCAAGTCCTTATTGGAATACAATTTCTTTTATTGTGAATATAGAAATGCATTTGATGTGACATTTACTATATGAGTTGAAGTCAGTCAGAAGTTTGCCACCCTCGAAAAACTGTTGCGGAGGGTGAATATGCTTTGCTTTAAGCTTTTAAGTGATTAATTTTGACTTGAGTGTTTGATTTGAAAACATAGTTTTGTGTATTGCCTTGAAATTAATCCTTCGGGTTGAGATTTTTTTGTCAACACGACTATCATTGAGGGAAAAAATAATTTGAAAATTTTTAATTTTGATGTATTTAAAACTTAACTTGGCTGTCGCGAAGTTCACTCATAAGGGAGCGCGTCGGGGCAGCGACATCATGCGTTTTTAGTTAAACGCCAGTCGTGGATAGAGGTCCGTGGCCTGCGTTTGAGGGTTGCTTTTTACGGATCGAGCACCGCTATTTGCTCCTGTTTCTGCTCTTGCTTGATGGCATAACTTCGTCTTCCTTCCTTTCCTGAATTCTCTTTTGCACGCCGCCTTCTTCCGCACTGCCTCGCACAATGCCTCCTTAATCTTCTTCGTTTGCCTTAGCTGCACAGAACTGCAACATCCTTTACCAATTTTGTCTCGTGTAAGCCTTTTAATTGATTGAAGCCCTCTCCTATTGACGCAAACCAAACACCGGAAGCCTTCGCACGATCCTGCTCCTCCCTACACAGTTTCATTTGAGCCACTGTTTATACTGAACAAAGCCTTCGCACGATCCTGCTCTGTTCTCTTCCTTGCAGCGCCTCCCATTCGATCCTTAATATATCATAATAATTGTAAATTCTTAATAATATATTAAAAACAATAAAGTAATATATCATAATAATTAAGCCCGACCCGATAAATTCTTGCCCTACCTGAGCATCTACCAGAGCCATTTCACTATTTATTTTACTTTAATTTAATTTAATTTAATTTAATTATTTGTGTATTATTGTAAAAAGAAGAAAGATGAATGAAGAAAGAAGAAACATCACTCATTTTAATTTTAAAATGACTTTTTCAAACAGGGGCATAATGATCATTTTTCAGAAATAGTTGCAACAAACAGACAGTCAGCTTCCTGAGGCATCTTCATTTGTCTCCCATAAGTTTGAAAGCCCTAAATCCCAAACTTTATTTAAGACCTTATGAGCTTAAATTTTATAGCATAAAAATTTAAACATTTTTAAGTCTAAAGAGCCTAAATTTCAAAAGCACAAAAAATTAAATATATTTGAAATCTTAAGAGCCAAGTTTTAAAAGTTCACCAACGAGGCTGGACTAGAAAAGGTGCTCACACTGGGCTTGATAATTTTTGGTTTGAGCATGTCACAGATCAATTATTCCATCTCTTCCTTCTTAATTTGAGGACATCAGTACGGTCTAAGAGTGATAGGATGGACAACCTCCTTTAGGTTAATGACTTGCTCGTGCTCTCTTGGTGGTGGTAATTCACTAGGCTGCTGAAATACATCGAGAAACTATTGTAGGAGCTACTGAACTCCCTCGAGAAACTCTTCTGACTCGATATCTCGAATATTCTCTATGTTCTGCAACTCCACTAAATGGCCTAACCAAGTTCTTTGTATCCTCTTGACCATAGTTTTGAGCGAGACCATGGTTGTGCGTAGGATAGAATCTCCCATCATCATCACCTTCATACCCTCCACATTGAACTCCAAGGATTTCCAATCAACCTTCAGCCCCCCATTTGTCTGCATACACTTGATCCCCAAAATCACATCATTGTCGCCCAAGTCCAGTAGAAGGGGTCCTCTACCATCCGTATGCCATGTAGTGTCAAAGCTACTCTCTTGCGAATTCTCCTACATTTCTCCATCTTCTCGGTCCCCATCATGACATCACAGCTATCTGTATCTACCAGCTCCAACCCTAGCCGAACCACGACCCTATTTGAGATAAAATTGTGTGCAACTCCACTATCCACCAACACCACAATCGGTCTTCACAGTGTGATTCAAAGTAAATCCCACCACTGAATTGAGGGACACCTCCATAACGTCCAAGTGCAAATACTCCTCTTCCTCCACCGTGTCTTCACTTGAATACCCTCTTGTATGTGATTATCGGCTGTGTGGACCCCTCTCATGTGTTGAAACTATTATATAAAAAACAAAGTTTAGGTGTTAGATTTGTAAATCCATATGAATTGTGTGGTATGTATGTAAATGCCCCTTAAATTCTCTATTATTTAATTTATAAATTTATACATACCTACAGGTACTATTGGGGGTTTTCTTAGGGTACGTTTGGGGTGGTGGTGCAGTGTCGGTGTGGTGCCGCACCGCATCTTTTTCTATTTGGCAAAATTGCATTTTTTCTAAGTTATGAAAAAACTGCAGCAAAAACTACATTTTTTCACAAGACCTGATTACCTGCGGTGGCCACTAGCAAGCTGCGGTCTCACTTTTTCAAAAAATAAAAAAAAATAAAATTTTATAATAGCTACCACAATTTTTAGAACAACAGTTTCTTCTTCAACAACTTCACAACTGCTTATTTAACCAGCTGCATCTGCCCCAAATAGACTCTTAGTAATCCTGAGTACCATTTGTTTTGGCATCTTGGCATGTAGCCTTTACACAATTGACATTCTTCATGCAACTATTAACTGGACAATGCCCAATGTTTTCGGGTGAATGCTTCAATCTTAATTTTCTTTTTCTGCTTTACTTGAATTGAATGTTGCAAGACTTTATGTATTCTGAAAATCACGATTTTTTTCTCATCAACACCGTTAAATCTAGATCTTTTTGTTGGCATTTTAAGATACTCTCATAATGTCTTCATCCAGGTTTTATTTTGTAGCAGACTCAAATTTTTGCAGCAGCAGCTGCTGGCGTCGCAAAAGCTTCACCGCAAGAAGCTAAAGTTGAAGCAGAAAATGCTGCACAACTCACTGTGGCTTTGGCTGAGAATGCGATTGTTATTTTAATGCTTGTTGAAGATCATTTACGGTTGCAAGGACAGTGGTACTGTTCATCACATGCTGTTGATTGTAGTCAATATTCGGTTGCAACCTCCTCTTCAAAGCCCTCCATCTCTTTAGGTAGCACAGGCCGTGAATCTCTCAACACTTTTGGTTCCAGGAGGGCATCACTATCCAGTCATGCAGGGGGAGTTTCTTTTGATGTATGTCTATTATCCATCGGATTTATTTCTAACGTTTCATTGTTGCTATGCTTTTATGCTGGCTTCTTGGCTGAAGCTAATTATAGTTACTTTGTTTTAGTTGTTGCTTTTCTCTGAGTTATTTTCTTTCTGAAATTAGAGAAGGGGTCTAGCCTCTTGCAAAAGGAAAATGTTAAAATACATGCACACGCCTAAGCTATCCTGCTTCACATCAGTTAACTTGAATATTTTGTAATGTTAGAAGCGTGCTTCTTTATAAATTTAATCTACAAGCTATCAAAATGAAAAATTTGTTAGAGTTAATTCTAAATATTTGTTACAATTGACTCACTTGTATTGGACCCACCTCATAGATTGGAGTAATTGCTATTACCTGTATGCACAATATTCATCTCCTATAACTATTGAGCTATTGTTTTTGGTGTGGCATTGTGAACTGCATGAAATCCAGCTGCAGAGTCCCTTTGTTTCTCTGCATAAAGTCTGCCTTGCATGCGCCAATTTAGGTGGACTTGGAAAAAGTACTGTTATATTACAGCAGCTTTTTACTCTGTACAAGTTTATTCTATTTATCTTGACAAAACAATCTCTTTTATTTACATTTTAAAGGGTTAATTGCTTAATTAAAATTTTTTTCAACCCTACATGGCCCTTTTTTGTAAGAAAAGTTTATTGAATATGCATCACTAAATTAGTGTCATCTAATGTTTTTGTTTAGCTTCAATGAACCTATTTACTCTTAATATCAAAATCCTCATTAGATGGGGCTAACAGGATGACAATTTCATGTTGTCTACGGGAAATTCAGCAGCTAAGAGATATATAGAAATGTTTAAATAGAAATGTTTAAATTGAAGGTATTTGTTCAAAAAAACTTTCTTCATTTCATTGATGACGGGCATATCTAGAACTTTACAAGTTACAACGTTCACAAATAAATCCCTAGACTTCATCTATTTACAAATTGGGCCCTACATTAGATATAAATCTCAACGCTCCCACTCAAGATGGGCAAAAGATATTCATTAAGTCCATCTTGTTACATAACCTAGACAAATCTAATGAGCTATGTCCTTTGGTGAGGCAGTGAGCCACTTTCTCTCTAGTGACTACATGACTTAGCTCTAGTAGTCTGTTATTCAGCTTTTCCTTGATGAAAAACCTATCAATGTCTACATGTTTTGTTATATCATGTTGCATCGGGTTATTGGTGATGATGATGGATGACTTGTTGTCACACCACAACTTCATTTGGGCTCCTTAGTCCAGCTTGAGCTCTACCAACAAGGCCCTCAGTCACATCATCTTGGTAATTTCTAGAGCCATGGCCTTGCACTCTGCCTCTGCTGTTGTCCTCGCCACTATAGATTGTTTCTTGCTCTTCCAAGAGACCAAGCTGCCCCCTACGAACATGCAACAGCTTGAGGTGAATCTTCTGTCACCTGCACAACTCAGCCAGTTAACATCACAATAACTCTCAATGTCTACATGCCCATTCTTCCTGACAATCAACCCGTTCTCTGGTGCACTATAAAGGTATCTTAGATTCTGATACACTGCATCCATATGACTCTTCCTTGGATCTTGCATATAGCGGCTCACCTCGTTCACTGCAAATGAGATGTCGGGATGCGTATGACTCAGATGGATCAGATGACCCACCAATCTCTAGTATCTCTCACGATCAACTGACTCTTCAGCTTCTTCACTCAGCTTACCCTTTTGATCAATTGGAGAGTCTGTAGGGTTGCATCCTAGCTTGCCTATTTCAGTGAGGAGATCTAGTACATACTTTCTCTGAGACAAGTCCACCCCCTTTGGTTCACAGACTAGCTCAATCCCAGGGAAGTATCTGACTTGTCTAAATCATTCACCTCAAACTCTTTGCTTAATCTTACATTTAATTGAGCAATCTCTGTCTTATTATCACTAGTGATAATCATATCATCAAAATACACAACATAGTGGTGTGATGATTGTGAAGAAAGATCGCCCTATGATTGGCATTGATTTGCAGATATCCCATGCTCAACATAGCTTTCTAAACTTGTCAAACCAGGCTCGAGGAGACTGCTTCAAGCCATAAAACGACTTCCTAAGCCTGTACAGCTTGCTCACTATCTGATATGTACCGAATCCTGGTGGTATGCCCATATATACTTTTTCCAGTAACTCATCATGAAGAAACACATTCTTCACATCGAGTTGGTGTAAACTCTACCCACCATTCACAGCCAGAGAAACGAGTGTACTCTCTGTGCTCATCTTCGCTACCGGTGTAAAGGTCTCGTCATAGTCAATGTCATACATCTGACTGCACTCTTCGCCACCAATCATGTCTTGTAATGCTCCACTTTCCCTTCTGGATTTTGTTTTGCTGTGAAGATCCACTTGCACCCGATTACTCTTTTCCTCACTAGCAACGATAATTTATCCCACGTCCTATTGTTATTAAGAGCACCAAGTTCCTTCAATATGACAACCTTTCAGATTCTCCTTTACTACCTACCAACACTTCATTATAGAAATAGTGTCAAAAGATTCAATGAATGCCCCGTGTACAGGTGATACATTAGTATGAGACAAACTTAGCAATGTCTTAAGAGAAACCAAGATAATCAGGAGAATAACAACCAGGAGAATGACACGCATTGCTGCGAGAGGTTCTCCTTAAAGCCATGGAAGTGAACGAAGAAGAGTGAGGAAGCATATCACCTTAGTAATCAGATTTTGAAGTGGACGGTGTAGGTATCTCAAGAGTTGTGGTAGAGCAGGATAACGGATTTGATGGCTCAAGTGAGATGATAGGCATTGTTCCCTCATTCTGCCTCTTCCTCATTGTATACACCGTCAGCTCCCTTTGAGCTTGAATCCTTCCACCTTCAGACTCATTTTCCTTATTTTTCGGCTCTTTCTTAGCTGATCCTTCCCACACAACACGACAAGGCATCGTTCCCACATTTACCAATCTGTGAACGTCCTTACTCTCCTCCTCATGCCTCATACCTCTAGCATTTGGCGAGTCACCAAAGGATAAGGTCACCTCCAAGGTGTAGTACGTTTCGTGTTCTTTAAGGGACACATCCATGTTCACAAATAATCTCTTATTTATCTGACTTCCACAGACATACCCCTTTTGGGTAGTAGAATAATCCACGAAGGTACACTTCGCAACTCTCGGTTCTAACTTCCCCACTGATGTTCTGTTGTCCTTCACAAAACATACAAAGCCAAAAACCTTCAATGTGAGGATTTCACTATTATCTCTTTTCAACAACTCATAAGAGATTGCCACTCCAACACTTTTGAAGGCATTCTGCTGATCAATTGAGCGTCTGTCGAAACTGTTTGCTCCCACATGTGTTTTGGGACATTTATCGAAATCATCATGTTTTGGGTTACCTCTAGAAGATGTTCGTTCTTCCTCTCTGTTACTTTGTTTTGTATCGGTGTAAGGATAAGTGCTTTGATGTTGTATCATCTGGGCTAACATGTAATCTCCAAACGCCTTGTTAGTATAGTTTGTTCCATTATCAGACCTTAATATCTTCACTACTGCATCATATTGAGTTTGAATCTCCCTGTAAAACACTTTAAAACAGGCATGCACATCACTTTTATTTATCATCGGATATAATCAAGTAACATGAGAAAAACAATCAATGAAAGTCATAAAATATCTATATTCATTCATTAAAATTGTAGAACACAGTCCCCATACATCTCAATACACAGAATCAAAAACACAAGAATTCCTATTACTGGAATTAACATAAGATTTCTTGGTATGCTTACCCAACTCACATGCATCACACAAGTCTTTTGTTTATTTGCCTACTCATACATAGATGATATAGTCGACTCAAAAGACTAAACGAAGAGTGTCATATGCCCCTATGATGTAGCAACAATCCATCCTACACACTCCTCCTAGTTCCTCCAACTCCAACTCTTTCTACCATAGATGTTAGTGCTGAGTCCATCCCCTCTCTATCCAAGTACCAGTCCACTATGCCACGTGCTAATCCCAAGTCTCCGACTAGTCCCATTCTCTTGAAAGATCACCCTTGGAATATCAAAGGAAACAACACATTTTAGTTAAAGAATAATGACACTAATAGATAAAATATTCACTGGAAAAGGAGCATGTAAAACATCAGACAAAGTCATAAAATTAATACATCTCCTTGTACGCTTGCCCAACATAGATTATGTTTTACCATCAACAGTCTGAATGCTGTCTAGAACTGTTAGATGAGTATGAGAAGCAAACTCGATGAGTATAAGGAGCAAATTCACTAACATTACCTGTCACATTTCGATATGCACCAGAATCTATTATCCATTCTGGTGATCTTATGATGGATATTGAGACGAGAGCATGTGTATGACAAGTAGCTTTGGTTAATTGAGCATAAGTAAAAGTTTTCCCTTTTGATGACGATAAAGTGGATGCATTCTTAGTCATACGACCTGCTGCATTTTGCTTTTTACCATCTCTAGGTTGTTGTGATCTGTATTGATAAAGACCCCCTGTCTCTCCCTCGTTCTCTGCTACTATCAGATTTTCTCGGTGGCTCCCTCTTCCACTCTTTTGGCCCCCACGACTTCTACTATAACCTCTTGTCTGTTAACTTCCACCCGACTCTTTTCCTTAAGTGTCTTTGGACAAGCCTTGCTCAGGTGTCCCACTTCTCCATAGTTGTAGAACCTGCGTGTATCCTCTGGGCACCAGTCATACCTAAGCTCGAGGCAAACAGAGCAGTTCATGCATCTGGAAGTCTACTCGGCTCAGAGTGTAGCCTCATGTGACTCTCTTCTTGCAACATTGTGGCAATGGGCCTCATCTAGTGAATGAATCGTTGCCTGATCTAGGAGGGCCGATCTCCTCTGATCGAAGACCGAGTTCAAATGAGCTAGAAACTGCATAGTCTTCATATATGCAAAAATATCTGCCTTCTTACAACCTGGATCATCACAGTTTGACATATGTGAGATGTGATCAAGATATTGTCACAATCGCTCCAGCTCTGTACAGTACTCCTAAATCAATCTATTACATTGTATCATTGTCTATATGTCACGCTGAATCTGGAACACCCTCTTGGTGTTCTCAATCCTAGCTTAAGTTCTCTTCAGCTTTGCCCAGATGTCATTCACCTTCTGAATGCAATCCACTAATGTCGTAAGTGATAGAATCATCGAATTGAGTATCTAGTTGTAAATCAATGTACGTGTGGTCCTCCACTCATCTCCTTCAGCAATGCCACTCTTTGGCTTGACCCCTGTCGGATATCCTTTTGGTCTCTTCTCTACTAGAGCACCTTCTATTCGATGCGACCAACTCAGATGTGGTTGGTCTGCCGAGCTTTAGAACCACAGAAGGGAGATCTAGCTTCACATTCGTCGGAACACGTGCTCCCATAAAGACGTAAGCTCCCTATATGAGCCCGAACAAGATCTTAAGAACTTCATAATCTATCTCCCCAAAAGTTTCAATCCTTTACCTCCCGCATTATCTCTGTCTCCTGACATACTCAATGATAAGGATAATCTTGAGCACGCGGACACGCTACTTTCTTTCTGCAAGTTCATGCGGTCTGCTTTGCCTTAGCCCACAGAATGCTGCGATCTCTGTCCGCTTTGATCCTTCTTCTCCCTGCCGTCGAGTGGAACTCCAGAAATGAAGCCCTGCTCCGTCGCCTTCCCAACTTTTGAGCCGCAATTCCACCGTTTCATACATAGCATTCCCATCGTGGCCTTCTTTGTTATCTCTAATTGTGATTGTATCCTTCGAGTTGGGTCACACCACAATCACATCTCCATTTCGTAAGCATGTGACTCGGTTTTCGAGTCCCTATAGGAAGAGTGAGAGACGCCACTACCAACGATCCTTCCCTCTACGTGATTCCGTCCTAGGCTAACTACGCAATCTCGTCCAAAGCCAACTGTGTGATTCCGACTCCTCGCGAACCTTAATGTGCGATCCCATCCAACAAGCGTGATCCACTCTAGGTAACTTCGTCGCTGCCTATCGAGCACAAGGACAACTGTTAGGGTTATGACTGAGGCGGTGATACCAAATTGAAAGTATTTGCTAATAAAAAACCTCTTTCACATTTTATTGATGACAGGTTTATATAGAGTTTTACAAGTTACAACATTTACAAATAAATCATTTAGACTTCATTTATTTACAAATAGGACGCTACATTAGATACAAATCTCAACAGTTCAAGTATTTTTGAAGATCTTCCATGTTTTAAAGATTAATTAGGAATTTAAAAGATTTTAGTGGGCCAATAGAAAATTTTGTCTTTAAGTTTTCAGAATTGAATAAAATATTTAAGATATTTTGTTTAATCAAGCAGCTTTTATGTTTATGCACTATTCTTACAAGTAATTGTGTAGCTATGCATATTTTTGTCATTATTTAAAATTGTGCAATCTAAGGAACGCCTCAATGCAATTTTGAAGAAAAGCGCTTTGAGGTGTACTCAAGCAGCTTGGACGAGACGTACACCTCACGTTAGCAGAGCAGATTGGGTGAGACTTACACCTCACATTGACTGAGGTGCGCCTCATGGCGCGTCTCGCCTCAATTCTATTGAGACGTGGGCCTCTCTCCAACGCTTAAAAATGTTCCTTATATTATATGGTTCGAAAAGGAACCAAAGCCACAATCTCATGCATAAGAGCTTTCCTTCCTAGTTAGACTTCCCAACATCCCCACTTGCCGCTTTTGTTGTCGGCGCAACCACCGTTGCTTATTACTTATGCCATCAACGCCGCTGCCGCCGTTACTTGTTGCTTAAGCTATAACAATCGCTTGCTGCTCTTGTTGTAGCCATCGTCTCTTGTATAATGCTTGGTTTTAGTTGCCCAGGAGAAGAATCGAAGAATCGAAGGTGAGGAAATGACGAGTCGGAAGCCTAAGAAGTGAAAGTGAGGGGACGAGAAATCGAACAGAGTGGGAGAGGAAGCGAGTGGAGGTTGGAAAGTGGAAGAGGTGAATTCGCCTATATGTCGCAAACCGACTTACGTGGGAGTCGAATGTCATGCAACATACAGGAGGAAGGCACGAGGGTTAGAGCAGAGGCAGCCTCTTTGTCGCGCTGAGGAGAGATAGGCAACAGACGCATAGCGGAGCAGCAGGAGGCCTCAACTTCTCATGCAAAGGGAGCCAATCAAAGGAAATCACGTGGAGAATAATAAGGGCGACTCTCATGTTATTCCTTCTACATAAAGAGGTAGGTTTTTTTTTCAAGTGATTTGATAAGATATATATATTTTTTGAGGAAAGCCCTAGGGAGAATATATTAAAATCAAAAAAGGATTACGGATAGGTTGAGTGAAATGACCCAAGTTGGCACCCCAACCACCCGATATACAACACACACATAGGAAATACATGTAAAGTCAAAAAAAATCTAAAACATAGATAAATGCTATGACAAAATCTGGCAACACTGAAGACTCAAGTAGCTTGAGAATGGATCAATTTAGCTTTGCCTCTGCTTCTGGTTCTAGGACGGGAGCCAACTAACAAGTTATTAAATTTGCTGCTATTACTTGTAGTGACCAGTGTATCATCCATTAGGTTTGGTAGTAAGCCTCTATTCTTCTTCTTCCTTCTGGAAGTGTAAACCCGTCATTACTCATCGGAAGAATGACTCATCTGATCAGTTGATTGGTCTAGAGTTTGCACATGTGTAGGTTGTTGAATATTGGTAGCTTCCAATTGTTGTACCGACTGATCTTTTATGGGATCAAGAGAGCTCCCGCCTCGGTCTTGGCATGCGAGTTTTCTTCGATTGCAATAGGCGACACCAACACCTTTGGGTGAGCATCTGGGAGAACCGAATAGGAGGGAATATGAATCTCAGCTTGGTGACTTAGAGGTTGGGTGTCATCAGGTTTACTGGGAGCACGTTCAGGATCATGGGGCGTACTAATAACATGTTCCTGTTTTTTACTATTGATTCTCAACTATGGGTGTAATCTGAAACATTTCTCTTGCGGGTGCCCAAACATCTTGCAATGATTGCAGTAGTAAGATTTTTGTTCCATAATGGTTTGTTGCCAATATCCTTTGTGAGCAGAGCCAAGCCAAACTTCTTCTACTTCTGGTAGTGTAATATCTCTTTCAATCAAAATCCTTGTAGTAGAAGGCCTTGAGAAATGAACTGTAGGTATGTCTGTCTGCATCGATTTTTCAAGAATAGTCTCAATCGAATATAAGATTGATTGGTCGAAAAATTGAAGCTTGAGTTCAGACAATGAGAACCAGATAGACGCAACGGGGGGTTCTTGACTATGATCAAAGTCATGGTCCATTTAAGCAATTTCAAATGTTTGCCCTCAATTATGATGAATTTCTTTGAGAAAATCCTTGTATAGTCTTCTTCTATGCTCAGCTGTGTCATAACACGTCTTCCGTTAAAAAAGGCTAATCTGCCAAGCCCCAACTAGTTTGAAATATTCAAAAACCTTCCTGATGATCTCCATCTTAGGGTGACCTAATTGGAACTTTCCAGCTAGTGCATATTTGTATTTTTCTACAAGGGATGTAATTTCAGAGTCAGAAAAGAATAGTGTTGGTTTGCCCGCCTTATTCCGTACTTTTTTGATGAGATTGCAATCTCCAGGACCTGCAAAAGAATCATGGTACATATGCGGGAATATCAGTCTATCTACGAGGTGGAAAGGGGATCTACATTTGTGTACCACTGTAGCATAGGAGGGTTTGCCCACCTCCGGAATAGGTTGAGTCCCGTGAGAGGAAGGGATAGTTGCAGGATCAGAGTAGTAGTGGCTGAAAATTCCAGCGCAGACAGTTCTGGCTCAGTTTGTCTAGCACAACACCCATTGCAGCTGTCCAACAGACGTAACCAGCGAAGTACCGTGACATAGCCGAAGCACGCAACACAGCGATACAACGCCGCTGCTCGATACCGTCACTGTGAACCACCGACACAGCTCTGTCACTAGACGAAGCACACTGCACGGGACGCGAGCACTTTCAACCGACAACACCAACGACGAAGACGAACAGGGGAAAAAGAGATGACGTGAGGAATACCGTGAAGCAGACGTTAGGGTTCTCTATGAGGCAAAATCCTAGCAGAGCGAAATGGAGATGACACCATTTTTTGTATGCACACACACACACACACACACACACACACACACACACACACACACACATATATATATATATATATATATATATATATATATATATATATATATATATATATATATAACAAAAAAGTCTAGGACTATTTTATCGAAATAAAACGGTTACGAGGAGAGAAAAAGAGCAAAAACAATGTTTAAGAACGAGATCGTTACGTCGCTCATTCTCAGTGATCATAGTAAACTCTTTA
Organism: Papilionanthe hookeriana x Papilionanthe teres; assembly: GCA_022702705.1. NCBI lineage: Eukaryota > Viridiplantae > Streptophyta > Magnoliopsida > Asparagales > Orchidaceae > Papilionanthe > Papilionanthe hookeriana x Papilionanthe teres. Next base: position 4,057,580 of record CM040435.1, read on the forward strand.
ATGCTACTCCATTGCCTTGAGTAACCAAGTTATCATGAACTATAAGTGTATCCCCAGGCTTCTTCATCCGTCGAGAGGTATAAACCTGCCAATCTTCTCCATCATTTTCTTCTTCTACTTCTTCTGCTTCTTCCTCTTCCGTTGACTGATCCTGCTGATTCATACTGGTGGGTTCGGCATTGGGTTGGAGATTTCTTCTTTTTCTGCTGAATGTTTGGATGTATCTGTTAGAGTCGACAACTAAAGTAGCCACCTGGGCGGTTTGCGCCACAGGAGGAAGGGCCACACTTCCAGCTTGTTTAGTAACCACTGTGTTAGTCATTTGACTAGTCACCGGAGTGACAATTTGTACAACCGGCTGAGGAGTCTCCCCGACAGCCTTGTCAGCTGAGTTTAAACTATTATCAGCATCAGATGTTACCCTATTCTCCTGAGCCAGTGTAGCATCGACTCTTTGTTGGGAAATCCCAACAGCAACAGAAGGCCCAGAAGCCCTTTTTCTTGAGGGAAGATGCAGTCTATAACAAGTGTCCCTAATGTGCTCGAATATTTTACAATGATGGAAAAAAAGAGGTCTGTTCTCTGCCACAATCTCCTGCCAAAACCCATCCGCATCATCTGTGATCCAAATTCGATCCACATCTGGAAGAGTGAAATCCCTCTCCACCTGAACCCTGACATTACCTGGCGAGACCCTATCAAAAGTAGGTGAATCAACTCTGAGAGGAGTATCAAGAGCTTGACATATGTTATACAAAGCACGTGGATTGTACAAATGAAATGGGAGTCCCGGAAGCTTGACCCACATAGGAACAATAGGAGGTTTCTTAGATGGGTCAAAATCAGGAGTCCATTTGACAATCTTCATCGGAGCGCCAGCTACCAAAAAAAATAATTGGGCAAAGATTCTTGGATAATCTTCTTCCTTGCGTATTCTAATAAGTAGATGTCTGCCATCCAATAGTCATAATATCCATTCTCCAATGATTTTCAGATCCTCAAAAAACTTACTAACCAAATCCATCTTGGGGTGACCAAATTAGAATTTCCCGATTAAAGTGAACTTAACGTCATCAGAGAGACACTTCATTTCTTGGGGGGTAAATATAGCAGCAGGTTTCCCGTCTTTAACACCTGTCGGCCTAATGAAGGAACACACCATTTTTCCAACCGCAGCATCATGAAAAGCTTATGGAAAAAAAAAAGGTTATCAAGATTTTTGTGGGAGGTGCTGCCCACTGCTCCAGCATAAGTAGCCTTAGGCCGGGTAGCTGACAGGAAGATAGTCATAGAACCAGCAGCAGAGAAGAAACCCTCTCCACACACTCCTAGAGAAGAACCTGGCGCAAAGAATCTGCCTCCAGTCCAGTTGAACTGCTGCAGCAAAGAAGCATCTGAGCTGAAGCAGTCAGCGTCAAGCAGGGAGAAGAGTCGCAACCAGAGGAGCAGGAAGCTGGCCGCGAGTCGCAGCAAATAGCTAGGACGGCTCAGCAGTCGGCGTCAAGCAGGGATTGCGTCGTGATTGCGTCGTCGCAGTAGACCACAAGGTTCACGCGAGCCTGTGAGGCGACGTCGTCGTAGTAGTAGGAGACGACTACAGACGGCGTCGTCGTAGGCCACGACGAAGGATTCGAGCTAGACCCGATAGAGTGCAGGAGGATTGTAGACGCCTGTAGACGGAGTCGTCGTGCAGGAGGACTGTCGTCGTATAAGACGAATCCGAAGCCGAAGCCGAAAAAATCACAGGGAATAGCCATGGCGAAACCCTAGAGCTCCCGATGCCTTCATGGCGATATATATATATATATATATATATATATATATATATATATATATATATATATATATATATATATATATATATATATATAATACATATATTTATTGAATGAAAATTAAGCAGGATTACATAATGTAAATTTAATACTTAAATAATGAAAAACTAATAGTTTATTAAAATGATAAATTAATTAAATTTTATACCATATTTATTTTAAGCTACGTCAAGAAAAGTCAAATAATAAATTAATCATCGAAGTAATACTCGTACTTTTAATCTATTTTAATAATTTATTTCTTCTCAACTATTTTACAGTTAATGACACTTGCACATGCTTTAGTCTGATTGAGATATTCTTTTCTTTATCGATGATATTGTTATGAATATTTGTGCCTACTTATTATCATGAATTGGTGTACGCTTTATGTAGTATGTTGAATTGAATGCAATGAACATATGAATGATATGTTTATGTTGACTGCTTATATGTGCATAGCTGACTATGATGAAGTCACATTTTTATTGTACAAGTGAGGGAATACTAAGATATCTATGTACGTATATAAAAAATGATTGATATTGAAGTACTTTATTGGTAAAAATTTTTAGATAGTGTTTCTGTGATGGTTGTACATATATAAAATAATATCAGTATGCAAATGATATAATAAGATTCATTGAATAACATGTTATATTTTTATATTAATTTATTATAAAACTTAATTTACATGCATATTATTTTTCTCTTTCATAACTGTAGTTTAGGAGTATGAGTTATCACTGACTTATTTAGCTCACTGTTATTTTTAAATCAGTTTTTCAGGTTAATTTAATTGATTAAAAGATGAATGATAGAAGAGTAAATATTTATAGAAGATGCGGATAACCAGTAACGTGTAAAGTTAATTTTACTATTTTGATTAGATTTGATTAGTCATTCTTTTATTTATTAAATTTTAAATAAATATGTAAAACTTTAATTCCCACCATCGGACCGTCCGTTCTCGTCTTAGTTAATTTCAAGTCCCAGATCGGATCATGACAACTAACTACTCTTGTTGTGGTCGTTGTTGTTTGTTACTCCAGCTTTTGATTATTTATTGTGTTTATTTAGATCCATGGATGTTTTCATGTTGATTGAACAATATGAGTGAGAAAAGTTTATTGTGCTAAACTTAACTTATGTCTTACTTGGATATTTTATGTTACATTTAGTTCATTTTTAATGTTAGTTTGATAATTTAGTTTGTTGATGTTTACATTATATTTTTTTTTTTGCCAAGTTACATGAAAATTTATTGTTTATGCAACTTATTATTTCATATAAATACAATTTGTCATTGTTTACCGATGTTAATGCATTTCATTAATACATCTATAAGTTGTAGTGTTAATATATTATTTTTTACCCTTTATTTTGACCTACACAATCTTTTAACTGGGAGGCTTATGCCTTTGACTGCCTACACCTTGCCTCACGAACAAAAAATGTCTCAATACCCAATTGTGCAATTCTAAATATTTATTCTTGCTATAAAATTTGATTCCAGGACAGAGATCATTGTTCTAGTAACTGCATCTAGCTGATAGGATATTACAACTTGATTGCATAGGATTATTGTCTTTTATCTACTAGTGAGAGTAAATTTCTTGATTTTATCATTTCAAGGTGACGTATTTGGAGTTGAATGCCTTAACTTATTGAAACGCTTTTCTGGTTGGTTGATTAACTGTGTAAATGTTCGTTGCCTATAGTTTTTCCCCTAGTATATCCTTTAAGTATATTATTTTTTATGGATCCATTGTACAACTGTACTTTCGATTGATGTTTACAATATCTATGTCTTGAAGCAGTTGTAAAACTGTGTGGAGCTTGACTGCATATTATTTGATAGTATGCTTAACAAGTTTATGAAGCTCTTACCTATTGCAATGATTGTTTAGAGTTAGCTGCCGTTGATTTTGATGAGAAAATTCTCGCATGTTTGACTTGTGTTAATTCTAATCTTACGAAATGCAGTTCTTAATTTCAGAAGCTTTATGTGATTGTTATCCTGTTTTACTCATTCTCATTTCAATGTTGACAAATAGGTGCTTGCTTCAGAGGCAGATGATAATGGACAAGTTTCTGCTGCTGTAATGGAACGCTTTGCTGCAGCAGCTGCAGCTGAGCCTTTTGAGTCTGTTCGGTGTGCTTTTGTGTCTTATGGAAGTTGTATTTTAGATCTAGCTGAGAGTTGGAAACAAAGAAGCAGAATGTGGTATGGTGTTGGTCTCCCATCTAATACAACAACATTTGAAGCTGGGGCGAGTGGATGGGAATCTTGGAAATCTGCTATTGAAAAGGACTCCAGTGGAAACTGGATAGAACTTCCACTAGTTAATAAATCTATAGTCATGCTTCAGGCGCTTCTATTGGATGAAAGTGGAATTGGTAGAGGACTTGGTATTGGTGGTGGCTCTGGCACCGGTATGGGTGGAATGACAGCCCTTTACCACTTACTGGACAGTGATCAGCCTTTCCTTTGCATGCTTCGGATGATACTTCTTTCAATGAGGGAGGAAGATGATGGAGAGAGTGACAGCTTTGTGAAGGCCACAAACCTAAATGATTCCATATTAGAAGGATTAAGTTATCAAGCTGGGTATGCAAACTCTTTAGATCATGGTGATCTGTTGTCAATGAGAAAGCCGCGGTCAGCTCTACTTTGGAGGTATCAACTTTTAAAGATTTATGCTCTGATGATCCTATAATTCTTATTCAAACATATAAGAATACTTTAATGGCTAGTGATAGCCATTATTTAATTCTGATTATTTTGTGTTATTTCCTTTAATTTTCTTTTTTATATTATATTCATTTTTATTTCTTTTCCTTTCAATTATATCATGAGTTTATTTTTTTCCTTTCTAGTTGGTCCTGTAATGGAGTATAATACCTCTCTTTTTATCAATAAGAATTATTCTGGTTTTACTCCAACATGTTATTAGAGCCATGGCCCTAAGTTAGCTGTCGGTCTCTATCTGCAGCTGACTAGGTCTGATTCTGGCAGCCGGAACTTACTGCACTTTGTTCAGGTTTCAGTTTTGCCGCAGGTTGCCGTACTACTTCAACCTGCTGATCTTTATCTGTCGCAGGTTGCTACCTGCTTCTGCTCTGTTTCTGGATCCCTCATCCCGCACTGCTACAGTAGACTGCCAATCTAGGGAATTATGGATCCCGTATCCTGGTTTCTACCTGCCACGGGTTGCTTCCCACATCCTGCACTGGAGTTGGATGTTGCAAGTTTCCGCACTGCTACAATAAACTGCTGGTGTAGGGAATTACAGCTTCAATTGTGCCGCAGTTCCCAGCATTGAGGACCCATCTACTTCAGAACCTCTTTCTAAAACCTCTGATCTTTCATCCAGAACCTCTGTACTAGTCACCTAAGGCACCTTCCAACCAGCCAGATTCAACCGGAACCCTTTACGATGTCTCGAAAACCTACCATCTCATTTGGCTGAATCAAAGACACAGCAGACTCTTCCAACAATGATGCATCATCAGAAGATGTTCTTGAGTCCACCGGCGGAATTAATTCCAAACTCTGTTCCTATGCAAATCGGAGGATAGGAAATCACATGAACTTCTTGATCACAACCTATAAACTAAATGACAGTAACTTTTTCCAGTAGTCCCAATCAGTGTTTTTGTTCGTTAAAGGACGTGGGAAGTAAAGTCATTTCACTAGTATGATATGTGAACCTTCAAAGACTGACTCGGTGTAAGGAGCTTAGGAAGTAGGGAATTCCATGGTCATGTCATTATTGATCAACTGCATGGAGACTTCAATTGATCGATCATATATGTTCCTTCCGCTAGTCATCTCTGGACGACAGTTTGTGATACCTACTCGGATGCAGGGAATTCCAACCAACTCTATGAGGTGTCAAAGAAAATAAATGAAGCAAAACAATGATCTAGGACCATGACCTAGTACTACAATGATCTAAGTTGCATTATGGATGGAATGTGACATATATTAGGACTACACTTGCAAATATCCAGCTGCCTTATATCTCTTCCAGAAAATAGTAGAAAAAGATTGTATATTCCAATTTCTGGCCGGCCTCGACAAAAATTTTGACGATGTCCAGGGACGTATCTTGGGATCTTCTTCCTTTTATCCCGCTGCTTTCACTAAGATTCATCGTGAAAAGAGCCAGAGATTTGTCATGCTTGGTGCTTCTACTGTGTCAACCGAAGCATCTGCCTTGGTATCTAGTAATTCTCAACCATGGGCTGGTTATCCCACGTGTGATTATTGCCACAATCCCAACTACACTCGTGAGAAGTGTTGGAAGCTCCTTGGAAAACCTACATCCAAAACTTTAACTAAATCTTCCACTGCCAAGGGTCTCACCACAGCTTCTGAATCTAACACGGTACAACCGATCTCTACGCAGAACAATCCAGAATCATCCAATTCTCTTAAGAGTCAAATGGAGCAACTAATCAAGATGCTTGGATGCAACTTGCTCTCTTGTGGCCCGTCAACTTCCAGTTTCATCAATGTACCAATCCTATGCCATTCATTTCTTTTGCCACTTCTAGTCCATAAGTCATTGATTCAAGTGTCATAGATTATATGATTGGAAGCTCTCAAGCTTTCTCAACCCACTATCCTTGTTCAGAGAAAAATACTGTTCAAATTACTGACAAATTCCAAAATTCTTTTGTTGGTGAAGGTTATGTTGTTTTAACAACCGGTCTAATTCTGGAATTTGTGTCACATGTACTTTTGCTCAAATGTAACATTCTGTCAGTAAACTGACATATGACATTGATTGTGTTGCTCATTTCTCTTATGATGTCTGTGTCTTTCAAAATTGTTGTTCGGGGAGGATGATTGGAACTGCTAAGCGGGTTAGCCGACTCTAATTCTTTCAAGAGAAAAGCACGGAGAATCAAGATACTCCACCCAGTAGTTGTGATTTTTCTCACTCCACTATTTCGTTTAGGTCATCCTAGTTTTCAATATATAAAACAATTGTATCAATTGATGTTTACTAATAAAAATTCTTCTAATTTCAAATGTGAAACTTGTCAGTTAGTTAAACATCATCATATACCTTATCCATCTCACAATTACACTTTTCACTACTTTTCCTTTTATTCACATTGACTTATGGAGCCCTCTCGCATCACTACTACACCAATAAATTGTGGTTTCTTACTTTAATTGATGGACACACTCGGTTGACATGAGTTATATTTTAGAAGATAAATCTAAAACTGCTATCACTTTAAAAAACTTATATTTTCATTTTGAACCAATTCAAAACTTCTATTCAAGTCATTTACTGATAATTGTCGTAAATTTTTAATTTCTATATGAGGAGAATTCTTGGTAAGTAAGAGCATCTTCCATCATAGCTCTTGTCCTGACTTCTCAACAAAATGGAGTAGCCAAGAGAAAAAACTGACATCTCCTTGACGTCACTCGCTCCATTATGTTTCACTCCAATGTCCAAAACGTTTTTGGAATGATGCAATTCTTACCTCCACTTATCTCATAAATACTGTCCCATTGTAAATTCACAACTTCTGTTCCCCCTTATTAGCATTGAGATCGTTCGTTCCTAACAATCGGGTCTTCACTTTAGGCCCTAAAATTTTTGGGCGAACATTAACTCGGAAGTAAACTTGATCTCAGGTCCATAAAATGTATTTTTCGAGGATACTCTGCCACTCAAAAGAGATTTTAGTGCCTTGAACCTACCACAAATAAGGTCTATGTGAGTGTTGATGTCTCTTTTTGTGGAAGTGTTTCTTACTTTCCTAACTCGGTCTCAAGTGAGGGGGACCTAGAGATCTTGGACACCGTTCCTTACCTACTCCTGTGGATGTTCCCCCTCGTCACCTACCATTGAGGAACCTTTGGTTCCTTTTGTTCCACTCATCTCTCCTACCATCAAAGAACCCTATGCCCCTCTGATTCCACCTGCACACCATCTCACTCTTCGTGTCTACACATGACGCACTTGTTCTGATGCACCTACTCAGGAACTTGCTAACCTCTTGCTAGACCCCGAATCCTCTTCGGATGACATCCTCAGCACTCTGATTCAAAATGAAAAAGTCAATTCCTTTAGTGAGGTATGCAATCAGATATGCTTTCTCTATCTTATGGCAAACTATGTTTCATTTCACAGATTATCGTTAAACAATAGAGCATTTGATACGGCCCTGAAAAATCATCAAATTCCATCTATTATTGAGGCTGCTTTGCAGACCCAGCCTGGAAAGCTGTTGTCATGGAGGAGATAAATGCCCTCAAGCGAAACCATAATTGTGACATTGTTGATCTTCATCGGGATAAACAAGCAGGGGATGCTGGTGGATTTTTAGCATCAAGTTAAATTTGATGGATACTTTGAACGCAACAAGACATGGTTGGTCGCCAAAGGATACTCACAGACCTACGAAGTTGATTACAAAGAGTCATTTGCTCCAATGGCTAAATTAAACATCATTCGGGTTCTCTTAATCCCTGACAGTGAATCTAGATTGACCCTTATTTTATCTTGATGTCAAAAATGTGTTCCTGAAGTGATCTTACATAAGAGGTTTACCTGACCCTTCCTCTAAGCTTTGACTCCACTGCCTCCCAGGTGCAAGCATGTATAATGCAAAAGTCTCTCTACAAACTGAAGCAATCACCACGAGCATGGTTCGGGGAGTTCACAAAGGTGGTGGTAGGTCTTGGATTCACTTAGGCTTAATCAGACCACACACTTCTTTCGACATGCCTCGAGCAATCAGGTTGTTATCCTTATTGTTTATGTCAATGATATTGTTCTCATAAGAAATGATCTACCAGTACTGGAATCTATAAAAGACATTATTGTTGCCTCCTTTGAGATGAATGACTTGAGATCTCTCGGTACTTCTTAGGCAAAGAAGTTGCTCGGTCATCTCAGGGTATTTGTCTTTCTCAGTGGAAATATGTCATTTTTCTTTTGACAGAGAACAATATTATTTTTTGCAAACCAGTAGCTATTTCGGTGGATCTAAATGAAAAGCTTCTTGATGTTCCCACTGCAATTCCTGTAAACAAGGCTCGCTACTAGCGTATTGTGGGAAAACTCATATACTTTGCCAATACACGCCCTGACATATGCCACACAATTAGGATAATATATCAATTCACGCACGACCCCTATGAGCACCATCTCCAAGTTGTTCGCCGGATTCTCCACTATTTAAAAGGCACATCGGGCTCAGGTTTGTATTTTTCCCACCACATCTCTTGTAATATTGTTGTTTTCACAAATTCTGATTGGGCCGAATCCGTCCTTGATCGGCGATCTACCTCGGGGTACTGCTCATTTGTGTGGGGAAATCTAGTCACGTGGAAAATCGAAAAGCAGTATGTGTTTGCTTGAAGTGATGAAGCAAAATTTCGATCCATGTCACTAAGAATTTGTGAGGCTCTCTGGTTACACATCGTTCTCCGAGAACTACATATGTCAGTCTTTGTTCCTACAGTTATTTTGTGATAACAAGGCGACCATTATCGTTGCTCACATTTTGGCACAGCATCATCGCAGAAAGCACGTTGAGATTGACCGAGACTTCATTAAGAAAAAATTCGAGTCCGGGGAAATTTGCATTTCGTTTGTGCCATCCAGTAGCCAACTGACGGATCTGCTCACAAAGAACCTTCCTTAGCTACTATTCGATGATTTCAAGTCTAAGTTAAACATGACTAACATCTATGCTTCAACTTGAGGGGAGTATTAGTTTTTTTTTTTTTGAAAAGCCCAGGGACTAATTTATTGAAATAGAAAAGATACATAAATGTTGTATGAAAGGGCCTAATAAAGGCACTCTACCCATACGGTACAACACACAAGAGCATCCTAAAAGAGAAAAGATACAGATAAACCCAAAAAATCGCTGGAAGTAGCTAGGGTCGAGCCAGTTTAGTTCTGCCTTTGCCTCTAGTTCTAGGAAGGGTGCTAGCTAATAAATTATTGAATATCGTATCATTATCCGAAGTAACCAATGTATCATACATGAAGTTGTTGAGCTTGAGTGTGCTTCCATTCTTCCTCCTAGAAGTGTAAATCTACCATTCTTCATCGGAAGACTGGCCCATCTGATCGTGTGGTCAACAAATTGTTAGGCATGTAGAAGAGGATGAGCCCTTTGTTCCTGACTAACGGTAACAACATACTCATTCTGAAGATGTGTTAATAATGTCTCCTCAGCATCTGTTGCTTCCTGAGAATGTGGAGCTGCACTGCTCTCTTGGTTATCGGACCGAACAATATCCTTTGGAGTTTAGGATCCTACAGTATTGTTTTCAATAATGATTGAAGCTGTGGGTTGCCCAGCTGAATCATCTGCCAACACATCAGTCGCAATAACAAAAACAATATTGTCAGGGGGGGTCTCCAGTAGTGGTAGGGAGAGGTGACAGTGTGTCAAGCAATTGTTCAATAGTCGGTGGATTGCACTCGGGAGTGGAAGAGGGATAGGTATGAAGTGGGGCAGACCCAATAACTTTTTTACTTGGAGGTTTTAAATATGGCTACAAATGATAACATTGAGAATGAGTGTGTCCAAACATACGACAGTGGGTACAGGAAAGAAGGATATGTTTGAATTCTGTCGCTACCAAAAGTCATGATGCTATGAGCCAATCCATATCTCCCCTGGAAAAGGTAGAGTAATATCCCGTTCAATCAAAATTCTGGCTTCAGAAGGCCGAGTCAGGTTAACTGTAAGCGTATCATTTTTGAGAGATTTACGTATATCATAGCTAAGGAGAAGAGGAACTCTTGATCGTAAAGGTGAAACCTCAACCCCGAAAAGCGCAGCCAAACATGAATGATAAGAGGTTCAGTAAGAGGGTCAAAATCCACCATCTATTTTAAAACCTTCATCATCTGGTTATCAATTCGAACGAGTCTTCTCGCAATAATTGGGCGTAGTCTTCATCATTTGATAATTGAATGAGAATATGTCGACGTCCAGCTTACCAATCTTCCAATCCCTTTTCAAGTTCATTTGCTCAAAATCCCTTCAAATTAGCTTGAATTTAGGGTTTTCATAAAAGAACTTGCCTATTAAGACCAGCCGGTAGGATGCAGCTAAGGTGGAGATCTCGGCCTCGGAGAGAGATTGCAGGCTTACCATTTTTACGGGATGCTTTTTTGAGAAACTTGGTGTCAAATGCGAGCGCAAAAGCATCGTGATATCGCTGCGAGAATATATTCGAAAGAGAGGCGCGAGTGGGGTTATAACCGGCAAGGGCGGTGACATAGGAAACGAAGCTTCAAGGCCATCACCTCGGCCAATGTCTGCAAAATACACAAAACCCACTATCAGGGGACTGCGTTAGGGAGAGGGAAGTGGCGGTGCTGCATGGTTGCGGCGTTGACAAAGACGAGCTGCGTCAGATTCGTCTTCGAGAGAACGAAATTGTCTTGGTCGGGCAGGAGATGCGAATGCATGACTAGTGATAACCATTATTTTATTCTGATTATTCTGCATTATTTCCTTCGATTTCCTTCCTTTTTTATTATTTTCAGTTTTATTTCTTTCCTTTCTATAATGTCTTGAGTTTTTTTTTTCTTTCTAGTTGATCCTGTAATGGGTATATATACCCCTTTTTGTATCAATAAGAATTATTCTGGTTTTATTCCAACAACTTATTACCAAATGGCAATTATCCTATTAATTTAATATCTTAAATTTAATAAAGCAATAAAATTTTTGTAGTTCAGTTTTTATTGATTTATAAATTTCTGAATGCTGAAATGTAATCTTTATGGTTTTTTTATCTACATTCATGGCAACCTTTTGAGACCGGAGATGCACTTCATGTCTTGGAAATTTCTCATGTTGCTTCCTCAATTTTTGTAGATGCGCTGAATTTCTTATGCACTGCATTTTGTAGAATTTTCTTGCCTTGCTATCTTGAAAAGACTTCTGCATCCATTTGATAAGGTTATAGTTGCATTATGATGTTAACTAGAGTAGTGTAGATCTCAATATATAAAAATAGTGGACAACCATTGAAGTATTATGACACAAATTGAGGTAAATTGAAGTCGAGACACATGTATAATCGAATTCAAGTAACTGTTATTCATTCTGCAATAGATTTTGCCAATGAGCATGGGACATTGAAATCATCTTAGATATCTACGTTTGCTATCGTGTTGCATAACTGACAATATGGAGTGTCAAAATTATTGAATATGGGCCTTCATGATTGGCTCAAATGAGCATAATGAGAACGACGGACTATGACTAATGCGTCGTTGCGCAAATTAAAGTTAAATATATCCCGATTGTTTTTTAAAATGCTCATCTGTCTCTTGTTGTCACATAGAAATATGATGATGTGTTGAGAATGTTAAACTTTGGGTGGTCACCCATAATTCAAATCTCCTGTAATGACCTGATCCCAGGAGATTGGTAAAAACTAGTGTTTATTTATTTATTTATCTTTTACAAACTGAGTTTGATTGTGTTGAAAAGCTTAAAGGTCTGAATAAGGAGAATGTCTTTTGAGGAAAAAAAATAGTATTTTTGAGTTAATTGAAGTTTGGAAATCTGAGGACAACGATGATTTTATCAGGTGGTGTACAAAAGATTAAGACTTTGGTGAAATGGAAATAAGGAAATTAATTTAAGGAGGTTCCTATCATTGTGATGATGCTATATCTAAATTTTATTCTATCTTATGAAAATTTGATTTGGAAGAATGAACATTTTTAGGAGAGCCAAGTGCAAATTTTTCGGAGACCATAGTTGAAGTATTGTTCAAATCTTGCCCTCTTGTACAACTTTTTCAACTTTTCTTCTGTTGCAATTTAAGCAAATTGGGTGTCCATTTTGCATGTTGTATGTGTTGGTATAGCTTGTTTTGTGAAGCAGTCGATAGTTAAATACTTTTCTTGGCTTTGCATGATACTATGTTCGTTGTTTATCATTGTCATTGTGTTATATCGAGATGAACTTGGAAATAGGCATTGAGTTCAACATTCTTGATTGAATCTCAATCTATTGAATAATTGTGTCAATTATTTATCTCTAAATTGCGAATCTTAAGTTGAGATTTCTTGAATTGTGTTCATTGCATAAGAGCCATGGACCTATGATATGATTGATCAATACTGTTTGTAATGTTGAAGTTAATCATCATTATGACCATCAGGTGCTAATCCACCCTTTTTATTCGCAAGTATGTGTTTTCTTTAACAATTCTACAAGCCTACTTTTGCAGTGTGCTTGGGCCACTACTTAACATGCCAGTATCTGAATTCAAGAGACAACGGGTGTTGGTTGCATGCTGTGTTTTGTATTCTGAGGTTAGTGTGCACACTTTTTTATTGCGTAGCTTTTCTATGCTAGAATTCTTTACTTAGGTTTGAATTATTGAGAAATGAATAGCCAAAACAACAAATTTATGCGAAAACTAATGGTTTTTAGCTTTTAAATCTTTAATGATAATTTCATTCATTTAATCTTCCTTAATTCTGTGATAGGAAATTTAATATATTAATGTTTTGGACGAAAATTTGTTATGATCTAAAGTTAATACTTATTTTGATCCTTTTGACCTTAAACTTCTAGTCAGTTAGTGATTCCCGACATGTTTGTGTGGCATAGCAGATTTTGTTTCCTTGTGGGTCCATGATATCGGAGGAAGCCCAAACCACAACAGAAATAATAATATTATTGTTGAATGTCAAAGATTACAACAGGACTCGTCAAAACAGCAAACACAAAAAATAAATATAAAAACAAAACACAGACTCCAATAAGGGTTGCAGAGATAAAATATTTTTTCGGAGTTGAGCTACAGCCAGAGCACCACCCGAACCCTTGGAGACGGTTACCACCTTGGACGAGGTACAGCCGCAACACCTTCTTACCGTCGAATACAGCCTTCTGGAGGGGAAGAATGCCTCAAAGAAAGCACTCATTCTTAATCTCATTTCTTAAGCAAAAACAGCCCTATATATAAGAGGGATTAGGACTAATATTAGGTAATGCTTTCATCTAAAAAAATAAAATAAAAAGGAAGTAATACAATAGGCAATGATTTATAATTGAAGATTTCATGGAAAAGTAAAGAAAAACACAAGAAAGACATTAAATAGGTAGGAAATAAAAATAGGAAAAATATAGAAAATGAAAGGAAGAGAAAGGGAAACGAGAAAGGGAAGGGTAGGAAACTTGGGCCTTCTGTAATTATAGATGCACATATATGTGTACTTTGCATGCTTTGAATATTGGCCAAGTTTTGTGTGGGCAGTACTGTCATTCTCATTATTAATTTTGAGATTTGGTAGATCAAACCAAATATTGTTTACCAGGGAAACCTGGTAGCTTTGACAAGAGGAATTTGATCCAGGTTGACTAAACCCAACCCACAAAATTTTGTGAAATTCTTGGTTGTATGCTATGTAAAAGCTACTTTTGGTGAAATCCCTGGTGATAAATAGAATATATTTTGACTTTGACGTTTTTGCTTTTGCTAACGAATTTATAGCCTGAATATAACATAAATGGAGGTTCTAAGATGGATATACTTTCGAACTTTTAGAGTGTGTGAGAGAATACATAAGAGTATTGGAGAAGCATATATTGAGGATGTAGTTCTAGAAAAGTAACTGAGAAATTAGCCAAGTTTAGAAAGCATATAGCTAGATAGAATGTCTGGATATTGCATTACGATATCAAAATATAAAAAAAGGACACAAGAAGACATTAGGCGTGTACCAAATGTAGTCTACCATTACTAGGAACAGAAGAAAGAATATGGGATTAATCAAAGTGCATCAAAGTAAAAAGAACTCTAATGCCAGTTGGGCACAAAGGTGTGCTGCTTTGTTGAGCTCCTTGGGAATATGCTTCAATATATCCTGCCTAAACTGAGTAAAGAAAAAAGTAAAATATAGGCTGTCATGTAGTCTGGTTCGCTAGGTGTGGGCTTTCATAATTTTGATGATGTTGACATTATCCCTTCACTAATAACGTCTTTACCCTGTAGCATCCAAGGCTCCACAATCCACAACATGCTTGAGGGAACTGATTACGGAAATAGTAACCTGCATGAACTCTCAATTATGTAGGTTGGTCCAAAATATGATTAGAAGTTCTAAAAGTAGATTTCTTGTATTCTAGAACTAACTTCACACATTTCCTTCGAAAAAAATAAATAGAGAAAAGGCTTGTCGGCGTTGTTTTGGGTGTGGAGTGCCCGTAAGAAGCTGTCGGTCGCCGGAATCGAAATCCCGTCGCCCGCTTCGGAAGGACGCTTTAATTTACATATATATATATATATAATTTTAGAAAAATATGAAATCAAACTGACCCCATATTTTTTTATAGTTTAAATGAAAGAGCGCTACACCTCAAGTCATGCATTTATCCCGAAAGACAAACACAAGCTTGAGTGTGAGGCTCGATCAAATAAACTAAGAAATATATGACGTCCGTTCGGTCTGCGAAACCATTTTATTCGTCGACAAGTTCCCTATTTAATATGAAGAATTAAATAGGGTTTATTTTAAATGTAGGTTCGGAAATGCTTCATATAAGGCGAGCACTATAGTTAATTACATCTTAAATGACCGAGATCACTTAAGAAAACTCTCGATAAAAATAAAAAAATATTATCTTCAAGGAGGTCAAAGGGATAAGACTTTTCAACGTAATCGGACAAAGAGGTGTGAAAGGGGATTGGCTCAAAATTGGAACATTTTATTGTAGAATCCAAAGGAAGAGAAACTAGGGGATGTCGGAGATCCGGAGGCGAACCTCGGTGACTTCCCAAACTATCCTACGGTTTGGCTTCGACTTAGGAGGGATATTATTTAAATGTTTTATCATGCCAATTTTATTTAATTAGGGTTTACATTTGTGTGAGACGATCACACGAATAACCTAGAAGATATGAGTATTAAGGTCGTAACGAACAACAACTTCGGAATCCTAAAGCAAGTTGGGGCTTATATTGTACAGTAGAGCTATACAAAGGCCCAAAAAGGTTGAGGATTTATGTCGCACTAGACGAACAACCTCGAAATCCTATGGATTGTTGTTTAACTAAGGAATGATTTAGTTGGTGAAGACATGTCTTCATTGTTGAAGATGGTCGTCTTTGCCCACTGCACTAGCTCCAAGCTCCTTTCCGTGAATAGGTTAAGTTTTCTAAGGTGGCAAGTCAAAATATCAAATCAAGTGGCCCTATGGTCGAGTTCTTCTAAATATCCTATGCAAGTATGTTTAAAGTTATAAAATGTATAGCAGGATATGTAGCACAGGAAAACAGTAAAAGATGCGACGAAAGTATGATACGACGTCTTAAACGATAAAACATGCAGATAGCATGAGTACGAAAAATAATACGCTGTAAATATAAACAAACCTGTATACCTGGGAGATCCGTTATTTTCTTAAATGCAGCAGGCTGGAGTGCGTCATGCAGGTGAAAGCCAGGCAGAAAAAAAACATCGTCCAAAAAACTCGAAAAAGGACGGCGAATGACTCACGGTAGAAAAACTCGGAGAAAATAAACAAAATTCAAAATCAAATCATCAAAACCTCGGGAAAGTCCCGAAAAAAGGACCACGAGTGCTTCATCAAAATCATACGAAAATCCGAAGAAAACCGCAAACACTCGGGTTGGGGCTAGGCTCAGAAACTGTGTAGTACTGCTCGAGGGTCGTCGAAGGCTACTTGGTCACCCGAGTGTATAGAGCTCGCCACTCAGCTAGAAGGGTGTCCTACTAAACCTAACTCAGGAGGGTGTTCCTTAACCCAAAACTGATAATCAACAAGTGGACAACCAAATTTTATAGTATGGTTTTAAAATTTATGTTTTTAGCATGCACGTGGGTTTCAGGCATACAAAAGAGAGTTTTATATTAATTTTTGATTGTAGTAGAAACATGTTTTTATTACAAAATGTAGTATCATATTCTTATCAGATTTTTGAAAGTTAGGATTGTCCACGAGTTGATTACTTCGTCGGGTGTAGGATCACTAACAATCCTAAGAAGGTATGGGTGCCCCGCTAGCCTTATAGCGACGAATGATACCGTCATCCTACGGTTCACCGGGGCTCTGGAACAAGTTCTGGTGTTGCAGGATGGGATATCATTCTACTCTACCACCGGTGTGCCTTTATCATCATCACCGTCACTGCCCCAAAACAAAAACAAAACCAACTCTGAGTGAAGCGGAGAAAAACATGTAAATCAATGAAAAGGGGAAGGAAAGGAGATTAACTCACCTCCAAATCCGAGAAGAACCAAAGCGGGAGGAGGGTTAATCTAAAACGCCCCTAAAACAAGTAAGAATAAAACACTAAAAAAATAAAGCCCAAGATCCTTGAATCAATCACGAGGATATCATTTTCTCACTTTTATACGTATCGACCGAGGTGTCTTCCATAAAAAGAATGAAATCTTGAACAGTAGAATAAAACCTAAAAAAATAAGCCAGATTTGAATCGATCACGAGATATCGTTTTCCACTTTGCATCGTATCGACCAAAGGGTGTCCATAAAAAGAATGAAATCTGGAAATCTTTTAAAACCTCGTAAATCAAGCGGAAAAGAAATGACTCGGGGAAACTCACTACTAACATCTCCTAACCAATGCTAAAATCCAGATTTTCCAACTCCTAATTCAATTGATAGCCTTTAAAACATAGATCTCCTAAGGCTCATAGCCAAGGCAATAGTAACAGGATGGTCATCTCAATTACAAAGATTTCAATACATAAGAAAGTGGATAGACAAGCTTTTCTAACAATCCAAATTAACTCCAACTCCATCAAATGAAACATAAAAGGAATGTCTCAAGCATAGTATTAAACTTCTCCCCATAAGCAAACCAAAAGAGGGTTCCATGCCATCACAATCAACCTCATAGGCAAGGGTGGCAAGAAGTAAGACCACCATGATTTAAATCATCACACTAAGGCTCACGGGCAAGGCACAAACAAGAGGGGACAGCTCACGGCCAAGGCTGCAACAGGGGCCAACAAATGGCTCTTGGCCAAGGCACAAACAGGAAAGGACAGACCCACGGCCAGGGCTGCAACAAAGGTAAAGGTTTGCGGCCAAGGTATAACAAAGGCCCACACTAACACTTCCAAATCAAGCCAACATTAAGATTTCCAAGCTCCCAATTTGATTCATAAATTAACATGTCACAAGCGTGTAAAATCCTCCAACAAATCCAAACAGAGACTCTCGGCTAAGGCTGAAAAGGGGAAACAATCATAGCATAAGATTTATAAAAGGATCGTCACAAAGCCGTAACTACAGCTCAATGCCACAACAGAAAACCACTATAGGAGTGAAACCGAGCCAGCACAGGGCTCAAACCCGAGCCAACGTAAGACCCAAAATCAAGCCATGAATGCGGCTTTTAAAAAATTAAAATGAGAACGAGTATAACCTATCAAAGCAAGCTCTCGGATAGGAGCTAAAATAAGCAAGCCGAGCTCCCAAATGAAGGCCAAGATAAATCTTTTAAAGCTTGTTATAAATTTTGATAAATAAAGCATAGCCTCAACATGAAACCAAAGCCTAAGCTTCCATAAAAAAACCAACACCCAAACTCCTTTAAAATGAAAACCGAGCCTTTCAAAGGCTAAGACCAAATCAAGCATGAGACTAAAATGAAGACCTCAACATATTCAATATATCAAAATGTAGAGCCATCATATGTTTCAAATAGGAACAAGCATAGAACTTTCCCAAAATCAAAGTAAACTTCTCCCTAACATACCTTATGGTAAGGAAAAGCTAGAAGGAGCAAGAGATGAGCCCCACATGCATGTTAAACAAAACTAAGTAAATCCTTCCATAATTCATACCAAGCCAAAGTAAGCAAGGAACATCCTAATATCCATCTCAACATGCTTAAAGAAGGAACCATCCTTGCCCCAAAGTCTCAAGCCACGAGGCACACTAGCATGCATATATATATATATATGTGTATTCTTGGAACAAATAAAGTTTAAAATTTTGAAACCAAATCTTCCATACACTTGCAAGAGCCAAATGAGGCTTCTAATATCTCATATTAGATGACAATAAATGTAAAACCATGTGATACATATCCCAACATGCTTATAAAGAGGAACTAGTATGAACTTAAAGCCATATTTCCAATATTTTTTTGTATTTGCTTTGAACATAAAGAAAAGAGGAGAGTAATAGCATGCCACTCCTACACCATCTCAAGCAAGTGAACAAAGTTTAAATCCTAGAACATGCTCATGCTTTCATTTTACACATGCTTAACGTAATAAAAATGCCCTCAAATCTTAATATAACAGTCTACTAGCATGCCACTAGAGAGGGGAACAAGAAACCACTATTTAAGCAAGTAAACAAAGCTCTCCATGGCACATAAATGCTTAGCCGAAACCACAAACAAGGAAAATCAAGCCAGCAGCACAAATGACAGCCTCCCTGGGCCAAACCGAGAAGTAGATAGGGGAGATAAGGGGTACCAGCTAGTGTAGAATACACAAAGGAAGCAGGAAATCCAGGCTTTAAACCGGCAGCACCTCCCCTTCTCTAGAAAAATTCGGCCAGCCCTAAATCTCGCCCCAAATGGGGCATTTATAGGCAAAAAGGGAAAAGGAGTGCCGCTCCTTACCTGTGGAGTCGAATAGGATCGAGGAAGGTGCGGCGGGATGGAGGGAAATGCCGCAAGGAGGCTCGGGTCACGCGGGAAATGCCGCAGGGATAACACTCGCGGTAGAGATGTCGCAGGGAGCAACTTGCTCGCGTAGGGATAAGATAGGCGTGATCGAGTGAGGCTCGAGGGGTAAACGACCGCAAAGGGAGAACGCTCCAGCACGAGAGAAGGCTCGAGGAAGGAGTCTCGGCTGGTTGGATCGCGAACGAGAGAGAGAGACGGGCTGAGTCGCGCGTGAGGAAGGATTAGGGCTTAAGATTTTAATTTATAAATGTATAAATATATATATTATTATTATTATTATTAAATTAAACCCTAAATCACAACTTTCGCCCCCGACAGGCTGCCGTCGCAAACTTAACGTCAATTTTAAGTAAAATCGGCGTTCTGAACGCATCGGCGCAGTCCGTTTCGTCATCCGAGGTCGTCTGTGAAACCTCGTCGACGATCGCGTCAAAATTGCATCGAAATTTGGTCTCGTCGCAAAATTTTGACTCTAGCTCGATCGAACAGAATGGTGCATGTGTGTAAGACGTGCACGAGGCTGTCATAATGTCCAGAGGTCCTATAGGGACTCAATTTGAACTCCTGACGTCAATTTCGACCGGCTACAAACTAGCGGTACGGAATCTCGTACAGGATTTCAAAGAGTAACGAAGTTGTTTCCAGACACTCTAAAACGAGGTGGGTCCCATCACTAGGAATCTAGGATCGTCGGGGAAGCTCCTGAGACTAGAATCCTAAATCTAGGAGGAATACTAAACCTCGGCAAAAAGTGAGGTCAACAAGGCTTCATAAAATTAACACTGTAGGGTTGTGAGAGAATGATGATAAGTGAAGAATAGTTTTCCATTTTCTTTTCCAAATATTCATAAAATGCTAAAATGTGATGATCTGAAGTTAACTTTGCTTCTCTTCTTGATACTAATTGCCTAGAACGTTTAGCTGCTGATTAACGGACTTGCCATTACTTTCTTAAATTTTGATTACACATACAAATTATGAGTCAGTCTGTTGGGAATATAACCCGAGTGATATTGAGTTATGGATTGACTCCAATATTTTTTATTATACACAAAATATATCACTATTTTCATGTGTTTCTTAATTGTAACAGTTTCTTGTTTGCATAAACAAGTATTATGAAGAGGATTATATTATGCTATTCTGATGATGCAGGTATGGCATGCCATTGGTAGGGATAGGAAACCTATCCGAAAACAATATGTAGAAGCAATTTTACCGCCTTTTGTTGCTGTTCTAAGGAGGTGGCGACCCATTTTGGCTGGTATTCACGAGCTTACTTCATCGGAAATTGAAAATCCTCTCACAGCTGATAATCATGCCTTGTCCGCTGATGCATTGCCTCTTGAGGTGACAATTATACCTGCTGTTTTACTTTATTTGTTTTCATTACATAGGTGCATAAGTTGACTTGATTCACTGATCACCTTGTCCTATAGATTTTGTTATTAGATTTAGCGTTCTGAATGAAACCGTTTCTTTGAATGACTATTCAGGTGATCATATCTTATAGGGAGATGATCTTAAGTTTTATCATGGACTCTGAGCAAGTAGATTTAAGGAATTTCCTTTTTTTTTCAAATATTGTGATATCATTTAAAGACTATTTGGTGGTTGTGTTAATTGCATTTACTTAAGGGTAAATTACTTATATTTGGGGATGGAAATAATGGTCGGTGGATCATGAGATCTCAGCTTTTTGAAATATCTTCTGTTTTTGAAATGTTGTTCTTAACCAATGGTTGCTAGATTGGCCCTTTGTTTTTGAACCTCAACTCAAATGATTTAGTATGATATGCAATGATAGATTAGATATTTAGATGTTGGTGCCTATTTATAGATATATGCTTTTTGGTAAGAGAATCACTATTTTTTCTCGGCTCTATTAAAGATTTCAAACACTATCTATTTTTCATTAGCATTCTAATTTTTAAATATTTAAGACTAATTGCTTAACTACTTTACCTTACAGCTATATGATCTGGATCTGGGATCATATTCTGGATAAAAGCTGATCAGATGCAGTTCTTAGATGTTTGTATCCGAGCAGCTTAGTTAATAATCTTCTTCCAAAAACTAAGGGGCTGATTGGGATTTTTTTTTATGTTTTCTATCTTTTATTTTTATTTTGTTTTGTTTATGTTTTGATTTGAAACAAAATATGTTTGGTATGTTTGATTAAGATATTATTGTTTTTTAAAACACCCAAAACATCTAAATGTCGTTTTGAGTTTTTCAAAAAAAGATTAAGTTTTTTTGTAGAAACAAAAAAATAGCAACATGTAAAAAACATACCAAACAAATATGTTTTTTAAAAACAAAAGAAAAAATAAAAACAAAAATGAAAAATCAAATTGATTCCAAACAATGAATTGTTTTAGTCTGTTTTTAACCAATGCCGAGATTTGACTAGAAGCAACCGTGGGTAAACCCACCTCCTTGTTAAGTCCATAAGATAGCTTATCCCAAATTCCATGGACTTTAAAATTTGATAACTGAATCCCTAAAGTTCTATAATCTCAAACATGTATGTCATTGACTTAGTTGTTATAGATATTAAAGGACATTTTTATCCTCCGCTAATGGGAGTGTGATGTCCCCACTGCTATTTCAGTGTGGCGGCCGCTAAAAATTTAGAACAACTATACGGGTAACTTGTCCAATGTATTTAGTTTCCCTGTGCGGAGCAATTGATTTCATTATGACATCAAAGATCTGATAATGTCAGTAAAATTTAAACATTGAAGTGCAAACTAAAACTTTGATTATATGCTACATATCTATTACTGAAAATTTAAAGTTTATCCACCTATAATTAATGTCTCAATCTCTAGCGTATCATCGAAATTTCACTTGGAATTTAAAAGGGCTAGATGAAATTGAGGAATGAATGATAAATGCAACTTGTGGGAATCGATATTCAAAGTAACCTGATTAATAAGAGTTGAAGTTTTTTAAATTTCTCTCAATTACAATGTCATTTGAGACAAAGGATGGGGAGCGCATTATGTTTTGTGGCATCTCCAGAATTTAATAATGTTTCCATTATGTGTATAGGCTGCAGTTGCGATGATAACCCCTGGTTGGTCTGCTGTTTTTGCATCGCCTCCTGCTGCTATGGCTTTAGCCATGATTGCTGCTGGTGCTTCTGGTGGCGAAACAGCCCCAACTTCTAAAAGGGCACCATATAGACGAGAAACATCCTTGTTTGAACACAAGTCCGCTAGACTGCATGCATTTTCAAGTTTCCAAAAGCCTCCTGAGACGTCCAATAAGTTTCCACCTATGCCTAAAGACAAAGCAGCCGCCAAAGCTGCTGCTTTGGCAGCTGCAAGAGACCTTGAGCGCAATTCAAAGATTGGTGCTGGGAGAGGGCTTAGTGCTGTTGCAATGGCCACATCAGCTCAGCGGAGGAGTGCAGGTGACCTTGATCGTTCAAAGAGGTGGAATATTGTGGAAGCCATGGGTATTGCTTGGACAGAGTGCCTCCAACCTTTTGATTCAAAATCAGTTTCTAGCCGAGATTTTTCTGCTCTTTGCTATAAATATGTGGCAGTTCTTGTGACGAGTTTTGCTGCAGCAAGAAACATGCAGCGGATGGAGGTAATTTGGCAGGATTGTTTGTTTCATAGTGTTATTTTTTATCAAAACTTGCTCAACTTTCTAAACATATTGCAGATGGAGAGGCTTGAACAAGTGGATATGTTAGATAGACGTCGTGTATGCACTGGAGCTCAAGCTTGGAGAAAACTTGTTTATCGTCTACTCGAAATGAATCAGCTTTTTGGACACTTTGGAGATCAACTGGGCAGTGCCAAATTAGTAAGTGCAGTTTTGAAGAATTTGGATTGCTATTTAAACACCATGTTCTTTCTTATTTACTTTTCTTTCAATTTCAATACTGTCCACATAGAGATGATAATGAGCTTTTCCAACATTAATTGTCCTATGTGCAGGTATCTTGGAAGTTAGATACCATAGAAAATTCCTGTAGGATGAGAAGAATTCTGAAAAGCTGCTACAAAAAATCTTCTTATTTGCATAGAGCTGCCTCTTATGAAGATGACATGCAGCATAAATCTATGGAAGAATTATATGTTCAAGGGTATTCAGTAACTAATGAACTTTTTACTTCTATCATCGTGAAGCCTGAAGCTATGCTAATGGAAGAAGGAAATGAGAATGAAGATCTGCCAGGATCTTTTATTTCAGACGATAAAATAGGCAGCCATCCTGTGCCATCAACTGATGACCATTCATTAGATGGTGAACTGGTTTATAGAGATCCTTGGACTTCTGTCGGCGAAATTTTGGTTCAACCAGCATCAGTACTTGCTCTGGATTATATGTCCGGTGAAACTGATGAAAGAATTATTTTTGAACTACCCTCACTAATGGTTCGTCCATTGAAGATTGTATGTGGAACATTTCAGGTAAGTTTGTCAACTTAGTGCTCCTCAAGTCTTGTTTATTTTCTTCTTGTCTCAAGTTGATTTTCATGAGATGATAAACTGTGCTATAACTGGTGAAAGATTTGTTAACATCTTATGCTTATTGGTGTATCTCAACTGATACTTTTCTCTAGGTGCGACGTGGAATAAATCTGTGACTTCACATTTTATGTTTACATTGCTTTTGAAGGCCTTCTAAGCACCTGTTGTTGCTCTTATCGCCATTGCATTTTGTTTGAAATTGAGGCCATGTTTGAATTGTCTCCCTTTCCTTTTTTCCTGAACATTCACTCAACTGAAAGGAAAAACTAGTTTTGGAACCATATTTTCATTTCTTATTTTTAGAAACAAAAATGAGTTGTTTCAGAAAATTGTGAAAATATCTAAAAGAGCATTTTCACTTTTTTTCCTTTTTTTTGAAAATATGCCTTTAGTGATTGTTTGGACTTAGTTAGCTTAATTAAGATATTCGCATGCTAATCATGCTAATCAAATATTAATAAAACAAATCACTGATGAATTATGGCTTGTTCGTGATCTATTATGTTTCGTTTTTATTTTTGTTTTTCTATTATTTTTAAAATTTTCTTTGGTTAGTATGTTCTTTTACATTTTTTTTTCTAAAAATAAATTTATCATATTTTTCAAAACACTCAAAATAACTCTTAGTTTGAGTATCTTTAAGAACAACCATTCTTTGATCG
Organism: Papilionanthe hookeriana x Papilionanthe teres; assembly: GCA_022702705.1. Classification (NCBI taxonomy): domain Eukaryota; kingdom Viridiplantae; phylum Streptophyta; class Magnoliopsida; order Asparagales; family Orchidaceae; genus Papilionanthe; species Papilionanthe hookeriana x Papilionanthe teres. The sequence continues at coordinate 4,082,276 of CM040435.1, forward strand.
TATAGCCAAATATATTTTCTTTTAAATCAAAATATAAATATAATAAATTAAAATACAAAATTGATCTCAAACAGCCCCTTAATTCTATAGTTAATATCAGGTTTAATAAATGTTTAATTTTGATAATTAGGTATGGGACAATCAACTATTCCAATGATTTATTAAAATAATTCTTATTAAGTTTTATATCAAAATATAAATAAAATAAAATAAAATACAAAATTGATCCCAAACGGCACCTTAATTCTATAATTAATATCAGGTTTTATAAATATTTAATTTTGATAATTAGGTAAGGGACAATCAACTATTCCAATGATTTATTAAATAATTCTTATTAACTATTTATTAAAGAGAAGTAGAGATTATGGGAACTTAACTATGGTCATTTAGTTTATTATTATGTGATCGTAGTAATTCGGCATAGGATAATTAATTATTTTATTAAGTAGCATGAATAGTTAATTATGTATTAATTTGGATTTGTATGTAAATATTTATTTCTGATTTAAATGATTTATGTTAACTAAGATTTTAATTAATACTTAATTCATAAAAGACTAGTGTAAATTGTGATGAACTTTTTATTCAGGCTAATTAAAGTTTAATTAGGATTTTAATTTTTATCATGAAGTTATGGCAGTATTTAATTATGATGAGTTGATTTAATACATTAATTAGTTAAGAATTTTATGTTATCTTTAACCATTCATTCTAGTTGATTAGAAATTAATTACAGTTTTACTTAATGTCATTAAGTTTTTAAATTATAACTAAAATCTTTGACTAATTATATATTTTTAGGATTTGATTAGCCCAAGAAATTAGTAAGTAATTAGTGATTATGATCATAACATAGATTAATTAGTGCTAAAATCAGGTTTAGTTTGCATAATCAATACTTGGATGTGATTATTTTGGATTCAATAATTAATAATCTCAATTAAACTATAGGCAAATTTTATTTTTAAATTTCATTCCCAAAATTGTATTTTATGTTCCGATTTTAAAACAAGGAATGAGCAAAACATACAAACATAATTTTATTTCTAAGTGAAATTTAAAGCACCAAAAAGACCAAAGAAAAGAAGGAAACAAAACTTTTCTATATATGGCTTGAATTTTTCTTCATGCCATGCCATATTATTAATTAGCTTCTTTGTCTTGTATTTCAGCTCAATCCTTCAAATATGGTACTTGAATCTCACAAATGTCATCAATTTTTTACACTTATTTCAGTTAGTTTCATTGAAGAACTCTTTTTACTTATCTAACCTTCATCACTTTTAATTGTAAAAATATTTTTATTTTTGTTTATCCTAAGCTATATGTTTGATGGATTACTGTAGTTCCCCAACAATTTGTGTTTCGGCTTTTGCCTTTTTTTCGTTTCTTTAAATGCTGTGTTCAAGCTTGTTACTTTTATATTTTCTCTATTTTTGGTAACAGCAACTAGATTCCTATGTATTGGATGTATGGTTTTCTAAATTCCGTATTGTTTCCTTTTTCTAGATCACAACTAAGAGAATAAATTTCATTGCTGATGTGCATACTAGTGATGAATCCATAGCTGAAAGCTTGGTTGCTTCTGCCCAAGACCAGGAACAAGGCAAGGACAGAAGCTGGTCCATCTCATCCCTTCAGAAAATTTTTTGCAGAAGGTTGTTGATAAAAATCTGACCATCTTCAATCTCTTGCTTGTCATACTACCTAAAAGTAAATTAATATTTATCAGAAACTCATTTTGAGAATTTTGAAAAGGCTTTTTTGTCATCCTTTGAACGCTACGGATGGAATGTTCTTGAATTTAGCCTGGATGATGTCATAAGCATAATGCTTTTCTACCATGTTTTATTTCATATTTCTAAGTAACAATCATTAGATATCTTCTTCATACTATTTCTCATTTAGAAACGACATTTCTTTAATTTATTTTGAAAAGCTTTTGGACATTTTGGTTTGTATCTCAGAATTATTTTGATCATCCTTACGCCTTAAAACTAGATGGAAAATGTTTTAACTTCCCTTTTATTCAAATTATTCACAATACATTAAATTCAATTATTTTTCAATGCATCTCTTTCATTTATTTATCTCATTTGTTTGCTTTTTGTAGATATTTTGTGAGAAGAAGTGCTTTAGAAATTTTTATGGCTGATCGATCGAATTACTTCTTTGACTTTGGGGTAAAATCTTTCTGAAACTTCCATTCAATTTTCTCATATGCAGACTAAAAAGTTTGATGTATAGTTTATTAGTCTCTTGTGATTATGTTGAGCTGCATGACGTATTTCTTCCTTTCAAATTGCCTTAACTTAGAACTGTTTATACTCAACATTCTGGATATATTACGTGTGTGCCTAAATTATTACCTGGCATGACGTGGACACTGTCATTCATGGCCAGAACCGGTCTAGTCAAGTCACCACGTAGTTTATGGAGAAATGATCTATCTGACATATGGTCATTGAAATAGTAAATTTCTCTCCTGATAGAATATATATTTCTCAGGGCAATTTAAATTCTCTTTTTTAAAAAATCCATTTATGATATATTTTGTTGTTTTTATAGTTAGCTGGCCGTGAATGTTCTTTATTAGAATATTAGAATATTAATTTGCAGAATTTTGTATTAATTGCTTTGATTTTTTTTTTTTACTTTCCTTTTCCCTTTTATTTTTGTATTCATTTGTTGTCTTATTAGTAAATTCTCTAATGGATATCTATACCCCTCTTTGCATCAATAAGATCATCCTGGTTATATTCTAACATAATATCAGAGTCATAGCTTTAACCAATGCTATCGGGTCTTCCTTGCTGTCGGCTAGACCTACTTCCAGATTCCCGTCTTGTCTAATCGAGCCGCTGGACCCATCTCCCATATAGTTCGCGCCTTCTTGTATCTCATTTAGGTCGCGCCTTCCCATCTCCCATATAAGGCGTGTCTTCCGCTGGAGTCTTGTCTCTTGTCTGTGAAAAAATATTACATCAAGACTACGCATGTAGAGCTACGTGCGGAGTCCAATCGCTGGGAGCCACGTGGAATCTTAAACCCACTAAGAAAAAGACGCAAAATTATACACTCGAACCCGGCCCGACCGAAACCCGACCAATTTTCTCGGTTGCGCATGACACCGAAAATATTTTCGTAACACTACTGAATACCTGAATAACGCACAATAACACATCAATACCACCATAATAACATTTGAATAACACGGAATAACACGAAAAATATTCTCAGCGTTATAATACACAATAACTCATCAATACCACCACAATAACACTTAAATAATGCTGAATAACACCATAATAACACTTGAATAACGTGGAAAAACACGGGGGAATATTTCCGGTGTTATAATAATACAATAACACATCAATATCATAACACTTGAATAACGCGGAATAACACGGGGGAATATTCCAGGTGTTACGGAAATATTCCCCCGTAGTGTTATACCTCGATGTTAGAGAATATTACCCCGTGTTATTCTGCGGTGTTACGGAAATATTTCTCCGGATTATTCCACGTTATTCAAGTGTTATTGTGGAATATTCTCCGTGTTATTCCGCGTTATTCAGGTGTTATTAGGGAATATTTGCCCGTAATGTTATACTACGGTATTAGAGAATATTCACCCGTGTTATTCCTCAGTGTTACGGGAATATTCCCGTGTTATTCCACGTGATTCAGGTGTTATTGTGATGGTATTAAGGTGTTATGTGTTATTGAGGTTCCGCGACCGGGCCAGGTCACAACAAAACGAGTTTTTTTTTTTATTTTTCTGCAAGCCCCACGCGGCGTGGTTTTATTGGACTCTGCACGTAGCTCTGCATGCGTAGTCCTTATGTAATATTTTTTCTTCATCTGTTGGAGTCCCCGTCTCCCGTCAGTGTTCTCCCGAGCCGACCAGATCTTACTTGTCTAGATCCCAGGCGGCTGATGACTCTCTAGAGAAGGTGATCTGACGCTGGAATGTTCTTCTAGTCAGCCAGAATATCTCTTTCCAGCAGGAAAGCCTTCCCAAGGACATATATCTTCCCTTAAGCTGTCGGAACCAAATGATGTCTCAACAACCTAACATCTCATTTGGCATAATCGGAGTCACGATGACCTCCTCCAGCACTGAGCAATCTTTAGAAGATTTTCTTGATTTCATTGGAGGATCAATTCTAATCTCTGTTCCTCTGCAGACCGGAGGACAGAAAAACAACATGAACTTCTTGATTACAACTATTATTGCTCAGGGAAAAATATTGTTAAAACTGTTGATGGTTCCCAAAATTTCATTGATGGTAAAGGGTCTATTGTTTTAATAATAGTTCTAATTCTAGAATCTGTTTTACATGTACCACTGTTGAATATAACCTTTTATCTGTCAGTAAACTGACATATGACATGATTGTGTTACTCATTTTTCCTCTCATGTCTGTGTATTTCAGGATCGTCCTTTGGGGAGGATGATTGGAACTACTAAGCGGGTTGGCGGGCTTTACTTCTTTCAAGAGAAAATCACAGAGAGTGAGGACACTCCGACCAGTAGTTACAATTTGTTTCAGTCCACTGAATGCCCTATTATGTAGTTACATTGTCTTTTGGGTTATCCTTATTCCAATACCGAAAACAATTGTATCTATTGATTTTTGCTAATAAAAATGTTTCTTATTTCAAATGTGAAATCTGTCAGTTAGCTAAATATCATTGTGTTCTTTATCCACTCCATAATTATACACCTTCCGCTCATTTTTTTCTTATTCGCAGTGACTTATGGGGACTCTCTCGCATTCATAGCTACACTAATAAATGGTGTGCCTTTAATTGATGACCACACTTGGATGACACGGGTCTATATTTTGAGAGATAAATTTGAAGCTGCTATCACTTTCATAAACTTTCACAGCTTTTTTTTTTTACCAATTCAAAACTCATATTCAAGTCTTTCAGACTGATAATGGTCATGAATTTTTTAACTCTATATTAGGAGAATTCTTGGTAAGTCAGAGCATCCTCTATCATAGCTCTTGTACTAACACTCAGCAAAATGGGATAGGGGAGAGAGAAAATCTACATCTCGACATTTCTCGCTTAGTTATGTTTCACTATAATGTCCTAAAACGTTTTTGGAATGATGTCATTCTTACTGCCACTTATCTCATCAATAGAGTTCCCTAAAAAATTCAATAAGATCTTCTAATGGATATCTATACCCCTCTTTGCATCAATAAGATCATCCTGGTTATATTTTAACATAATATCAGAGTCATAGCTTTAACCTATGTTATCGGGTCTTCCTTGTCGTCAGCTAGACCTACTTCCAGGTTCTCGTCTTGTCTAATCGAGGCACTGGACCCGTCTCCCATATAGTTTGTGCCTTCCTGTATCCCATTTAGGTCGCGCCTTCTCGTCTCCCATATAAGGCGTGTCTTCCGTTGGAGTCTTGTCTCTCGTCTGTGAAAAAATATTACATCAGGACTACGTATGTAGAGCTACGTGCGGAGTCCAATCGTTGGGAGCCACGTGGAATCCCAGACCCACTAAGAAAAGACGCAAAATTATACATGCGCACGCGGCCCGACCGAAACTCGACCAATATTCTCGGTCGCGCATAACACCGAGAATATTTCCGTAACATTGCGGAATATCTGAATAACACACAATAACACATCAATATCACCATAATAACACTTGAATAATACGGAAAATATTCTCGGCGTTATATAACACATCAATATCATCACAATTACACTTAAATAACGCGAAATAACACCATGATAAAACTTGAATAACGCGGAATAACACGGGGGAATATTCCCGGTGTTATAATAGCACAATAACATATCAATAACACTTGAATAACGCGGAATAACACGGGGGAATATTCCAGGTGTTTTGGAAATATTCTCCCGTAGCGTTATACCTCGGTGTTAGAGAATATTCCCCCGTGTTATTCCGCGATGTTACGGGAATATTTCTCTGGATTATTCCGCGTTATTCAGGTGTTATTATGGAATATTCCCCGTGTTATTCTGCGTTATTCAGGTGTTATTAGGGAATATTCGCCCGTAATGTTATGACGCGGTATTAGGGAATATTCACCCGTGTTATTGCGCGGTGTTACGGGAATATTCCCGTGTTATTCCGCGTTATTCAGGTGCTATTGTGGTGGTATTGAGGTGTTATTGTGTTATTGAAGTTCCGCGACCGGGCCGGGTCACAAGAAAACGAGTTTTTTTTTAATTTTTCTGCGAGTCCCACGTGGCGTGATTTTATTGGACTCCGCACGTAGCTCTTCGTGCGTAGTCCTTATGTAATATTCTTTTCCTCGTCTGCTGGAGTCCCTGTCTCCCGCTAGTGTTCTTCCGAGCCGACCAGATCTTACTTGTCAAGATCCCAGGCGGCTAATGAATCTCCAGAGAAGGTGATCTGACGCTGGAATCTTCTTCTAGTCAACCAGAATATCTCTTTCCAACAGGAAGCCTTCCCAAGGACATATATCTTCCCTTAAGCAGTCGGAACCTTATGATGTCACAACCTAACATCTCATTTGGCATAATCGGAGTCACGATGATCTCCTCCATCACTGAGCAAACTTTAGAAGATTTTCTTGATTTCATTGGAGGATCAATTCCAATCTTTGTTCCTCTTCAAACCGGAGGACAGAAAAACAACATGAACTTCTTGATTACAACCCATAAACTGAACGACAGTAACTTTATCCAATGGTCTCAATTTGTGTCATTGTTCATCAAAGGGCGTGGGAAATTCGGTCACCTCACTGGTATGATTCGTGAATCTCCAAAGACTGACCAAGCATGTGGGGCTTGAGAAGCTGAGATTTCTATGGAGACTTCTATTGGCCGATCATATATGTTCCTTCTTTCCTCAAGCGCCCTCTGAATAGCAGTTCGTGATACCTACTCAAATGCAGGGAATTCCAGTCAACTCTATGAGGGATCTAAGAAAATCAGTGAGGCAAAACAAAGATTCAGGACCGTAATCCAATACTACAATGACCTAGTTGCATTATGGATGGAATGCGAACTATATTATGACTACACTTAGGAATCTCATGCTGACCTATCTCTCTTCTAGAAAATTCTAGAAAAGGACTACATGTTCTAATTTCTAGCTGGCCTCAACATAGATATTGATGAAGGTCAGGGACGTATCCGTGGTCAGGATCCTCTTCCTTCGATTTTTGCTGCTTTCACTAAGATTTGTCGTGAAGTAAGCCGAAGATTCGTCATGCTTGGTGCTTCTACTCCATCAGTCAGAGCATCTGCCTTCGTCTTTAATAGTTCTCAAACCCGAGCTTGTCATCCCACCTGTGATTATTGTCACAAACCCAATCAAACTCGTGAAAAATGTTGGAAGCTCCACGAGAAACCTATAGGCGAATCTTCCATTTCCAAGGTCTTTGTACTGCATCTAAATCCAACACAGTACTGTCAGCCTCTACTTAGAACGATCCAGAATCCTCCAATTCTCTTAAAAGTCAAATTGCGCACTTAATCATGTTGCTTGGATCCAGTCCACTTTCTTCCGGCCCGTCGACTTCCCGCATTCGTCAAGGTACTAATCTTTTGGTACCTTTTTCTTTTGCTCATTCTAGTATGTGGATTATGATTCAGGTGTCACGGATCACATGACTGGAAGTTCTCAAGCTTTCTCGATATACTATTCTTGCTCAGGGAAAGATATTGTTAAAACTGTTGATGGGTCCCAAAATTTCATTGATGGGAAAGGGTTTATTGTTTTAACAGTAGTTTTAATTCTAAAATCTGTGTTACATGTACCTCTTTTGAAATATAACCTTTTATCTGTCAGTAAACTGACATATGATATGATTGTGTTGCTCATTTTTCCTCTGATGTCTGTGTATTTCAGTATCGTCGTTCGGGGAGGATGATTTGAACTATTAAGCAGGTTGGCGGGTGTCGGCGTTGTTTTGGGTATGGAGTACCCGTAGGAAGCTGTCGGTCGCCGGAATCGAAATCTCGTCGCCCGCTTCGGAAGAACGCTTTAATTTACATATATATATAATTTTTGAAAAATATGAAATCAAATTGATCCCATATTTTTCATAGTTTAAATGATAAAGCGTTACGCCTCAAGTCATGCATTTATCCCGAAAGATAAACACAAGATTTGAAGGTGAGGCTCGATCAAATAAACTAAGAAATATATGACGTCTGTTTGGTCTGCGAAATCATTTTTTTCGTCGACAAGTTCTCACTATTTAATATGAAGAATTAAATAAGTTTATTTTAAATGTAGGTTCGGAAATGCTTCCTATAAGGAAGTCTTATAATTTATTACATCTTAAATGACCGAAATTACTTAAGAAAACTCTCGATAAAATCAGGAAATATTATCTTCAAGGAGGTCAACAGGATAAGACTTTTCAACGAAATCGGACAAAGAGGTGTGAAAGGGGATTTGCTCAATTTGGAACATTTTATTGTATAATCCAAAGGAAGAAAGATTGGGGGATGTCGGAGATCTGGAGGCGAACCTCGGTGACTTCCCAAGCTAACCTATGGTTTTGCTTGAATTTAAGGGAGATATTATTTAAATGTTTCATCCTGTCAATTTTATTTAATTAGAGCTTACATTTGTGTAAAACGATCAAACGAATAACCTAGAAGATATGAGGATTTAGGTCGTAACGAACGACAACCTTGGAATCCTAAAACAAGTTGGGGCTTATATTGTACAACAGAGCTATGCAAAAGCCCAAAAAGAAGTTGAGGATTTATGTCGCACTAGGCGGACGATCTCGAGATCCTATGGATTGTTGTTTAATTACTAAGGAATGGTTTAGCTGATAAAGACATGTTTTGTTGTTGAAGATGACCATGCTGCCCACCACGCTAGCTCCAAGCTCATTGTCGTGAAGAGGTTAAGTTTTATAAGGTGGCGAGTCATAATGTCAAATCAGGTGGCCCTATGGTTGTAGTTCTCCTAAATCCTATGCAAGTATGTTATAAAGTTGTACAATGTATAACAGGGTATATAGCACAGAAAAACAGTAAAGCATGAAGTAGAGTATGGTACAACGTGCTAAAAAGAACAGTAGCAGGTATAAAAAGTAACACGCGGTAAATATAAACCTGTATACCTGGGAGATTCGTTATTTTCTTAAATGTAACAGGCTGGAGTGTGTCACACAAGTGAAAACTAAGCAGAAAAAGAAATATCGTCCCGAAAAACTCGAGAAAGGACGGCGAATGACTCACGGTAGAAAACTCGGAGAATATAAATAAAAATCAAAATAAAATCATCAAAACCTCGGGAAAGTCCCGGAAAAAGGACCACGAGTGCTTCACCAAAATCATACAAAAATCCGAAGAAAACCGCAAGCACTCGGGTCGGGGCTAGGCTCAGAAACTGTGTAGTTGTTCTCGAGGGTCGTCGAAGGCTACTCGGTCACCCGAGTGTATAGAGCCCGCTACTCAACTAGAAGGGTGTCCTACTAAACCTAACTCAGGAGGGTGTTTCTTAACCCAAAACTGATAATCAACAAGTGGACAACCAAATTTTTTAATATGGTTTTAAAATTTATATTTTTAGCATGCACGTAGATTTCAGGCATACAAAAGAGAGTTTGCATCAATATTTGGTTGTAGTGAAAAAATATATATTTTTCTGTTGTGAATATAGTATTCGTTCTTCTCAGATTTTGAAAAATTACGGTTGTCTACGAGTCGATTACTTCGTCGGGTGTATGATCACTAATCATCCTAAGAAGGTACGAGTGTCCCGCTTGCCTTATAGCGGTGAATGATATCGTCATCTTACGGTTCACCAGGGCCGTGGAGCGGATCCTGGTGTCGTAGGATGGGATATCATTTCACTCTACCACCGGTGTGCCTTTATCATCAACACCGTCACTGCCCCAAACGAAAACACAACCAACTCCGAGAGAAGCGGGGAAAACAAGTCAACAGCAGAAAGGGGAAGGAAAGGAGACTAACCCTACCTCCAAATCGGATTAAAAAAGGCGGGGCCCAAACAGAGGGAGGGTTAGCCTAAAACGCCCTAAAATAAGGTTTGAAAAAGTCTTCTGAATCTTCACACAGGAAATCAAATAGAAGTAAACTAAGAAAATCTCATAGGTATTTCCAAACCCCATAGGTTGAAATTTCCAAACCCTCACATGATTCACAACTCGATCATGCCTCGCAAATGTAAAATCTTCCGATAAAACCAAGTAAAAGCTCATGGCCAAGTTAGGATAAGGCCAAAGAGGCTCACGGCCAAGGCAGCAGGGGCCGAGGAAGCTCATAGCCAAGGCGAAGAAAACCAGAAAAATCATCTCAAAATAAAACTTTTAATACGTAAGAAAGTGAGTGGACAAGCTTGCAAATCTTCCAAACTAACTCCAACCCATCACAAAGTGCATGAAAATATTCATCAAATAGCCATAGGACTGAATTCACATAGAGCTAAAACTGAGCCATTATAAAGTGTAAACCCGAGCCACCATAAGGTTAGGACCGAGCCAACATCCAGCTGCAGCCGGCCCAACACAAAGCCAAGACAGGGAACAACATCACAAGGGCAAAACCGAGCCAGTGCAGGCCCAAACCCAAGCCACAACAAGGCTGGAAACAAGCCAGCACAAAAGCTACGATAGCCCCAACACAAAGCCAAAGCAGGAGGTACCAAAAGAGCCAAAACCGAGCCCACATAGGACCAAAACCGAGCCACGGCAAGGCTGGAAACAAGCCAACATCAGGTTACAGCAGTCCCAACACAAAGCCAAAGCAAAAGCTACCAAAAGAGCCAAAACCGAGCCCACATAGGACCAAAACCCGAGCCACAGCAAGGCTAAAATATAGGTCCAGCTCCAAGTTAAAACAGGGATACAGCAGGGGGTAAAAACCAAGCTAATATAAGGCTAAAATCAAGCCCCATACTAAGTTACAGCAAAGAACACAGCAGGGCCAACAAAAACCGAGCCATCACATGGCTAAAGAAAAACAAACCCAGCACAAAACTGAAGAAAAGGGGGGACAGCAGGACTCAAAACAAAACGAGCCACATAAGACTAAAACCAAGCCCAGCCATGATTGAATCCAAGCCCAACATCAAGCTAAAGCAAGCTTTCCAAAAACTTAATAAATGAAATATCTATATATTTAAACATAGCATTGGCTTGAAACTAAGAAAGAGGTCAATCTTAGACCACAATAACATCTTTATGCCTTTTATATATCAAACCATGAAACTATCACATGTTTGCAAGCAAGAATAAGCATAGAAATTTTCCAAATCTATTTAACATGCTTTTATAAAGGGCTAAGATACAAGAAGCCCAAGAATTAAACTTCCATATATTCAAAACATAGAGCCACCGCATGCTTCACATGAGAACAAACATGAACTCTTCCAAATTAAGTTAAAACTTCTCCCTAACATCCAACTTTTGTAAAGGAAAGCCACAAGGAGCAAAAACAAAGCCTCACATATGCATATAAGAGAGTTAAGGGACTCCTCCATGATTCATAACAATAAGAGTAGGTGAAGAGCTTTATTCAAAATATTTGCTAGGGGAGCTAACAACTTGACCTCCAAGCCAAACCTACCACATGCTTGCAAGGCCCAAGTGAACTCTCCCAACACCTCATACTAGATGAGCCCAAGTGTAAAACCACACTTTATCATTTTAAGCAAGTAGTGCAAAAAGAAAAAGAAAGGAGCCAATGTCATGCCCCATTTTCACCACTTTAAGCAAGTAACCAATACCATGCCTTAAAATATACTCATGCTTCCATTCCTAACATGCTTCAAGTGATAAATATTCCCAAATGAAACCATAACAGCAAGCTAACATGTTGTTAAAAAGAAAAGAAGAAAAGGAACAAGCATTCAAGCTAGCTAACAAATCATCCCCAAGGCATATAAGTGCCCAGCCGAGAGGCTAAACAGGAAGAAACAAACCAAAGCCACAAGTCATAAGCCACACTAGGCCAAACCGAGAAAAATAGAGGAGAGAAAAGAGAGTACCAGCCAATGTAGAGCACACAAGAGAAGCAAAGAAAATCAGGCTCCAATCCAACAGCACCTCCCCACCTCCAAGAGAAATCGGCCAACCAACCCAGGGAAGACTCAAATAGGTCACATTTATAGAGTGGAAGGGGGAGAGTGCTGAGGAAGACTCACAAGAGATAAGCCCCAAGTGAAGAAAGCCTGGCAGCAGCGACAAAAATGGTCGCAGGTAGCCGCAGGCTCGCATAGGGAAGGCAGAGGGAAGTCGCCGCAGCTAGGGATATGGGATGGGGGGAAGTTCGTGCGGCTCGAGAAGGAGAAACCCCTCAGAGATACGATCGAGCATGGGAAAGACAGAAACGGTCGGGGCTAACAACTCAAGCGCGGGAGAGGGAGAGGTGGCTCTCTCGATCGTGCGTACAGGAGAAGAGGCGGGCCAATCGAATGGGGAAGGTATTTTAGGGCTTAGGAAAATAATGATAATAGGGGAGATACATATGAATATGTATGTATTAATAATAATAATATAAGTATTATTATTAATAGAATAATAATAATCGTTTCATAAGTTTCATCCCCAGCGGGCTATCGTTGCAAATTAAATGTAAATTTTTGGCGAAATCGATGTTCCGGACGTATCGGCGAGTCAATTTCGTCATCCGAGGTCGTTCGGACAACCTCGTCGACGGTCGCATCGAAAGTGCGTCAAATCCGGCCTTTTCTAAAATTCTGACTTTGATATCGATCGTCCCGACGTTCTGACTCCAGCTCCAGTCCACTGCGAAGAAATTGAAGGCGTCGAGGCCGCGAACTGAGAATTTTGTGCGTCCAGGTGTGTAAGACGTGCACGAGACTGTCCCAATGTCCAGGGGTCCTATAGGGACTCACTTTGAATTCCTGACGTCAATTTCGACCGGCTACAGACTAGCGGTACGGAATCTCGTGCAGGATTTCAAATGAGTAACAAAGTGGCTCCAGACTCTCTAAAACGAGGTGGGTCCCATCGCTAAGAAACTAGGATCGTCGGGGGAAACTCCTGAGGCTAGAATCCTAGGTCTAGGAGGAAAACTAAACCTCGACAAAAATGAGGTCAACAACGGGCTTTACTTCTTTCAAGAGAAAATCACTGAGAGTGAGGACACTCCAACCAGTAGTGACAGTTTGTCTCAGTCCACTGAAGGCTCTATTATGTAGTTACATTGTCATTTGGGTTATCCTTGTTCCAGTACTGAAAACAATTGTATCTATTGATTTATACTAATAAAAATATTTCTAATTTCAAATGTGAAATCTGTCAGTTAGCTAAATATCATTGTGTTCTTTATCCACCCCATAATTATACACCTTCCGCTCATTTTTTTCTTATTCGCAGTGACTTATGGGGACTCTCTCGCATTCCTAGCTATACTAATAAATGGTGGTGCCTTTAATTGATGACTACACTTGGATGACACAGGTCTATATTTTGGGAGATAAATTTGAAGTTGTTATCACTTTGAAAAACTTTCACAGCTTCTTTTTGACCTAATTCAAAACTCCTATTCAAGTTCTTCGAACCGATAATGGTTATGAATTTTTGAACTCTATATTAGGAGAATTCTTGGTAAGTCAAGGCATCCTCTATCATAGCTCTTGTACTGACACTCCGCAGCAAAATGGGATAGCCGAGAGAGAAAATCGACATCTCTGTGTTTCTCGCTTAGTTATGTTTCACTATAATGTCTCAAAATGTTTTTGGAATGATGTCATTTTTACTGCCACTTATCTAATCAATAGAGTTCCCTAAAAAATTCACAACTTTCGTACTTGTGTAGTTGTCTTAAGTTTGTGTTCCTCACAATTGGGTCTTCTCTACTTTAGATCCCAAAATATTTGGGTGCATAGCATTTGTCCGGAACACATCCCCAACTTAGAGTGAGTTTGAATCGATGGTCATAAAATGTGTTTTCCTAGGATACTCTGCCACTCAAAAGGGGTATCGGTGCATTGACCGAACCATATATAAGGTTTATGTGAGTGTTGATGCCTCCATTTTTGAACGTGTTCATTACTTTCCTACCTCAGCCTCGAGTGAGGGGGAGCTAGAGGTCTTGGATACAATTCCTTACCCCACTCCTATGGATGTCCCCCTCACATCACCTACCATCAATGACTCTATTCCTTTGGTCATACCCTCTTCTTCTACCACCAAGGAGTCCTCTGTCTCTTTGGTTCCACTAGCACATTCTCCCAATCTCTGTGTCTACACTCGACGTGCTTGTTTTGATGCACCTGCTCCGGAGCTCGTTAACCCCTTACAGAACTCTGAATCCCCTTCGGACGACATACCCAACGCTGCTTCTCCTCCAAATGAGGAAGCTAGTTCCCCTAGTAAGGTACGCAATCAGACATGCTCTCTCTATCCCGTAAACTATGTCACTTTTCACAGATTATCGCCCACCTACAAAGCATTTGCTGCTGCCCTAACCACATTGAGGCTTCCTGGTGGAAAGTTGTCGTCATGAAGGAGATGAATGCCCTTAAGCAGAACCATACTTGGGACATTTTTTATCTTCCTCAGAGTAAGAAAGCAGTAAGATGTTGATAGATTCTTAACATCAAGTTTAAATCTGATGAATCCATTGAATGCAACAAGACATGATTTGTTGCAACAGGATACTTACAGACCAACAGAGTTGACTATGAGGACACTTCTGCTCTAGTTGCTAAATTACGCACCACTCGAATCCTCTTATCCCTTGCACTGAATCTGGATTGGCCTTTATTCCAGCTTGATGTCGAGAATGTGTTCTTGAATGACGATTTTATAGTGGAGGTATACATGGCTCTTCCTCTAGGCTTTGACTCCACTGCCTTCTAGGGGCAAGTATATAGACTGCGAAAATTGCTCTATGGATTGAAGCAATTATCACAAGTATGGTTCGGGATATTCACAAAAGTGGTGGTAGGCTATGGATTCACCCAAGCTTAATCGGACCACTCTCTTCTTTTGGCACTCCTTTAGCGGTCAGGTAGCTATCTTTATTGTCTATGTTAATATTGTTCTCACATGCAATGATCTCTCGGCATTGGAGTCTCTGAAAGACATCATTGCTACTTCCTTGAAAATGAAGGACTTGAGATCTCTCAGATATTTCTTAGGCATGGAAGTTGCTCGGTCATCTCAGGGTATTTACCTGTCTCAGCGGAAATATGTGATTAATCTTTTGACAGAGGACAATCTTCTTCTATGCAATCCAGTGGTTGTTCTGATGGATCCAAATGAAAAACTTCTTGATGTTCCAAACGCAATTCTTGTAAACAAACACGACTCGCTACTAGCGCCTTGTGAGGGAACTCATTAACCTTGCCCATACACGCCCTGACATATGCCACGCAGTTGGGATAGTCAATCACATGATCCTTATAAGCATCACTTCCAAGTTGTCCACTGCATTTTATACTATTTAAAAGGCACACTAGGCTCATGTTTGTTTTTTCATGCACACCTGTCGGTCTATTAAAGTTTACATAAATGCAGAGTGGGCCGGGTGGTCCATGATCGGCGATCTACCTTGGGGTACTGTTCATTTGTGTGGGGTTAATCTGCTCATGTGAAAAAGTAAAAAAAAACAATTTAAAGTTGCTCATAGCAATGTAGAAGCCGGATTTCAATCCATATCCCTGGGAATTTGTGCAAAACTCTGGTTATGCGTCATGTTCCACGAACTACATATGACCATCTTCACTTCCCTACAGTTGTTCTGTGATAAGAAGTTTGTCATTAGCATTGCTCACGACCCGGTACAATATGATCACACAGAGCATGTTGAGATTGATGACCACTTGATTAAGGAAAAGTTCGAGTCCGAGAAAGTTGGTGCTCCGTTTGTGCTTTCTAGTGGTCAGCTGAAAGTTATTCTCGTAAAAAATATTTCTCGGCTATTGTTTGATGATTTCAAATTCAAGTTGAACATAAATGACATCTATGTTTCAACTTAAGGGAGAGAAATAAAAAATTAGAAAATTAGAATATTAATATGCAGAATTTTGTGTTAATTGCGTTGATTTGCTTTTATTTACTTTCCTTTTCTCTTTTATTCTGTTTTTATTTGTTGACTTACTAGTAAATCCTGCAATGGGTATTCATGCCCTTCTTTGCATCAATAAGATCATTCTGATTCTATGCTAACATTCTTTATGTATTTAGTTATAAATAAAACATAAGATCCGTAGTGTTTTGTACCACTCTGACGAGGAGAAAATAATGAAACTAGAGAGAAATTAATGTGTACTTGAAGCGTTAAGAGTATCAGCTGGCCTATTTAAAGAAGTTTCTATTTGTTATTTGTTTCAGAGTATTGAAGGATGTAAGAATGCATTTCGTGGCATCATTCAGGCACGCCCTCCTCATGTGCATGATATATTTCTCACAGCAAAGGTTAGCTCCTCTTTCACCCCAGACACTCTTTTTTAACGAGTAAAGTGCCAAAATTGTCCCTTGACTAGTCCTAGACTCATTAAAAGTGCCAAATTGGTCCTCAAATTATTTTAATATGGACTGAAAGGACTAATTTAGCCCCCTTCTTGGTTGACACTTCTATAGACTGAGACTAAAATGACTCCCGACATAGAGTCAACATATCATTTCGAATCTTTTCTCTTTTTATATTTTAATGTGCAACTTAACTATAGCTGTGTGGATATGCGCAATTTGTTGTAGAGACCTGAGCAGATTCTTAGAGAAAGTCAGCTTATGGATCGTTGGGCCAGGTGGGAGGTAAGAAGCTTTATGGTCTGCGTGCCATTTTACAGTTGATAAAGAAAATTCATGATTTTATTTACTTCTTGCCGCAGATTAGCAATTTTGAATATCTAATGGAACTCAACACCTTGGCCGGCCGCAGTTACAATGACATCAGACAGGTTAATTTACTAATTATTCTGTTAATGATCTTTTGAGAGTATTTCATAGTTCATATTCTTAACTTCCTGTATTATCTGCAGTATCCTATTTTTCCATGGATCTTGGCAGATTATTATTCTAAAACATTAAACCTTGGAGATCCTCGTTCTTATAGAGATCTTTCAAAGGTATCGACGGGGATTGTGTTTTTAATCTTTCTGCCTTCAGTTGGTTTATAGCATTTTGTTTGACTTATATAATCCTACGATACAGCCAATTGGTGCTCTAAATCCTGACAGGCTAAAGAAGTTCCAAGAAAAGTACTCTACCTTTAATTATCCCAACATTCCCAAATTCCATTATGGCTCACATTATTCCAATGCCAGAACGGTGATTTTCCACTCTTTTGCTCATTTAGTAGTCTAAGCAGTTGTTTTACTATTTGTTCATCTATATGTTGATATTCTTAAAAGTGTCTGAAGAAATTTTAATACGTATTTTACCATATTAGTTTTTTTGTATCTTGATAAGTTAGATGTGAACCGTAGTTCAGTCAAGAATGACTGGCATCCATGAGATGAGGAGACAGATAAATTTTCGAGCAAATGTTAATGCAAGTTTGAGAAGAGTACCTAGATATATATTTTCCATTTTTTTTTTATCTATGTGATACCAAACAGCGGAAATGAAAGCAAACTTTATTAAGGGATCGGGGTGATAACACAACTCAAAACGGAAATACGACACAACAACAACCAACTCCGGCTAGGGCCAGAAGAGAAGATCCGAGGGTTGTGGTGGTGTCGGTGAAGCGGCAAGAAGAAGGGGAAGGGTCGGTGGCTATACGGCAGGTTGGGAAGGTAGTTAGTGGGCAGTTTTGAGGGCTGGATGAGTGAGTCGACAAGGAAGATTACAAGGAAGGAAGTGGCAGGGTGCTGGGTGATGGTGGGACGGGTTGGACAACAAGGATAGTTGCAGTTAAGGGGCGGTTGGATGTAGGTTAGTGGCTTGATTGGTGGACAGTCAACTGGGAAGGGTGCGGCCAGCTGTTAGAGGGCTGGAGGGAGCAATGAGCAAGTAGGCTGGCCGCTAGAGGAGGTAGGGAGGAGATCGGGAAGGATACAACACCACCTCTGAGCAGGATAAAACCGAAGCACCACATGTCGTCGAATACAACCTTAGCAAGGTAAGAGGAGATTTCACACAAAATATGAAAACAATAATCAAACATAACCTAGTCCTAATCCATAAAACAACATGTATATAAGACTGGACACAGTAAAAGCAAAAAAGGAAAGATAGGGTAAGGGATGGCGGCATTGTCGCCTTTCCAATATGCCGCTCGGTCCAGTTGAGGCCTGGTTCGGGATTCCTTGGAACTAGTCGAACCGTTTCCCTTGTCGGGCGGTTCAATCGACTGGCCCCTAGCCTTGTGGCAATCTCCAGTAGTTGGGGAAACTTCGACCTTGTTCGTCGCAACTTCTGGCTCTTCGAAGTACGGTTTCAGGTCCACAACATTGAACGTGGTCGAATCATTGTAGTCTTCTGGTAGGGGTCGATCTTGTAGGCATTGTTATTCAGCTTCTGAAAGTATTTTGAAGGGTTCCCCTACTCTGGGCTTAAGCTTCCCAAAATGCTCCTACTGGCAATCTTTCCTTCTTCAGCTGAATTCACATGAGGTTTCCTTTCTAGAATGTTATTTTTTTCTGGATTTATTTGCCTAGGTCTGATATTGTGATTCTGCTTAGCAACCTCTCTGCCAACCTCGTGGAGTTTTTAATCTTGTGAATCAGTTTTGCGGCGTCATCGCTGACCTTTGATATCGACAAAAGTGGTATTAGCTCAAGTGGCATGAGCGGATTGCGGCCATACAAAATCTTGAACGAAGTGCATCCAGTAGTCTGGCTCACGGCTCTATTATAGGTGAACTTTGCTTGAGCAAAAATAAGATCTCATTGCTTAATATTCATTAGTTTGTCTGTCTATTCGTGGATGAGCTGACGAGCTGAACTAGTGCCTGGTGCTTAGCTTTCACCATAAGGTCCTCTAGAAGTGGCTCAGAAACTTGACGTCTCTGCTGGAGGTGATGATCCTGTGAATTCTATGCAACCTCACGATCTCCCGGAAGTATAAATCAACTATATTAGATGCATCTGGTGTCCGGTGGCAGAGTAAGAAATGCGTTATCTTCGAGAATATGTCCACCATAACAATCACAGAATCCTTGTTCTTCTGTGTCCTCGGGAGCCCCAACACAAAGTCCATCCTAAAATCTGCTCACTATGCCGCTGGTACTGGTAGTGGCATGTACAACCCCGCATTTTGCCCTCTCATCTTTGCCAGTTTGCAAATCCTACACTGCCTGACGTGTTGCTCCACATCCCTCGTCAGTCGGGACCAAAAGAAATGTTCTCTCACGAGAGGAAGTATCTTGTCCCTTTCGAAATGTCCTGCCAATCCTCTGTTGTGACTCTCCTGAACAATAGCCTCTCTCAGCGACAATTTTGGAGCACACAACTGACTCGAGCGGAACAATCAGTAGTACTTCCTGCTTGGCTTCTCCTGATATTGTTCTCAGTTGTTCTTGAAGTCCTCGTCCGTGTCTTATAAATCCTTTATGACTTCAATACCCACGACTCGAGCTAGCGCTGATGCAATCAACAGATGATGATGGTTCAGTGTGCGCTACTTGGTTTTGGCTTTCTGTCTTATGCTTATGCACGAAATGGAATGATGTTAACAATTCCACCTAGGCGGCGTGTACCATTTAATTTGCTCTGTCTGTTGATAAATTTCAAAGCTTCTTGGTCTGTAAACGGTGTGAATTTGCTCGTTAGCAGGTAATGACTCCAGTGCTCTAGGGCTCTCACAGTGGCAAAGACTTATTGTCGTTTGTCAGGTACTTATTCCTAGACTCATTCAGCTTTTCACTGAAAAGGCAATGGGGTGTCCTCCCTGACTCAACACTACCTCTATCCCCACATCAGGATGCATCACATTCTAGCTCGAATAGCTGGCTGAAGTCCGGTAATGTTAACACTGACGCTTGAGTCACTTTTTTCTTCAGTGTTTCGAAACTGGCCTGAACTACGACCATCCAAGTAAAATCCTTCCTTTTCAAAAGCTTAGTCAAAGGGGTGGTGATAGTACTAAAGTTCCTGATGAATCTTCGGCTCAGCTTGGTAAACAAGTGTGGTGTGGTCTAGCTGATAATGATCTTAATCTTTGCGGAATCCATCTGAATACCTGCACTAGATACGATGTAACCCAGAAAGCATACATGGTTTTTTGATGAAGTGGCTTTTTGTTGAATGGGCATATTGTTGCTCGGCTAGCAATACCTCGAGCACTGCCTAAGGTGTTGCAAGTGATGCTCCTCACATCGGTTATATACAATAATGTCGTCAAAGTAGACTACGACAAACTTTCCAATGTGAGCCTGAATTACCCGATCCATCAAGCTCATGAAAGTGTTGGGCGGGTTCTCAAGTTGAAAGTCATAACGATCCACTCATAAAGCCCATCTTGTGTCTTGAAGGCGGTCTTTCACTTGTCTCGTTGCCTTTTCCGTATATGGTGATACCCATTGCGCAAGTTGATCATGGAAAAAATAGTGGCTTCGTGTAACTGGTCCTAGTGATCATCCAAGCGAGGTATGGAAAATCGGTACTTGATGATGATCTTGTTGATTGACCTGATGTCGATGCACATTCGACATGACCATCCTTCTTGGATACCATCAGAGTGGGAATAACACAAGTGTTGGTGCTCCCTGACCAGTCCCCACACGATGAAATTTTGCACCTGTCCTTGCAACTCATCGTACTCTGCAGGTTTCAATCTTTAGGTAGGCCAATTCGGTAGTACCGATCTTGGTATAAGGTCCATGGTGTGTTGGATGTCTCTTGGTGGACCCCTCTGGCAGTCGTTGATCATGACATCCTAAAAGACTTGTAGTAGTGGTTGTAGTGGTGTTAGTACCTCACTTTCGTCATTGATCCGGCTACAAAAGCGAGGTATGGGAAATCGGTACTTGATGATGATCTTGTTGATTGACCTGATGTTGATGCACATTCGACATGACCATCCTTCTTGAATACCATTAGAGTGGGAATAACACAAGTGTTGGTGCTCCCTGACCAGTCCCCACTTGATGAAATTTTGCACCTATCCTTGCAACTCATCGTACTCTGCAGGTTTCAATCTTTAGGTAGGCCAATTCGGTAGTACCGATCTTGGTATAAGGTCTATGGTGTGTTGGATGTCTCTTGGTGGACCCCTCTGGCAGACTGTTGATCATGACATCCTAAAAGACTTGTAGTAGTGGTTGTAGTGGTGTTAGTACCTCACTTTCCTCCTCCATTCCCTCCAAGTGGACTAATGCTAATGCCACTGAGGCATCTCAAATTGTTTGCCGAAAAGTGGTCCAGGGAACTAATGCTTCCTCAGTGTCGCCTCCTTTCACCTCCTTACCGGTAACATGAATATGTGCTTCCCATCCTTTTTAAAGTAGTTAGTATTCTTGAAGTCGTCATGCCGAACCTTGTGCTTGAACTGCTAAGGCCTATTCAACAAAATGTAGCGCAGGTGTCTATAGGAATCGTACCACATCATATTTGCTTTTGTAGCCGATCTCCAATGGAAAATTTAACTAAGCACTATTGATCTATACGTATCTCATTTCTTTTTTTCGGACAGATAAGGGAATATGACTAGGGATGCTTCCGCGAGTCCAATCCCAACTCCTTCACCATCAGTGTGGACACCACGTTCTCACAACTCTCACTTTCGATGATTAATCTGCAAGCTTTGCCTTTACTGTGCACTTGGTGCCAAAAATATTATGCTTTAACCACGATTGATCCGGCTTTAACTCGGCCTGCAAAACTTGTCGAATGGCTAGCGCTTCTCCCTCCCCATGGACTTGAAGCTCTTCCTCTTGGCTATCCTTTGACTTCACGTCGACCTCCTCGATGACGCTCTGATCTATTTGTGTGACGACTGGGCTCGTAGGGCAGCTAGAGGCTATGTGGTCGTAGTCATTACGCCTAATACTCTTCTCGGTCATCATTGGAAGAGCTACTTTTGTTCTACTTCTTCCCACTGATGTGTCTTATCATTTCCTTGTTTGGCTTTACTAGTTTCTCCCAAGGTACCATTATCGGCTGTGGTAACTGTCAACTGCTTGGTTGAAGGTTGCAACCTAAAGGACGACTACTGCCGACTCTGTTTCTGTCATCTCTACACCTTCAAGCTAGAGTCTGGACATCCCCTAACATCCATTAAGGTTGTAGCTGCACCATGTTGCTAATGGAGGGCTTCAGGCCCCAAGGTACCAGGCTTTCGTGTGCTCCTCCGGCTCAGTCAACTCGCACTTCAGCTGTAAGTGGTCAAATTGAGTTGTGAACTCCTCCACAGAAAGATTTCGCTATTATAGATTGTGGAGTTTTAGAAACATGTTCTGGCAATAATGAAGTGGAATGTACTTCTTTTGCAGTGTCATTCATCATCTTCTCTCACTTAGCTATCTTCTCATTGTCTTCTCTTTTTCTCTATCTCTGCAAATTCTCCCACTATAAGGACACATTCTTCTTCAATTTAATAGAAGCTAGTTTGACTGGTTTATCCTATGACACATCCTTATACTCGAAAATCTGTTCAATTGATTTCAGCCAATCAATAGACCCATCTAGGTCCATATCTCCTTCAGATTATGGAAGATCCATCTTGATGCGAAAGCCCCTTTGGCCTCTGCATACGACCTCTTCTCTCAACCTTCTCTGATATTGCACTCCAAAGCGGCTTGGCTGGTATTCCTTGTTGCTATGATCTTCCCTATGGAAAGAATTCAGATCCTCATCCCTATCTCCCCTTCAACTCTCCAGACCGTGGTCGAGGTAATCTCTCCTTGGGTAATGTCAACCAAATCTGCCAGTCTCTGTTGCAGACAACGAATCTCCCGTTGTAACTCCTCCTGTATGGGTCCAGTGGGTATTGTCATGATGACATGCTTAGGGTTTGTGTTTGGAAGAGGTGGTTTAGGGTAGAAAAGAAATTTTTGTTTTCTTGGGGGTGGTAAGGCGGATGCTAGGAAACTCTTGGATAGGACTAGGGTTAAACTAGCTCTGATACCAAATGATACCAAAACTAGTTTAAAATAGCGGAACAAAAAGTAAACTTTATTAAGCGAAGGGATCAGGGTTACAACACAACTCAAAACCGAATACGACACAACAACAACGGCCTCCAACTACGGTTGTAAGAGAAGATCTAAGGGCAGTGATGGCGTCGACGAAGCGACAAAGGGAAGGGATGATTTCTAGCAGTACGGTAGGTTGTGAAGGGAGTTAGTGGGTGGTTTGAGGGTTGAAGGAGTGGGACGGCAAGGAAGGGTGCAAGGAAGGAAGTGACGGGGTGCAGGTGGGACGGGCTGGAAAACAAGGATAGCTGCAGTTAAGGGCGTTTGGATGCATGTTTGTGGCTGGATAGGTAGACAGCCAGTTAGGAAGGATGTGGTCGGTTGTTAGAGAGCTAGAGGGAGCACAGAGGAAGCAGGCCGATGGCTAGAGGAGGTAGGGGGAGATCGAGAAGGATACAACACCACCTCATAGCAGGATACGACCAAAGCATCACCTGTCGTCGGATTCAGCTCTAGCAAGTAAAGTGGAGACTACCCATAGAATTTCAAAAACAACAATCAAACATAACTTAAGCCAAATCCTAGAAAACAACATATATATATATATATATTTTTTTTTAATATTTTTTTTTGAAAGCACTGGGGCCTATTTTATTGAAATAAAAGCGATTACAGAAACTTGATGAGAGGGCCTAATAAATGGAGCCCTACCCCTAAGATACAAAGCTAACAAAATGATCCAAAAGATCATATCAGAAAAAGAGCACAAACAATGCCTAAGAACGAAAATGTGATACTCTCGCTCTGTGCCTTGGTGATCCATAAAGTAAGCTTTTTAATGTTACTCCATTGCCCTGAGTAACTAATGTATCATCAACTAGAAGTGTATCTCCAGGCTTCTTCTTCCATTGAGACTGATAAACCTGCCAATGTTCTTCATCATCTTCTTCTTCTGCTTCTTCCGCTTCTTCCGATGACTGATCCTGTTGATTCATACTGGTGGGTTCGACATTGGGTTGAGGATTTCTTCTTTTTCTGCTGAAAGTTTGGATGTATATGTTAGAGTGGACAGCTAAAGTAGCCCCCTGAATGGCTTGCGCCACACGAGGAAGGGTCACAGCCCAACATTGCTCGAGAACTATCGTAGATCACCGGAGTGGCAATTTGTATAACCGGCTGAGGAGTCTCCCCGACAGCCTTGTCACTCGAGTGTAAGCCGTATCGGCATCGGATGCTACCTTATTCTCCCGAGCTAGTGGTAGCATCGACTCTTTGTTGGGAAATCCCGATAAGCGGTGAAGGCTCGAAGTCCTTTTCCTAAGGGAGGATGCGATCCTATAATGAGTCGTCCCTAATATGCTCGAACATATATACATATATATATATATACATATATATATATATATATATATATATATATAGTTATGATGTCGTCGTCGTCGTCCCGCTCCGCTAGGGTTTTCGCCCGATGGCGAAACCCGCGGCGATTTTTCCATCGCGTCGATCTCGTCGATCTTCGGTCTCCGTGCGTCACCCTCGCCTTCGTCGTCCCGCGAAGGAGCTCGCGGGGTCTCGGGAGCTCGCGTCATCTCCCGGAGCTCGCGTCCATCTACGCGTCTTCGTCCGTCTTCCTCGCCAGGGCGGGTCGGGAGCTCGCGTCGCCTGGAACGTCTTCGTCTGTGTAGTCGCGGTACCTGCGGTGCTTTGCTGCGACTGGGGGCTCGTCTGTGCTGACTGAACGACGCACTGCACAGTCTCCTCAGCAGCCGGGTCCTCTTAGCCTACCCCTCCTGCTGCTCTGCTGCAGCTGCGACATCGGCCGGTTTTCAGACGCCTTCATGGCAGCAAAATCGACTTTTGCGGGAGTGGTAGGCAGGAATATCTCCTCCCACAAAAAAGTTCCCGATCATCTGTTTTTTCCACGATCCTTTCTTGATGCGGCGGCAGTAAAATCGAACAACATTTTATTAGGCCGGTTGGGGTAAAGGATGGGAGCCGGCGGTTATCTTCACTCGCCGTGAAATGAAGGTTCTTACCGAGGAAGCGAAGTTAACGCTAATCGGGAAATTCCACTTGGTCATCCCAAAATGGATTTGGTCGAAAGTTCTTCGAGGATCCGAATTTCACTGGAGGTTGGAGATCGAGAGTTTTGGATGGTAGACATCTACTTATCGAATTCAAAAGTGAAGAAGATTATGCGAGATTTTTCGCTCAACGATCGCTTTGGTCGTCGGTACCTATATGAAGATTATTAAATGGACCCGCATTTTGACCCATCTAAGAACCTCCCGTTGTTCCTATGTGGTTCAAGCTTCCGGACTCCCTTTCATTCGTGCCAACATAAAGCTTTATATAACATCGACCAAGCGTTTGGTACTCCTCCGAGAGTGGATTCGGACACTTATGATATGGTATCGCCCGATGGTGCGAGGGTTCGGGTTGAGAGGATTTTACTCTCCCGGATGTGGATCAAATTTGGATCACGGACGACAAAGATGGGTTTTGGCGGAAGGTGGTGGTAGAGGATAAACCTCTTTTTGCACAACGATCGTAAAATGTTTGGGCACACTAGGGCACTTGCTACATGTTGCACCCCCTCAGGAAAAGGGCCTCTGGGCCTTCTTCGTGCTGTCGAGATTCTTCAACAAAGCGCTGATGCTACCCTGGTTCAAAAGGAGAACACGGTACAATCTGAGCCTGACATGGCTGTCGGGGTGACTCTTCATCCTACTCTAGTTGTCTCTCCGGTGATTAGCACTGTGCTTGCTGAACAAGCTGGTATGGTGACTCCCTCTCCTGCGGTGCAAACAGCTCAGGAGGCTATCATAGCTGTCGCTTCTGACCGACTCACCGGTAAGTGTTCGCAGATTCAGACATCAGAAGACGAAGCATCTAAAGAAGAAGAAAATGAAGAAGAAGAAGAGGCGACGATGGCAGGTGTTTACACTTCTCGATGGAAGAAGCTCCGGCGATTCTCTTTTGTTGATGATACTTTAATCACTCATGGCAATGGTGCAGCTGTTAAGAGTTTACTTTATGGATCTCCTAGGAACAGAGCGAGAGCAGCATGTTCTCGTTCGTAGACATTGCTGTTTTGTAATTTTTGTTATGACCTTAAGCTTCATTTTGTTTAGCGTTGTATCGTATGAGTCGGGCTTCGGGTTTCGGACCCATTCACAAGCTCTTGTATCTGTTTTATCTTAATGAAATTGGCCCTTGAGGCCTTAAATATATATATATATATATATATATATATATATATATATATATATATATATATATATATATACATACATACATACATATATATAAAAGACTCCACATAGAAAAAAAGCTGAAAAGAAAGATAAGGGAAGGCCTGGCGGCATTGCCGCCCTTCCAATATGTCGCGCGGTCCAGTTCCCAATTGAACCGGAACTCCTTGCAATCGGTTCCTCTGCCTTTAGTCCCACGTCACTATGCTTCATTAGCAACCTCTCCTTCTGCTCTACCTTGATCTCCTATCACTTTGTGCACTTTGTTTCATAAGGTTTGTGATTTGTTTACTTTGGCCATGGAAGTTGCCTTGATCATCTAATTCTTGTTGAGTAATGTTTAAATTAAATCCTAGTTTAATTCTTATAAAGTTCATGCAGCTAACATTGAAGAGTATGATTTTAAGATGTTGCTTTTGATCAATTTGCTTTGTATCTTGTTTTGTATAATAGAAACCTCATATAATGGCGAGTGAATGATTGATCATGATGTGGGTAGATAGGTAATTGAGGCAAATCCATTACAATGTGAAGTTCATTTTAGAGAAATGTTTTCATGACAAATTTATAGTAATTTATGCATCTTTTGTAGGATTTGGAGCTTTAGAAAGCATTTGTGTTCGTCACAATAGGTGATACTAGCATATTAGTACTCAACACCTCAAAGAAAATAATGACCTCGATCTTGTAGCATTTATAAGTAGTTGATACCATTCATTGTAACAAATCGAGCTCTCACCATTAAGTTATTGTCTTCTTTGGACTAATGGTCACACAGTTTTGTATCATTAGTGTAACTTATCAAGAGGTCACCCGTTATGAGAGTGCTCCCATATGAGCATGTTAACATTGAAGTTTGAGAAGAAATTTAACTTTTACACTAAAAGAAGCCTCAGTGTTTAAGAGTTCAACTTTATTTTATTTAAGGGGTTTCACAATCTCCTCAACTTAAGTAATTGATGTCTTCATTAGTGGTTTTTACCCAAATTATCTACTAGGTTGATATAATTCTAGAGAAGGCCTTTATAGATTTAAAAGTTGGCTATCACTATATATCACTTTATCCCATCTAGGGTTCAGAAGGCAACTCTTATAGCATAATAAATTGTTTTGTTTGTTAATTAGTTTTTATTTTAGGCTCCATGTTGGACCTCTTTTCTATTTGAAGTGATGACATGTTAGGCCTCCCTTAGTAGTGGTAACTTAGAGGGTAGACAATAGGTCAATAAATTTTGAAACCCTCTTAGCAGGGGCTGTCTTGTGCTTGATATTAGCTCCTCATACCCATTTCCTTCTCTGAAGGCCTATAAAAAGATTCTACATAACACCATATTCTCAAAGTCTATATAAACGCCACTTACCTCGACTCCTCTCATGTTATGAGTACAATGCACTTCTTATTTTTGGTAAAAGAATGTGTTCTTGTAAATATCATCATATATGCAATGATTGTACTACCAAGAACATTCTAATAGGTTGTGACAAGACTTATAAATACCTCATCATATCATACTTGCTCGTGGAACTTGTCTTCAATAGAGAACTTTACATAACATTTTCTATGAACTGTATTATTCCCTTTCTTCAGCCATGAGCTTCTATATGGATATGGTCCGATTCAATTTATTGATCTTTAGGCAGATACAATATTTTTCACAATAATGTTTGTACATAATAAGACTGCAAACTTTTCTTTTCTCGGTGCAATGAGCTTGGCCATTGTTTTTCTCTTATGGGCTTAGTCTAAAGGATCCATTGAACTACTAACATTTTTTCTCATCGGCTGAAAGTCAATACTCTTCACTAATATCCTCATTTTCTCTTGTATCACTGTCCATTTCTTTAATTATTTCTTTACTTAGTGAAAGATATCACTTTTTTGTTTGGGCAATGAAACACATCACCTGAAATCATGGCACCTGAAGTATTTTCTGACTGAGATGGATTTGAGTGCTAGTGGTCTTTATATGTTCTCCACTCTGGACTAGATTCTTCTCGGGAGGGGTACTTTTATTATTTGATCCTAGGGTTGAGCTTTGTCTGGAAGGTGTAGTGGTCACTTAGTGACACTGCTGCTTCTCAACTTTCAAAGTTAAGCCTGTACATTGAGTATGGGCCAATGCAACTGTAGTAGTACTACGCTATTAATGGATGACTTCAGTCCTCCTGGATATTTTAGCACTCTATGCTTTTCTGGTTTTATCAACTCACATTTTAACATGAGTTGATCAAATTCGAATGTATGCTCCTCCACAGACGAATCTATCTGCGCAAATTATGGAGTTTTATAAATATATCTTGTTGGTAATATACGGGAAGAAATTTGTGATACATCTCCCTTTTCATTTTAGACCATGTAGTGATGTCACTCTTCCTTTCTTGTTGTTGAAGACAATTCAGGTTCTCCCAGTACAAGAAAGTATTTTTTTTATATTTGATGACTGACTTTGTACTAAAAAAATTGTTCCACTTTTTGGAACTACACAATGAATTCATCTAGATCCAAACGTTTATAAAAATCTGGGAACTCACTCTTCACTTTAAAAGCCCAACCACTCTGATATTTAATGTCAAATTATTGGAGTATTGGTTCTTCATCACTTGAAACTTTCTGGTGTAAGGGATTTACTTCCTCCTCTTGATTCAGTGAGTCGCCGTTGTGGCTATGAGTGACTTCTTAGGGTTATCTCCTCCCAAAAATGATAAACCATTGTTGTAGAGGATCTCTCTTTGTGTTTCTTTCATTGTAAGCTCCCGGAGATTTTCTTGCATGTTTCTCCTAGGAGGTATTGTGTTCTTTTCTCTCGAGCAAGGTTTTGCGGATGTAGGATTTTGGATCAAATGTTGGTCCAGATTTAGGTTTTGGTAGCCGTTGATGTTTGGGTGAATTTTTGTTAGAACTAGGCAAGACAAATTTCTAAAAAATTAGGGTTTGTCGGGCTTTTATGCCAGATGAAGCTTAACTAGGGAAACAATTTGGTATGTGAAGGTTTGGAAATGTTTTAGGAGGGCTGTAGGATGAGGGATGCAAGTGCGAATGATGACTCTGGTTGAGGAATGGAGAAAACTCCTGGCAGCAAATAAGATTCCTGAGGAGCATTTTGGCAGCTGTCCGGCTGGAAAACAGCAGGGCGAACCACGAAGTATCGAAATGCTAATCATGAGGAGGTTCCACCATCTAGGCTCTTTCACGTACAGATTTACTACATGAAGAAAATAGGCTGTTGCTCTTCTAATAGGATGAAATACGGAGAAAAGTCTCCAAATAACCTAAAGCCAAAATAAAATGTCTCCAAATCAGGTCCAAAACAATATGCTGATACTGAGACATAAATTAAATCCTAATTAAAAATCAAAATACATAGGACCCGCAATGGCCAAAATAGCGGGAGATTTCCCGCTACAAGTGCTGCTCGGTGCAGAAACCTGTCCTGGTACATCCCTTGATTGCAGGATCCCAAGTTCTGTGACTCCTGCTCCACGCCAAGTTGT
This sequence comes from Papilionanthe hookeriana x Papilionanthe teres, assembly GCA_022702705.1. Lineage (NCBI taxonomy): Eukaryota > Viridiplantae > Streptophyta > Magnoliopsida > Asparagales > Orchidaceae > Papilionanthe > Papilionanthe hookeriana x Papilionanthe teres. The sequence goes on from CM040435.1 coordinate 4,112,043, forward strand.
GTCTCCATCAAATTTTGTGCAACTTATTATCCTTTTACATAAAGCAAAAATATAACTTCAATCATAACAATTCTTAATTTTACACCTCTCATTTCTCATTCAAATATTTAAAATTTTTAGATTATTCTAGTTTTTCAGTTTTCTTTTAAGTAGTGTATGAATTGTGTTTATGGTTGATTTTCTTTTCCATCTGATATTTATGGCTTTTTTCAGGTCTTGTATTTCTTAATCAGAATGGAACCATTTACAACTCTTTCAACCAAATTTGGAGGTGGATCTGGCTATGCTAATCAAATGTTTTATGACATTGGTCAATCATGGCAGAATGTTCTGGAAGACATGAGTGATGTGAAAGAATTGGTAGGTATCTTCCAAAGTTTAATGATATGTTAACTGAACTTCTTAAGCAGTTATTCTATAAAGATGTTTGGCCTTGTCTTCCTGTAAATTTTAGATTGAACTTCGCGAGTGTTAATTTTTATTTGGCATTTGATTATTTATATTGATATTCTGTAGGTACCAGAATTGTTTTACCTCCCTGAGATTCTAACCAACGAAAATAATTATGATTTTGGATTAAGCCAATTAGGGAGAAGTCAAGGTGAATTCATTTGTTCGCCCTTGTCTGATTTAATATATTAAGTACATAACAATATATGTTAATCCTATTTTGTTATTTATTTCCGCAGATTGTGTTAAATTACCACCATGGGCTGACAATCCGGCTGATTTCATTTATAAGCATCGGCAAGCTTTAGAGAGTGAACACGTTTCTGCACATCTACATGAATGGATTGACCTCATTTTTGGGTATATCAGTTTTCTTCTTATTTTTTGAAATCAGTAGATCCTTCTAGCATTCATAGTGTTGGAATGATATGTGCCCATTCTTCTTGCATCATAATGAAAAATAAAATAAATATCTAAAATTTCATAGAAGAGAAATTATACCGAAAACTGCTGGAAGTTATCTATTAGATGCAATAGGTTTGACGCATCAAGCTGATGAAGTTCCATCCACCCATAAATGTTCTAGTTTTTCTACTTATTGTGGAAAGTAGTGCACAAATGATGAAAAGAATGGAAAAAACCAGGTTTTTTAGCGCACAGTGCAATACAGTTTGGCACATTCATAATGGCATGCTCTCTCTGTATTACCGTATAAATATTCTATGACCTAATACTCCCTCGATAAAATATTAGTTATTACTAAATCCCTGAATGATTTAATTTACACATCCTGAGATATTCTATTTATTTTATGGAGAAGTTGACAGCCAATGCACAAAGCCACACACGTACATTGTTGTTCGAATCCCATGACTTGTTGAAGGAACTGTCATTCATAACTGGGAGAATGATGATCAGGAGTGAAATATTATTTTTAATCTACAATATGCACTAATGTGTACAACTTCCAAATATACTCCTTAAGAATCTTTCATCTTCCTAATACCTAAAAGATCCCCCTTTTCAATCTTCTCTATAAACGTGAAAAATTTATCCTATTTCCTGCGTCTCCGTCCCTCGAACCCTTGATCCATCTCTGCCAACCTTATGTGCTTGAATTGACTCCGCAGGTGAGAAGTGGCTTGAGATTGTACAATGGTTAGTGTGGTAAGAGATTTGGAATTTTGTAGTTTAGGAGGAAGAATATATAAAGAAATTATGATCATCTCTTGTCCTTCGAAAATTCAGAGCTTCTTATTGTTATTCCATGTCAAATTTTCAGAAGGCAAGTGAAACATTGATAAGACATTATCTTGAGATTTTGCCCTTATTTTGTGAAGACTTTAAGTTATGGGATTCGAAAATAGTCACGAACCCCTATGTTTAATCATCCCTTCTAATAACAAAAACTAGTCATTAAGCACTAATAACAATAACTATAAGGGTTTTAATTATTATGGTAGGGGAAATAGTGACAAATCCGATTAATATCCTATGATTCTATCGTTCTGAGTCATTGCGGTCCCTGATCTACGGACAGATGAGGTGTTAGACCCAACTTGATTGAAAGATTCTTGTCAGCAAGCATATGTTACGTCGTCCAAAAAATCCTTATAAACCTGGGATGAACATTTATCTAAGGGGAGAAATCTAAGTTAACTATAGCTTACTAACAACTTTTTGCCAGCTAAAAATACTCTTATGGTTCATATGATTGTTCACGTTTAAGCACTAAGTTTATTTGGTGGAGCATATATGAGTGCATTAATTAATTTTTTTGCTAGCCCGCGCAACACATATAGACTATTTGTTAAAGCATTTAGCATTTTAGCTGGAGCACATACAATAAAAAAAGAATTTAATTTTTGTGTTGACTGGTTCAGCATTGCCCGAGTGTTTGTTAAAGCTTCTAGCGGTTAAGGTGGAGCATGTGTAGACATTTAAATTTCAAATGTTGGACTTTAGTATAATTTTGCACGTCTTTCAAGAAAAATATAATTTTGCTTAAGCTTATCTTTAACCCACGCAATATTATCAGACCACTTACTAAGACATTCAGTACATTAGTCAGAGCATATGTTGGTTGTTTAAGCTTGATTTAAAGCTAATCCACACAATATTCTTAGACTTTATGATGAACTGTTTTAACACATTAGTCGGAGCATATGATGGAATTTATTTTAAATATTTGATTATTCAAGATAAATTTGATTTAAAGCATTTTGCACAATTTTAATGCCTGAATTGAATCAATGATTGATTTAAAATCATATATAAGACTTGAAGCTACATAAATTTGCTTTATTTGAATGAATACATTGATGCATGCATAGATTGACTTCAAGCTTTAGAAATACTGCCTACTTTTTGCTTACAAATTTATTTCGAATTCTGCGATGATAAGGAGTGTTTAACCTATGTTTAGCTCTTAAAAAATGACATTAAATGCTTACAAATAACCTACGTAATAACATTTGTTTACTTTCTAATAATAAGTTTGACTAGATCATTTTCAAATATGATTAATCAACAATTTTGATCGTATTTTAAATTGATGAGATATTTATTCACATTTATTAACAAACTATTAAGTTTTCTATATATTTTATACAAGTCTAGACTATATTAAATTTCACTTATTTGAAAAGATTTGAATGATGATTAACGGGAAAAGCGAGGTAACGGGAGGAATGGATTGCGGGGGTGGTGCGGGTGGGTTTAACGGGAAAAGCGAGTAGCGTGGGCTGGCTGGAAGGGATGCAGGGAGCAGCGGCTAGAAATCTGAGCAAGAAAAGGATTGCGGGGGTGGTGCGGATGGGTTTGGGGGGGGGGGGGGGGGCATGTGAGCAATAAAAGGAAGGATACACAACACTCGGGACGAGTTACAGTCGCAGCACCTTCTTGCTATCGGATACAACCCGAGAAGGAAATTGGGGATGCCGGCGGCTGTACAAACACGAATCTCAAGCCAAAACTAATCCTGCAATAGAAAATAGCGAATATATATATATATATATATATATATATATATATATATATATATATATATATATATATATATATATATATATTACTAGGAGGAGGAGGCTCCTCCTCTTGAGGGGGCAACCCTAACCCTCAAATAGGTGTCGGTCGGCCCTCGTAACCCTTGGGCTAAACCGGTCCAAGTGGCTCAACCGGTTCAGCCCTCAGAGAGGCCCGCATCATATGAACAATCAAGAGATGCCCTCACATTTAACATTCTGCCAATAGCCACTTGATGTGGAACCACTTCAAATATTCTTTTCTAAGGGAATAACAATATTCATTTAAAGTAGGACCTTAATCAATTGTTGCCTAGAGAGCTTGATAGTAGAATTGTCTACTCATAGGGGTTTACCAAAATATAGAATTTAGATAATATAAAATGGATTGATTAAAGTATTTAAACTTGATGAAGAGCTTCTTAATTATATCAGAGTAATTGGAGGTTTCTTGGAAAAGCGAACCATTGGAGATCACTTCAGCATACTCTTAAAAAGGTTATTTACATAAATGGACATTCAGGAAAATAAACTTGAATAGTTTGCTTATAGGAATAATTTGATAACCATATGATGTGGGTCAAATAGCCTAATAGAGAATTCATCCATCAACCACAGCTACGTCATGAGTATAAGAACCATTCATACATTATAAGGCCTTCATCTAGTCTGTCAAGTTATTTCATAACCGCCGACAAGTTTTTGACTTGCTTAAACTAAGTAGTTATCAAATGAATTCTCGATAGCTCTTTGCTCAATCTAATTTTTAATTATTGAATATTAGGAATAACTTTTGGCCCCTAAATAGAGACCCAGCCTTTCAGTACTCTTACATCTTCTTGCGTGGGTCATTATGAATTACTAACTTATTCCATTTAGAATGAACCTTTATTTACTTTTCTTCTAGCACCATATCATAACGATTTTAAAGTATACATAGCATTATTATAATTTTGTTTTCAAGAATCTGCTTCAACTTTCCTCTTTGAATGTCTAAAATGTCAAACTAGGAATACTTGATTTATAAGGAATCAGTGCACTAGAAATAGGCATAAACATGGAAACAAGGGAAGTTAACATCTAGTTACATGAATATGTAATCGCGAGACTTCTATTTCATGATAAAAACTTGTTAAGATCTTATTCAGTAAAACATATACAACGTAGTAGACTAACTAGATACAATACGTGCACTAGTAACATGCTCAATATGAAAAAATGAAAGTCAGCATACACATACAACTTTATGATATAAGGATCTAACATGCTTCGATCTTGTACTTGTGGTTTCAATTGAAACTTTAAAGAGGGTTCCAATATGTTGTAAATAATAACAAGTTGGCAACAAATTAAAATTCTAGTCAAGTGTAAAATTAGATGGCAAAATCTTGGATGAAGCACTCCAAGGATTTTAGTGAAATAATCTCCACCTCAAAAGTCATATAGCTTTATCTTTAATCTTTTATTTTTTCTTTCAAATGCTCATATTTCAGCTTCATCTTCGTCCCTTAAAATCCTAGGTTGTGGTCATTGTGTATTTTAGCTTCTTGGAAATTAGTTTAAAAAAGTGCTCATAGGAGTATTCTGAGCACAGAATTGGGTGCGTAGTTATTTCATATGCTTTGATATTCACGTGAATTACTTATTTTACCTCCCTAATGTTTTATTATTGTTGTTGTTTTTTTTTTTTTTTGTTTTTTTGTTTTGTTTCAGGTATAAGCAACTTGGTAAGGAAGCTGTATCAGCTAACAATGTCTTTTTCTACACTTCCTATGAAGGGATAATTGACATTGATAAAATAATAGACCCGGTAAGATAATAAAGTTGTTATTTATTCAAATTTTAATATGATGCTAGGTGTCTCATTCTCTTAATGTTGCATGAAGGTGCTTCGCCTTGATACTCGAAAACAGATTGCAAATTTTGGACAAATGCCATCACAGTTATTTGCTGGCCCTCATTTAAAAAGGAAACCGTTAGCGGAAATCCTAAAGTTGCAGGTATATGAATCATTTCATTTTATCAATTGCTAAATGGCTTAACTATACTGAGCTTATATTGGGGCTGCTACAATTCGCTTTGACAATAATTGATATGTGTTTCAAACTCGTGTTTTCTGAAGCTTCTGCATGAGTTTAAGCCATGATGCATATTGCTTAAAGCATCTGGACATGTTTATTTATCTACTTAATTTCATCATCTATAAGTTTCTCAATTTGAAATTGAAATGAAATTTCATTTTATTATGATTAAATAGTTTTTTTTTTCCCCGCTTTGTGCTTTGTTTTCTAACATTATGCTATTTATGTATGAAAAATGCTTGTTCAATTTTGTGTTATGTTGTTCTCCCCTTGCTTGCATCATTTGTTGCTTAAATATGAGTCTTTTGAAAAGAAGTCATATTCATATGCTTTGATCTTTGTTCTGTATTTCAATTATTCCATCTTTGTTCTTGTTTCATTCAACTATTAAACTCAATTTATCACAATGCGGTTTACTCTAATGAAGGACTTCATTGATGAGGTGAAAATTTTATTGAATGTGAAAATAGAGGAATTACTCCACAGGGATGGGGATGGAAATTTGAGTTTTGATCGATTAACAACGAAAATCACACTGCGAAAAAATAACACCTATTCAAGAGATCCGGAACAATAAATTTAATAAAAAGATACCACAAAGAAATCCAAAGAACTAACGCAAAAATTTAATGAGGAAAAAATCTGTGAACGCGAAAAAAAATCATAGAGCCACACCACACCTAAAATTCATTATGAAATGAAGAAAGTACATATTACATCACTTAGATTTTTCTCTATACACCATTGAAATTTACAACAATTCTGGACGCTCTTGTTTGGATCACACGAGAGAAATCGCCAAAATTCTCCTCATCGACTCTTTTCCGCTCCCCACGAAATCCTTGTCGAGGAAATATCGCACAAGAGAGAGTATTCAGTGCTTTGAATTGAGCGATTCAAGTCTCGTAATGGAGAAACTGTCTTGGCATAACCACGCCTCCACGACCTAATTATTCGACACGCACAATTTAGCACCTGGAATGTGAAAAAAACCGACGTCACTACGCTGGTTGGCATAGCTATGTTTGTGTGGCATAGGTATGCTGCCTCTTCCCCGTCGCTTGGCGCTTTGCGGTGCTCCTGCAGGCTTTAGTTCTCAACAAGCAACTTAAAATTAGTGGAGCAATACTTATTGGAGCGAGGGTTTTATGTTGGATACTTGTGAATACAACAAATCAATATTGATTGACCATTGTGATACTTACACGTTGTTTATATTTTGTACGCGAAGATACGAATACAGATGTTGAAACAGTAGGAAGAGAACTGAATGCTCAAACAAGTTCTACCATAGTGTTCATGAATGACCATTGGACAGCTATTTAATATGTATACGGATGTTTGTTTATGAATAAGCTACATGCTAGAAATAAGAGTGTGAACACGGATTGTAACAGAATTACTAGATATAATTTTGAAATGAATAAGAGGAAAGATGGGGTCATATTCAAAGGATATTTTTGATTTGGGCATGTGCAATGCTTTAGAAATGAAGCTTCAATGGGAACCATAGCCATTGTTAGAAGTTAGAAAGTACTAGAGATAGTACGTATGTTAGAAAAGACTCAACCAAATTTAAATGAATGCCAAATGCAGCTTGAATAGGAATTTAGGCTTTGGACTTTCTAAGTTGAACTAAACAATTTAGTGATGAGAATGTGGATTATAATTCAGATGAGAGTTTTCCTCCCTCCACTTTCCTCTTTCCTTTTTCCCTCATTTCGCTTTTTCTTCCTTTTCTTTTTCTTTCATTTCTTTTTTGTTTTCCTTTCCAGCACTTTCCTATTTTAGAAGCCTTTCCTAAAACTGAAATATGATTTTTATTCTCTCTTCTTATTATAAAATCCTTTCTTATCTTAAATCTTTTCTTATTTTAAATCATTTTCTATTTTAAACCCTTCCTAAAATCTTAAATCATGATTATATTTTATTTACCCTTCTTATTTTAAATTCTTTCTTATTTTAAATCATTTCCTAAAATCTGAAAACACGATTATATTTTATTCTCATTATTTTAATTACCTCAAATAATTCTTGCCTCCTTATAAATATGGGATGATATGCTTAGAGTTGAGGGTCTTATTTTAATATCTGAATTCAGGTTTTAACCTTGATATTTTCCCTTCAAGGGTTGTATCCGACGTCAAGGAAGTGCTCCGACTGTATCTCATCTGAGGTAGTGATCGTCTCCAAGGGTCCAAGTGGTGCTCCTGTTGTATCTCGACCTCGCTGAGATATTTATCTGTTCGTCCGTCCTCTATGCAACCTTACAAATCATTGTTCAGCCCCCTTTTGCATCTAGCAAGCCGCTGTGCTTTACTTTCCTGCTGCTACCAGCCCACCTCCCAACCCTACAGTAAGTCGCCGCCACTCCTGTCCAATGTCCAACAACTGTCGGTTGCTTCTCATCCCACCAAATCACCTCCAACTTCTCCCTGCACTCCTGTAGACTGCTGTCCAGCCCGTTTAGCAATCATCAGGTCATTATCCTCTACTTTCCTGCCTTCCCAACTGTTGTCTTGGTACTCCCAACTGATGTCCCATCTTCCCGACTTGCTATCCCAACTTCCAACCAACCTTCATCGCCCTTGAGATACACTCTCCAGGTGTTCGTTTGTGTTCTTTTGGGTTTCAGTGATGTTATTTCCAGTTTGTGTGTGTTGTAACCATATTTCCATATAAAAAGTGTTTTTGTGGTTTGGGTTCTTCCTCCAGTATCATTTGGTATCAGAGTTTGCCCAAGGGTTTTTAGCATTCTCCCCTACCCAATCTGCCACACCAAATTTTTTCTCTTCTTTTCGCATTTTTTTCTCTTCTTTCTTTGTTCTTTTTCTTTCCTTCCACAGATCTCAATACATCAAACATTCTACCAAGAAGAACTATGCCCGAACCTACTGAGAGATCAGCAGACTTTACCGATAGATTGCAGACATTGAAGATGAAATCAAATGGAAGGTTACCCACCCTCGACCTTGATTGGGAGTGTTGAATAGGAAGCGTCCCCTCTTACTACTATCCAGCGAAACCAATTTGCAAGTCTGTCTCGGCAAGAAAAATAGATTTAAATATGTTGAAGCATAATGCACAACGAGAGGAGTGATCTACTGAACCAAGCAGGGCATCATCAAAAAATCAGGTAAATACACTGCAAACATTGAAGTGCAGATCTGTTTCACTGAGCCTGGTGTTGTTGAAAAACTGCACAGTGACATTTGATACGAATGAAGTTGAAGACTTTCGGGAGGATTCTTCACTTGCAGCTAACGAGGAAAAGATGCCAACAATTCCAGTGGATCTTGAAATAGGGATTTCAGTTGAGGTAACAATAGTTGTTCTGAGAGTTAGTTACCTCTCGATGAAATGAGTTTTCAAGCAGAGCATGAAATTGTGGTTCCTCAAGATACTATTTCACGAGCGTTGATAGGATCTAGAGCAGGACTAACCTTGGTTGTCCAGAAGGATTAATAGCTTGAGGAGCCGACACCAAATACAAGGCCACCACAAATACAAATACAACTTTTCCAAATGTTTAGACCTCTTTGTGAGTTATCCCTACGTGGGAGGTTCAACATATCCGAAGATGAGTCATTTGTACCATGTTGGGAATATCGTGTGGAGTTACTCAGAGGCTATTTCCTGTTCCGCATGGTACCCTTTGTCAAATATACAAACAGGAGAAATGAACCCCACCTTTGTAATTGGTCCGAGGAGCTTGAAGGGGACGAAAATTCTGCACTGGGATCCAGGTTCTATCTGTGGGAATGAGGTCTCTCCTGAGGTGGTGCCAGTGAGAGTGGCTCAGCCTGCCACAGGTTTCATCCCAGAATCGAGTTCTCCTTACATACTTGTTGCTCAAACACCACATGTTAGGCACGAGAAGTGGAAAGAGAAGATTTCAAATGTAAAGGCTCGGGAGTTGTATTACTGGAACCTCCCTCCATATGCAGCTCTCACTCAGGATGTGCCAAAAAGAGGATGTCAATATATTCTATCAGAATGTGTTATGAAATGATTGCACCCACATGATCGACCTATCAAAGGACTACCACCTTACCATGAAGATCCAGAAGTTTGACGAAAGTGGTCGAAGCTACCTCAATCACGGGAGAATAACACGGGAATTTTCCTTCCTCTTCCCTCTTTCCTTTTTGTCATCTTTTCCTTCTTTCACATTTCCTTTTTATCCCCCTCGCATTTTCTTCATAAGCGCTTTCTAAATTTAAATTCTTTCCTAATATAAAAGATCTGATTTTATTCTCTCTTCTAGTTTTAAAAAATATTTTTCTAAAATCTGATTTGATTCTCCTTCTAATTTTAAAACCCTTACCTAAAAATCTGAAATCTGATTTTATTTCCTTCTCTATTTTTAAAGCTTTGCCTAAATTCCGGAATCTGATATTATTCTTTTTCTATTTTAATCTTTCCTAAAATTGAGTAAAGTATTTTATAAATAATAGTTTTTGTGTTTAGTGTAAGGGTCTTGATTTTAAAATCTGATTTCAGTTTTCTCTGAGTATATTCCCTAAGGGATGTATCTGACGAAGAGAAAGGTGCTCCGGCTGTAATCCCGTTCGAAGTGGTGTTTGTCTTCACTGTTCTAGTTACTGCTTGCTCTTCCGCAGTGCACCGACATTCCAACCACCCTCCAACTGTTAGAAATTCATCTTTCATTTCAAGGTTCTTAGAGAGAAAATTTTTGGTTTCATATAATAAGTCAAAATCATTAGTAACCAGCAATATGTCATCAACATACAGAATGAGGAATATGATCTTGCTCCCAATGATCTTTAGATATATACACCGATCAACAGTATTTTCTTTAAATCCAAAGGACGTGATGGTATCATTGAGATACCATTATTGGGATGCTTGCTTAAGTCCGTATATTAATTTCTTAAGTTTACACACCATGTGTTCCTTTCTTTCAACCGAAAATCCTTCAGGTTGACTCATGTAGACCTCTTCATCTAAATTCTCATTCAGAAAGGCAGTTTTTACATCTGTTTTGTGTAACTCCAAATCAAAATGAGCTACTAGTGTCATAATAATTCTAAATCTTTCTTAGAAATCGAATAAAATATTTCATTATAGTCGATGTCATCTTTCTAAATGAAACTTTTGGCAACAAGTCTGGCTTTATATTGTTCAATTTTGTCATTCAAGTCGCGCTTAGTCTTAAAGACTCATTTACACCCGACTCTTTTACAACCTTCAGGAAATTCAACGATATCTCAGACTTTGTTGTGATCCATCGATTTCAACTCATCTTTCATTGCATCTAACAATTTAAAAGAATTTTCACTTTTTATGGCTTGTGAAAATGAAACTGGATCTTCATTAACTCCCAAGTCAAATTCAGACTCATGTATATAAACCACATAATCATCAGAAATAGCATACCGTTTTTGACTTTGAGACTTTCTAGGAGCTACTTTATGTGGTTCATCTAATGCAGGTTCATTAGTAATAATGGGTGTTTGATCATTTATTTGTTGTTTCTGTAAGTTATCAAATTGTTCAACAATTATAGGAATAATAACTTGAGAAGAAATTTTGAGTAAATGAACTTGAACTCTAATTTCTTGGATATCTCCACTTTAAGTGTTTCCAAACTCCCACTAACTTCACCATTTTCAATGAACTTAGCATTTTCAGTTTTAATGATTTTTGTACTATGGTTAGGACAATAAAATCTATACTCTTTAGATTTTTCTAGATAACCAATGAAAAAACCACTGATTGTTCTTGAGTCCAATTTATTTTCATGTGAATTATATATCATTATTTCTGCCGGACAACCCCAAACATGAAGATGTCTTAAACTAAGTTTCCTTTCTGTCCACAGTTCAAAAGGAGTTTTTGAAACTTTCTTACTAGGAATCCTATTTAACAAATATGCTGCAATCTTTAAAGTATGCATCCACAATGATGAGGGTAAAGAAGAATTACTCATCATACTCCTAACCATTTCCATTAGAGTACGGTTTCGTCTTTCTGCAACATCATTTTGTTGTAGTGTTTGTGTCATAGTGTATTGAGCGCATATGTCATTAGTTTGAAGGAATTTAGCAAATGGACCTGGACATTGTCCAGATTCATTGTAACTTCCATAATATTTATCGTCTTTGTCCGACTTGATAATTTTTACTTTTTTGTCTAATTGTCTCTCAACCTCAATTATATGCACTTTTAAGGCATCTAGAGCTTGAGATTTTTGATGCAATAAGTAGACATACTCATAACGTGAAAAGTTATCAATAAATGTGATAAAATATTTCTCTCCACCAAAAGATAGAATATCAAAAGGCCAACAAATATCAGTGTGTATAATTTCAAGGAGCTACGTGCTTTTTGTGGCAGCTTTCTTGAGTGTGTGATTTGTCTGCTTTTCTTTAATACAATCCACACAAATGCCAAGATCAGTAAAATTCAATTTATTAAGGATTTCATTTTTTACTAATTTTTCAATTTTTTTTTTGGATATATGACCCAAGCGTTTATGCCACAAATAAGCTGAATTTTCATTCATAAAACCACAATTAGTACCAATATTATGATGTAATGTCATCAGAGTCTCAGCGAAAATGTTATCAAATTTAAGTTTATATAGGTCATAACAAAGAATACCAGAACCTATGAGATGATGTGTTTAAACAAACTGAAACAATTATTTTCAAATTTAAAGGAGTATCCAATAGAATCAAGTCTAGACAATGAAATTAAATTACGAGAAATAAAAAGGACAAAGTGTTTGAAAAAACGTCTAAATGATGTCCAGTATCTAAAATTAACCGATAGGTTCCAATAGCTTCAACTGGTGTTTTGACTCGGTTTCTAATGAAGACAAACTTTTCATTTGGGTTAATGATTTGGGTTGTAAGGAATTCATGCATCGTATTAAAAACATGAGTGATACAACCAGAATCAATCCACCAGTTATTATAAGGAACTGCTGCCAAATTTGATTCGAAACATACAGAAACACGAGGTTTACCTTTATTTTCAAACTAGTTATTGCGCTTTTGACACTCATTTTGATAGTGTCCAGGCTTTATGCAAAAGTGACAATTCCTTTATGTTCTTTTTTGTGAATCAGGGCAGACGACACGTTAATCTTTAGTGGTATTTACTTGCCCTTTACATTCTTCTTTTCAGGTTTCTTTACAGCTCTTTTTTATTGACTCATAAGATTAATAGAGTGATTCGCTCCTTTTTTAAGTCTTGCTTCCTCTTGAATGAGCATATATTGTAGTTCATTCACATTTCACTTATCTTTCATAGTGTTATAGTTCATGTGAATTGGACCATACTCAGAAGGCAGGGAGTTAATGATAAATTACACAATGAAAGTTTCATTCACTTCCATTCTCAGGATCTTAAGTCTTGCTGATATGTTCGTCATTTCAATGACATGCTCATGCATAGTACGAGAACCATCAAATTTCATGTTGGTTAACGTACTCGATAGTGTTCCAGCTAGAGACTTATCAACAGAGTTAGACTGAGAACAATTCTCAGCAAATTTCATAAATTTCTTAGCACTTTCAGTGTTAGAAGATGTACAATGTTTGCTACAGTCATTCGCATAAACATTAAGCTCAATCTGTTCTATTTTTCCCAAGTTTTATAAAAATATATTTGCTCAGTACTGCTAGAATCAGTAAGAGCAGGGAGTTTATCTGTTGTGAGTGTCAAATCAAGATCCAGAACACTAAGGTGAAACTGGACTTGCTCACGCCATTCAGAGAAATTAAGCTCTTTGAAAGTTTGAACAAATATAACTTGTGAATGAAGAGAAACAGTAGTTACTGCAAATAAATAAAACATACTTGTATATTAATACTTTGAACATTAAACTTACATAGATATTCATATAAAATCAGATTAAAATAATAATAATAATGTATTGAAATCTCATTTGGGTGATATAACAATACACGATAATAATCATAATTGATGATTGACTTAAATTTAATAATTTATAATTGTTTATACTCAAATTAGACACGTCTATCATCTTTGAATATATAAACATTTCTTAACTAAGTATATAAATAGACTATAATTATATTCAAATTTTATAAACAAATAATCAACCTTTGGGCGATCCAAAAATATTTTATAATCAATTAATTTTAATATTTTCATTACAAAATGTTAAATTATTTCATATAACAAGTATCACATACTCGTGAGTAATTGAATTTATTTAATTTGGCGTCTATTAAACTTACTGATTTGGTCACTTTGGTAACTAACAAATTAAACATAACATCGATATCAAATAAATAATAATTTCAATCACATAAATTTACTCTAGTGATCTAATTCAAGATTTAATTCACAACGGAAATTTAATATAATTAACATCAATAAAATTATATGAAAAATCATAAATTTAGTAATCAAGGCTCTGATACTACATGTTAGAAATTCATTTGGAACTTTATGACATAAATTCTTAAAAAATACATAATAGTCAAGATCGGTTAAATTCATGATTTTTATATATCTATAATAAAGTAATACATACATGTATTCGTGATTATAAAATTTGATCTTAAAAAAACTTGATCTTGAAGAGATGAAGTTTCTCTCTTAAATCTCTTTCAACTTTATATATTTTCTAATGGAGAGAAATGTAAGGGGTATGTTAGGAAGAGGGGACTAATTCTCTAAATTATACTCTATTTAACCACCATTCATAAATGAGATTACAAACCAATAAGATTTATGATAATTTAATAAATTAATTGATTTTTATTATTAAAATCAATATCATAAGTTAGAAATCTCTATTTATTTTAGAGGTTACATGAGTTATAAATATAAATATCATAAGTTATCATAAAGTATGACATAAAAAACATAAGTTTCATGAGTTATAAAAATGAATAACTTAAGTTATCATTTATTATCATATAAGTTATGAGTTAACAAAATAAATAACTTAAGTAAATTATGCTCTATTTAACTACCATCCATAAATGAGGTTACTAATCAATAGTATTTATAATAATTTAATAAATTAATTGATTTTTATTATTAAAATCAATGTCATAAGTTAGTAACCTTTATTTATTTTAGGGATTACATGAGTTATAAATATAAATATCATAAGTTATCATAAATTATGACATAGAAAACATAAGTTTCATGAATTATAAAAATGAATAACTTATGTTATCATTTATTATCACATGAGTTATAAGTTAACAAAATAAATAACTTAAGTTATCATGGGTTATAAAAATAAATAACTTAAGTTATTATTTATTATAACATAAGACATTAGTTAAGAAAATAAGGAACTTATGTTATTATGAGTTATAAAATAAATGACATAAGTTATTAATAAGTTATTAAAATAAATGTGAGTTACAAATAAAAAGATTAACACTAGCACCTCCGGCCACCTCTCTACCATCCAAACTGCCGTCCAAACTACTTTGCTGCCCCCCTATCAGCATTAATTCATTCCTGTAGCCTCCGTGCAGGTTGTCTCAGTCCTAGCTGCCCATTCAGCTAACTTTCCTGCAGGCCGCAGCCCCTGTTGTTCTTCCAGACCACCGTCAGTCATTCCTGCAGCCTCCTTGTAGGCTATCGCAGCCCCTGCTGCTCATCCAGACCGCTGTCCTGCTGGTCGTAGCCCGATTACTGTCCCTCCAGCACCCCGCCGGCAGCTTCCCTACCATCCTGCCATCTGCTGCCTCCCTCCCAGCAAGCTGCAGGCCTCCCTTAGGCCTTTCCCAGCACCTACAACCACTCCAGATTCCCTCCTCACCGAGCTTGTTGTGTTTTTGTTTGTTGAGTCTTTGTCTATGATGTTTTGTTTTATGTTTTGGCTTACGCATTGTCTTTCTTTCTTTTTTGTCATCGACGTAATCATGTTTAAGTCATTAGTAAAATGGTGTCTTGCGTCGTGGTTTGGGTTAAACTCCAGGATCAAGAATGGTGATAATATGTTTCCATTTACTCTTATTTAGCTGTTGACATGCTGTTATGTTGTTTGTTTGAGGAAATAATGATTTTCTTATCCATTGGAATTTGCCTGACCATTCTAGCTCTTTTTTTTTAATTCCTAATCTGCATTTTTCTTATACAATTGCATCTCTGTCCAGGTCATATTTCGAAATCCAAATGAAATTCAACCCTATGCAATTCCACATCCTGAGCGATGCAATGTTCCTGCTGCTTCTATTTATGCAGCATCTGATTATGTTGTAATTGTCGATTTGTTTGCACCTGCAGCAAATGTTGTGCAGCACAAATGGCAGCCAAATACTCCTGATGGCCATGGTAATCCTTTTCTTTTTTATCATGGGAAAGCTGCTCCAAGTACTGGCGGTGGGGCCCTTGCCCGTATGTTTAAGGGTTCGGCAGGACTTGTGTCCGAAGATTGCCATTTTTCTCGTGCTCTGGCTTTTGCTGCATCGGGAATACAAAGCTCAGCCGTCGTTGCTATCACACATGATAATGAAATTATCACGGGTAAGTGCTATATTCTGAGTGTATTTTCCTTTTGAATTGGGAATTTCAAATGTATATGATATCTATTTGTATGTGGTGGCCACCTTTTTGTAATCTAAAATCTTTGATGCAAATAGTTCATGGCAAGTTAAGTATAACCATTATTGGATCCTTCCTTTTTCCTCCTCTTTTGGTTCATTCTAATGATGTTGTGGTAAAATTTAGGAGGACATGCAGATAATTCTGTCAAGCTGATATCAGCAGATGAAGCAAAAACCATTGAAACTGCATCTGCCCATTTTGCACCTGTAACTTGTCTTGCACTCTCGCCAGACTCTCGTTATCTAGTAACAGGATCCCGTGATACAACAGTGATACTATGGAGAATACATCGTCTGCCCTCTTCGAAAGTTTCAGAACTCTCTTCTTCTCCAAAGCCCCGAAATAATCCTGTAACTGTTAGCACCATTAGCAGCACTATGGAAACAAAACAAAGACGCCGCATAGAAGGGCCTATGCATATCTTAAGAGGACATCGTAATGAAGTTATCTGTTGCTCCGTCAATTCCGACATCGACATCATTGCTTCGAGCTCAAGCCCCACCGGCATCCTTCTGCATTCCTTGAGAAGAGGCCGGTTCTTGCGGAAATTAGATATTCTCGCGGTTCATGCCATCTGTCTTTCATCTCAAGGTGTTGTGCTCACCTGGAATGATCACGAAAAAATGTTATCTACTTTTACCGTCAATGGAATCCCCATAGCCACCACAACCTTATCACCCTTTCCAGGTCGAATCAGCTGCATTCAGTTCTCAGCTGATGAGGAAAACGTCTTGATTGGTTCCTCCTCTTGTCCCGCAAACGTCGAAGCGAATTTATTGCCAGAATCCGAAATTTTAAATATCGAAGATTTCAAATCATCTTCCAATAGGCAAAGCATCCCAATCCCATCAATCTGCTTCCTCAATCTCCATTCTTTGAAGGTACTCACAGCCAAATAAGTTCTGCTTTTGTTCTTGGTCCAAATCCTTTCAATATTTCTTAGGGGTATTTACTTTGCACTCCACACAATTTCTATATATCTACATATCTAAACTTTGAGTGTTGGATATGTAAATACATAAGAATTGTGTGGTATGTATGTATATTTCCCTAATTCTTCTTGTGTGTGCTTGCAGGTATTCCATACTTTGGCTCTAAGTGAAGGTCAGGATGTCACTGCCTTTGCACTGACTAAGGATAATACCAGTCTTCTTGTTTCCACAAAAGATAAGCATTTGATAGTATTCACTAATCCTAAAATTTCAGCAGCATGTAAATAGTTCAAATAGAAGGTGCCATAAGTTAAGTTAAAAATTCCATGTAAGTTATAGAGTGTTTAATTTAACCCAATGCTATAATGAATGTGGTCGTCACAGTTCTATTTTTTTTTCATATATCATATTAAAACTTAGGTGCAAAACAGATCGCCCACGATATATGGCTTCACGTATTGCGAAGGCTTGTAAAAGTGTAGAGTTTAGTTAAATTTATGAACATTAAAATATATGGTGAAATAGAGAAGCATGTGTTCGGCTCTTTTATTTACAGATTTAGACCGCTGAACTGCTGGTATTTTTCTCTAATTTACTCAAGCTAACTAGAGATTGGCTTATAGATTTTTCTATTTATAAAATTATATATATAATGCTAAGTAAAATCAAGTATAATCTGTCACAAGTCAATTTTGAACTGACTTGCGCTGAAACGGATTCCAACAACTCAATTTGAGCCATTTAGTTTTGACCTGGATCAAGCCTATTCAAGCTGAAATAGATCCAAATAACCCAATTTGAGCCCAGCTCATTCTGATTTTGATCCATAATGTGCTCAATTCAATTTCGAATCGGCTTGGCTCGAAATTGAATATGATGAGCTGTGAGCCGATTTTGATCTGCATTAAATCTAATCGAGCAAATTTGAGGTGTGTGTTACCTCCTGTGGATTAACTCTTCTAAGGAAATAGCTATGTGATTAACTAAGGGAGATCAATGTTGGGTTAGGTATGGCGGTAATCAAATTTATTTTTAGTCTAAAAATTTGAAATCTTAAGAGAGAGTTAACTATATTTCAATTCTTCTCAATTTTATGTGGGACTAAACTAGTCTCATGTGGTAATAATGTTTCTTCATCATGTGCAAGCTCACTATTACGGCAATCACTGGTTCAAATAGTTTAACATCGTCAAATTTAATAAATCAAGCTCAAGTCAAACTTGACTCGACTCCTTAGCTCACGAGTCATTTAAAAAATAATTAATAAAAATAATATTAACTATTCAATTTATTTAAAAATAACTTTAAAAAATTGAATGCTCTTGTTTTAAATTTCATATCAGGTGGTTTCTTATTAATTATCTCCCAAGTTCATTCTATTTGATATTTAATTTTTAACACAAGCTTAAATTACTTTTTTTTCTCTCTTTAATGCTAAACAAAACAGCTCATGAGCCGGCTCTAACTTGTAAAATCAAGTCAAATGAGCTTCATAATATTTGCATTTTTTTAGTTATAATCTAAATTTAACAATGCTATGATTGTTATAATCATAAATCATTATTTTTTTTTGGTTAATTACGATTGTTATAACCTCATCATGACTATTATAGTCACACTTCAATGGGTGTAGCTCTAACTATCTTTATATAATTATATATTTTGAGTTTTTTCAATGCATTGTGATTTTAACCTATTCTTATAGTCATATCTTCCATACTTTTGGTGAAAAGCGAACCTCTATAATAATGATCACACAGTGGATTTGTTTAGTTATGCCAAATTTTATGATTTTTTTGCGGAATAAAAAAAATTCAGTGTCTTCTCCAATTATTTTTTTTTTACTTGTGTGTGTACGGGATCATTGTGCAGTGCTAATATATTAAATTACGACTCCACCATTATGAATGAATTTTCTAGCATGAAAAGAGTATAACGATGATACAATAAAAATATTTAATAAATCCTTATATAATGTTTTTATTAGGGTAGTGAGATTTAAGAACCAACAATAAGTAAAATATAATTTATGAAAAAAATAGTAGATGTGCTAAAATTACTTGAAGAATAATATAGAAACTTGGTTATAATTTCATAAGGTGGAAAAACTTGTGTTTGGACTTTTTTTTTAGCTTATACATTTGATGAAAAGATAAATTATTTTATTTTATTATCACATTCAAAAATTTATTAATCTATTTCCGAAAATTGTTTTGAAGTTTCGCTCGTATCGACAAATAAACAAGCCGAATTATGAGTGATTCAAATTTTTCGACTGAAACTAACTCGAGATTGCCTCGTAATATTGCTCCTGAACTTTATTTAATAATAATAGAGCAGTATAGAGTCATTGTAGGCAAATGACATTTTAGCATTTAAAAAATTTTAGGGTCAGTTATAGACACAACGCTTATAGATTTAATTATATAGCAACTAATTCATAATAACATGCATATCATTTAATTATTTAGTATAACATAAAAATCAACACCATCATCCTCTTTTTAAATGCGAAATACACATTTTTTATGCATGGATTTATGGCTACAAGATGTTATATAGGTAAAAATCAAATCTTAGGGCGTTATGGACAAATACATAAGACTTGTGTGGTATCTATGTAAATCTCCCAATAAGTTTCTAATCTAAAACCTTAAGGCAATGAGTTAGGATTAATTATTTGGTGTTCTTATACGAGTATTTTTATATCAATATTGTAATCTCTCTCTCTCTCTCTCTCTCTCTCTCTCTCTCTTTATATATGTGTATATATATGTATATATATGTATATATATGTATATATATGTATATATATATATATATATATATATATATATATATATATATATAGGTATGTATGATATATATTTTTATTTTGAAAATTTATAAATAAATAAATAATAGTTAATTTAATCAATAAAATTGAAATGTTACAACGTTGGTTACCTCGTTTTATGGAATTGAACTTTTCTTTGTATGCAAATATTTTGCCTAAATTTTGCTAACTCCCCCTAAAGACACTCATTTATCTCTTCCATAGGAACAACTCCTTCTCTACTATACTCAGCTTCGTTAATCTTTAAGAGCTTCTTAAAATTTTTATTACACTCTCCGTTGTTCTTCATCCCTGTAAACTTACAATTTCAAAATTTAATTATGGAGATGAGAGAGCAAAGCATGGTTCTTGGTCTCAAATCGATTGGCAATATTTTGAAGGATAAATTACTGTTGAAAGGTTTCATCAACCTTTTGGAAGAAGAAAGACGCAAAATCGAAGTGTTCAGACGTGAGCTTCCTCTATGCATGATTCTCCTCGATGAAGGTGCACTAGTGACTTCTTTAATTCTCTCCGAATTCTCAATAATTTCCTTTGTGAAAATTTGTTTTCTTTTAATTATTTTGTCATTTTTTATGCAGTGATCGATCAACTAAAATTTGAACCTGGAGCAAGAC
The DNA here is from genome assembly GCA_022702705.1 of Papilionanthe hookeriana x Papilionanthe teres. Taxonomy (NCBI): domain Eukaryota; kingdom Viridiplantae; phylum Streptophyta; class Magnoliopsida; order Asparagales; family Orchidaceae; genus Papilionanthe; species Papilionanthe hookeriana x Papilionanthe teres. The sequence continues at coordinate 4,132,554 of CM040435.1, forward strand.
TGAAAACACGAAATATATCAATAAAGAATACAACGAGAAAGACGAGCATGAAGAGATGGAATGGGAGAGCTGTGTGGACGAGATGGATTGGACGAGCTCGGATCAACTCGTAACGCTAACTATAACGATCGTAGTATATATTTCATGAACGATTTCAAAGATGTATTTTTCCGTAAAAACTAAAAACAAACTCTATTTTTTTCTTTTATTCCTTTGTTATTTTTTGAATTTGCATTAAAATTGAGTTTTCACAAATGAAGATGGATAATATTGGGTGTCTAAAATCTGAAAGCAATGCCGAAAATTCTTTTAAAGAACTGTGTAAACATTTCCTTCTGCAAGTAAGTGATTGTACGCACTCATCAGCTTTTAATGGATCATTCTCATTTGTTAAACTCTCTAGTTTTTTCTTTTTATGGATTTTTCAGGTAAAAATATTATATGTAATATATATATATATATATATATATATATATATATATATATATATATATATATATATATATATATATATAATATATTTACGTTCATTATTAAATATTTGAGTGAAATATATCATTATATTTGTAAATAATTTCTCGAAAATAACTACTCATTATTAAAAAAATTAATCTAAAATTTAAATGTTTTTAATAGAAATTTAAATAACCAAAAAATTATTATCCTAAATATTTTAAGAAGTGGGAATGCTATAGGCGATGCTACCATTTCAGATATAAGGGACATTTACATTTATGTCATAGAAGTCCAATTTATTTGCATATGTAACATATAACATTTTTTATTTATATATACAACACTTAAAATTTAATTATCTAAATATCATTTAGTAACGGTTTTTTTTTAATATAATTTTGCATATATAGTTTATGACGCTGGAGTGTTATAAATAATAATATTATGTTTGAAGTGTTGAATATATAAATAATAATATGGTAAGTAAAATGAACTAATTTTTTTTCTAGCACAATTTTTGATGTATTTGTTAAAGCATCTTTTACATCTAGATACAAGATCATCCCCGATTTCAATAAGTTCATAGTTAAATTAAGCAACGATGTCAAAATTATTTTGATCGGAGTCAAACTCGAAGACAATTGAAAGTTTTGGCATATCAATTGAATGGTAAAATAAATTTTAAATTTGATATATTTATAATCAAATCGAGTATGTCCGACAACATAGTTTAATGAACCCAGTATCACTAAATTTCAAGTCATTAAGACATTCATATTCTTAAAAAATTTAAATATGATCAAGGGGATTAAAATGGACCGTCCAGGTGGTTAGAGAAATTACGCGTCAAATTACCAAAACATCTCTCAACACAACGCTATAAATAAACCCACTATCTTCCCTTTGGAAGAAAGATGAGCGAAATGAACAAATTATGATTTACTAATTACAAATTATGTAATAGTAACAACAGTGAAAAAGCTATGATTTACTAATTTGAAATACATGATTTCAGATCATTTAACAGTAACATAAGCCACCTTTAACGAGAGTGAAGCATGTAATAGTGAGAAAATGATAGTCAGACCATTCAAAGAAAACCCATACAAGTATTGCACCAACCAAGACGTTAGAAGATATCCTCTCGTCATATGAATTGGTGCTAGAGACACAAAGACATGAATTGGTGCTAGATACAGAGACATGTATAAGGTACTAAAATAAGATGCATTGGACACCAAAAACATCTCTTTCACACTCCCAATTGAAGATGAAGGTTTACTTCATTCATAAAGAAGAACAGAAAGATTTCGTAAAGACCACATTTTCTGCCACCCAAAATATGATAAACGGACTTTTGCCACCCAAATCTCTTATTTAACTTGTGGGAGACCTAAGATCCCTACTTGAAGATTCCGCCAGACTTCTGCTTTGGAACAAAATCAGCAATGGTTTCTATTATGTTGTCCAAGACATTCTCCCCAATCCTCTTATGATCATGCATTTTGTTCTCTCACCAAAAACCAAGTGAACTCTGAGCAACAAAGTGACATTTACATGCCTACCACTCAATTCTTATGTATATCAAAATTTTAATTTTTTCATTTATACCACCCAAATTCCTCATATCATATCCAAATATTACCATTGTAACTTCTCAGAAAGTGAAATACACGTTTTCTGCAGCGTGTGTATAGTTCAAATAGAAGGTGCCATAAGTTAAAAATTCCATGCAAGTTGGAGTTTTTAAGTTAACCCAATGTACCAATGAATGTGATACATTGGTCAAGCATACATAATCTCAATGTCTTCTTAAAATTCTTTATTAAACCCTACGTTGTTACTCGTCATTGTAAAGTTGCATTTTAAAATTTAATCATGGTAATGAGAGAGCAAAGTATGAGACTTGGCCTCAAATCGATTGACTATATTTTGAAGTATAAATTACTATTGAAGGGTCTCATCAACCCATTGGAAGAAGAACGACGCAAATTCAAAGTTTTTAGACGCGAGCTTCCTCTATGCATGATTCTTCTTGATGATGGTGAGCTCATGACTTCTTTAATTTTCTGTGCATTTTCAATAATCTTTCTTTATGAAAATTTAATTCTTTTTAATTATTTTGTCACTTTGCTAGTGATCGATTAACTAAAACATGAAGTGGAACAAAACGAGAACATGAAATGTATCAGTGAAGAATATGAGGAGAAAAATGAGATTGATGAGATGGAATGGGAGGCAACCGTGGAATAAATGGATTGGACGAGCTCAAATCAACTTTTGAACGTTGATCATAATGATCAAAGTTTCAATGTAGTAAACAATTTCTATGAGGTATTTTTTCTGTAAAAACTAAAATAGCTCTTTTTTTTTCATTCTTTTGTTATCTTGTGTATTTGTATTAAAAGTGAGTTTTCACAGATGAAGAATGACAATGCTGTATCTCTAAAATCTGAAAGTAGTGCTGAAGATTTTTGGATGAGGAATGAAGAAATGAATGCACAAACTTCGTGGAAGGATCTTTCTCCGACGATCTCAACCCCAATGGACCCTCCAGTGGTGAATGTCGGTGACAATCATATCAGGCAGACTAAAAGAAAAGCACTACGCCTTTGGCCACCGGAACTTCACCAGCATTTTGTGGCGACATTGCAAGAGCTTGGTGGTGGGAGTTGTAACTAATGTGTTAACTCTTTTAAAGAATTAAGCAATAAGACAAAAGTTTTAATTCTTACTTTTTAATTCGATTCAATTGCAATGTAACATAGTGGTTGTTTATTGTCCTTTTCAGTAGCAAGTCCAAAACATAACAGGGAAAGGATGGCAGTTCATGGGAAAAACTGGTGAGAGATGCTCACAAGGTGTTTGATGAAATGTCTCACTGTGCAGCTAAATTTTTTTGTTATATATTTATTATTTTCTTGCTTGTTTTCGTTGTTGCAAATATTTGCTTACTAGTGTAAATGGGTACATATGATGTCAATTCATTTCTGACTCTGAGTGCTACTAGTCCCTATATGTTCTTCATTCTGCACTAATTTAATTAATATGTTGACTGTTGACCTCACTTCTGGTCGAGGTTTAGTTTTCCCTCTTTAGTAGCCTAGGGTCTAGTCGTTGGACTTCTCTGTCGACTATTCCTAGAAGACTAGAAGCGGAACCCTCACCCTTAGAAATTCTGAACCCCTCTTTGCTTAACTTGTAGCTCCACATACTGATTCTGATCTCTAGCATGTAGCAGGTAGAATCGATATGTGGTAGCTCGAGAGGAGTCCCCATGGGACCGCCCGACTTTAGGGCTGACCCCGGCGTCGTTCGGAGCCGCTTCGTTCGCCGTCGCTCCCATTCCCCCTCGAGCTGATTTAAAATCACTTCGAGCCTTTTCTAAACCCCTTTTGGCGACCACCTACACCATTCTGTTCGATCGAACTCGAGTCAAAATTTATGACGAGACCGAATTTCGATGCGATTTTGACTCGACCGTCGACGAGGTTGCCCAGACAACCTCGGATGATGAAACGGACTGCGCCGATGCGTCCGGAAGGTCGATTTTACCTAAAATGGATGTTAACTTTGCGACGACAACCTATTGGGGGCGAAAGTTGTGATTTAGGGCTTAATTTCAATAAAAAGTAATATATATATATATATATATATATTAAACCTTCTATGGCCTTCTTTAATTGGCGGTTTTTCTCATCTTTGCTTCCTTTAGACGATATTCTGAAACTAAAGGGTTTAAGAATGACTTCTATCTGCTCTTTATGTCACCAAGCTGAAGAATCTTCCAATAACTTTTTTTCAATTGCTCTTTTGTTGTTGACTTATGGAATGCTTTGGGTACTTTATTTAACATAAACTGGCCTTCTACTTTTTATATTGACGATTACATAAGTGCTTGGAAAGCTCTTGCCATTGGTGGGAAGTTTCTGTCCTCCTTTCCTTTGGTTATCCTGTGCTTTATATGGAATGCTCGTAATGCTGCTAAGCACACTGAGGAGCACCCCACTTCTCTTAAAACAATAGCTCATATCAAAGCTTACTGTCATAAAACTACTAAAAGTGCAGCTCCCCCTTCACTTGCTATTAAAAAACCAAGTATCGGTTAGATGGGTGCCACTCGAAAGGGGTTGGATAAAAATAAATATTGATGGTCGTTGGAATAAGTTGACTGCTGGGGTTGGGGGTTTGTATAGGGATCATGGTGGCAAAACAAGGTTTTACTTTTCTTCCCCTGTCATTGCTGAAACCCCTTTGCATGCTGAAATTTGGGCACTGTTATTTGCTCTCAAAAATGCCATTTGTTTTCACTTTAATGCTTTAATTGTATAATCTGACTCAATCTTATTGGTAAAGATGTACCACGGGAAATCGACATTCCTGGAATCTTATCTATCTATTTAAAAGGATATGGATCGTCATTGCTGCTTCCTCTTTACGAGTCAAGCTCAATTTCATTTATAGGAAGCCAATAAGCCACTGACTCGGCCGGCAAAGCATGCTACGGATACACCTAGGGTGGGTAAAGCCTCACTACGACAGTACTGGCAATACTTCTACACGGTGATACAATGGATTTACCTTACATTAGATGTATTTAGCTGTTTTGTTCTAGCTTATCCGTTGGAGTTCAGCACTCACCTCATGGTTATCTTGGTTATTTTTAACTCCCCGCCTCTATATCATCCTTTAATATTGCAGGGTCTCATATCTTGATTTATTATGCTTTAGTTTTTGGGCCGTAGGATAACACATTTGCTTTGGTTAGCATTTCTCTTGTTGGGTCTCTAACCTTGTTCCGTAAGATGGTTGGCTTGGCACAAAGTTGCTAGTGATCTTTCCTTTGTGTTTTGGAGAAGGTTTCTTCCTCTGTGGAGATGGTTTTTTCCTCTGTGGAGTGCAAGACAGCGGGCTTTGCATTTTTTATTCTCCTTTCAGTTCCTCTGTGGAGTGCTGGACAGCGGGCTTTGCATTTTTGATTTTCTTTACAGGATGGCTGTGCAGAAATTCTTTACCCACCAGTGGTTCTGTTGCAGGCAATCTTCACGTTCTTACTGCAGTAACGGATCTTTATTGGTTTTTTGGGCACCTGCTTTTTCTTTCCTTCTCAACCGTGGTTTGTCACTGTTTGTTGGGCTCATCTGTTCTTACTCTTTTTATTGTTCCTCTCTTTCTGTTAAGTTTTGTTTTTGCCAACTTTTTTTGGAGCATATTGGAGAGAGTTGTACTAGTGGGAGGCCGAACCCCGTGCGTTGAGCGTATCGTATTTTTTTGTTTTTTGTTTTAGTTAGGGATCCCCCTCCCTCGTACCAATTTTTTCTCGATGAACACGTAGGAAGTCACCGACGCTCTTTCCCCCAAATATATATATATATATATATATATATATATATATATATATATATATATATATATATATATATATAGTTACGGGTGTATGTAAGTTTTTTTTTTGTATTTAGGTATGTATGATATATATTTTTATTTTGAAAATTTGTAAATAAATAAATAATATTTAATTTAATCAATAAAATTGAAATGTTACAACGTTGGTTACCTCATTTTATGGAATTGAACTTTTCTTTGTATGCAAATATTTTGCCTAAATTTTGCTAACTCCCCCAAAAAACACTCATTTATCTCGTACATAGGAACAACTCCTTCTCTACTATACTCAGCTCACGTTGGTCTTTAAGAGCACTCTCCGTTGTTCTTCATCCCTGCAAACTTACAATTTAAAGTTTAATCATGGAGACGAGAGAGCAATATATGAGATTTGGTCTCAAATCGATTAGCTATATTTTGAAGGATAAATTACTGTTGAAAGGTTTCATCAACCCATTGGAAGAAGAAAGACGCAAAATCGAAGTGTTCAAACGCGAGCTTCCTCTATGCATGATTCTCCTCGATGAAGCGTGCACTAATAACTTCTTTAATTCTCTCCGAATTCTCAATAATTTCCTTTATGAAAATTTGTTTTCTTTTAATTATTTTGTCATTTTTGCTAGTGATCGATCAACTAAAACTCGAACCTGGAGCAAGACGAAAACACGAAATATATCAATAAAGAATACGAAGAGAAAGACGAGCACGAAGAGATGGAATGGGAGAGCTGTGTGGACGAGATGGATTGGACGAGCTCGGATCAACTCTGAAACGCTAACTATAACGATCAGAGTATATATTTCATGAACGATTTCAACGAGGTATTTTTCTGTAAAAATTATAAAAACTCTATTTTTTTTCTTTTATTCCTTTGTTATTTTTTGAATTTGCATTAAAATTGAGTTTTCACAAAGGAAGATGGACAATATTGGGTGTCTAAAATCTGAAAGCAATGCCGAAAATTTTTTTATGAAGAAGGAAGAAGAAGATGTAGGATCTTCGTGGCAGGGATCGTTCTTTGGCAATCTCAGCCTCAAGAAACCTCGCGATGGCAAATGACGGTAAAAATTATATTCAAGCATATCGTGGTGCGGTGCCGCACCGTCACCGCCCAAACGGACCCTAAGAGAAAAGCACGACGCTCTTGGTCGCCGGAACTTCACCGGCATTTTGTGGCCACATTGCAAGAACTTAACGGTGAGAGTTATAGCTTATGTGTTTTACTCTCTTGCATATACAATAAGACAAAAAAATTATTTCTTATTTTTTTGTTAGATTCAATTGCAATGTAACATCGTGGTTGCTTATTATTTTTTTCGAGTAGTAGTTCAAAACGGATCACACAAAGAATGGCGGTTCGTGGTCGACAAAGAATGAAGTGAAAATATATTTACAGGTAAATCCAAACATTTTCAGTCGAAAGTATAATTTTTCTTATTTCTTACACTCAAGCAATATCTCTAAAAATATAATTTTTATAATGTCTAATTATCAGAAATACAAATTACATAATAGAAGGATCCTCCGACCTCCTTCGCCGTTGTGACGTGGTCGTCTGCCCCAATGGAACGACTTGTAGCGAGCTATTTTTTTCTTCAATTCAGGACTCTATTTGCGGTTAAGTCATTCCGGCGATCATCAACACGGAACAAAGCGTGTTCTACGGGATAACGGTAAGTTCGGTTTAATTTTGTGGATCATTTTTTTCCTTTTTATGAATCGAGAGGCCCGTGTATGAGGTGACATTTTTGTTCCCGTTGAAGATGGCGGGGAAGTGTGGCGGCGGGAGGTCGGTAGTTGAGGTTGAGAACCGCGTGAAGAAAGTGATTTGGGTTGTGCTTGGGTTTCACCGCACGAACTTTACGACGAAAGATAAGTATCTTAGGCTTGGATGTTATGATGGGAAGAAAGGGTGAGAGATGCTCACAAAGTGTTAGATGAAATGAGTGCAGCTAAATGTTTTTTTATTATTATATTATTATTTTTTTATTTTTTTTGTTGCAAATATTTACTTAGTAGTGTAGATTAGTACATTTGATGCCGATTTATTTGCTATAGATATGCTAAAGTTATTTGCTGAATTAATTTGTTACTGGACATGAATAAGAAATAAGTCGGATCATGTTAAAGTCCGGTTCATTTAGCCTTTGACTATTTAAAAAAAAATGTTCTACTTATCTTGCATCTAAACTCTATAAGAGAGATGGATGTAAATATTAATCTTTGCAAGTGTTAGATGTGTAAATGCATAAGAATTGTGTGGCTTGCATATAAATTTTCTGAGTGGCAGAGTTCAATGCTTGAATGTATTATATATGTGGTACTTCATTAAGAATATTTGTCATCTTACATGAAACTCGAGATAATTAGCATGAGTCTTAAAATAGTGTTTTGGAAAAAAACATTTAAACTCTAATAAAGAATCTTCCAAAATATTGATTTCAACAAACTTATAATCAAATTAGTGGGCTCGAAGCGACTTACCTAATGACAGATCCAATTCGAGTCAAATTAAACCTATATCAAGTTGTTAAGCATAATGCCTAATCGACATGTCAAATGGATTTTAGTTATAACAAACTTATAATCAAATCAAGCATTTGATGAGATGACCACGACGACTCTAGGAACACTCAATTTTGACATTATTAAGGCAGTCAATTGTCCATAAAACATCATCTGATTGGGAGAATCTTTCTAGGTCATTCGATGGTTTGTAAAGAGAACTCTCATAAACTCTATAAATAGACTCATACCTCCTTCATAATTACGTCTTATCATTAAACTTTCATTAATAAAACTTGTATATAGTAAGTAAAATGAACTAAGAAATTTTAATATTTTGATAGTACAGAACTTACAGTGTGTCTTCAACAAATTTTTTTGTAGCACGATTTTTGATGTATCTGTTAATGCATCTTTTAAATCTAAATACAAGATCATCCCCGATTTCAATAAGTTCATAATTAAATTAAGCATATCGAGAAGATAAACCCAACGATGTCAAAATTATTTCAATCAGGGTCAAACTGAAGCACAATTGAAAGTTTTGGATTATCAATTGAATGGTCAAATAAATTTTAAATTTATTACATTTATAATCAAATCGAGATTCGATTCGGATGATATTTATTCGAAGACGATTGATCAAAGTTCGTGACTCTTTTAAAAATTTTAAAAAAAAAGAGAAAAAAATGTTGAAAACGAATATCTTTTTATTAATTCCCCACTTTAATAGGGAAGTTACTAGTTTTTATGATGTATTTTTATACTCCTCATTTTAATAGGCAAGTTAAAAGTCTTTATGGTGTCTTTTTATATTCATAATCAATTTTTGGCACATTTCTATGAAATATTTTTTTATCTAGGCCATTAAATATATTCTTTAATTTTAATATATTATGATTATATTTTATATTAATATTTTTTTAAACAAGTCTGGCTCACAAAGTAACAAGTCGAGCCAAGACTAGCTTCGAGCTTAGTTCTTTAGCTCATCGAGCTCAATTCATGAGCCACTTATCGAGTTGAGCTCGTGTTGGATCTCCCTTAAGTCTTCTCCTCGTGTCCGGATCCCAAATCCACATTCATGAGCGGGGGTTTATCTATAGATTTGTGAGTTGCATCCTCTAAAAATATCACATGATTCCGAACAACTCCGTCGAATGACCGAGGGCAATCCCTTTGATCGGATGGTGTTTTATGAGTATTTGAGTTCCTTGATGATCTCAAAATATACTATTCTTTTGGCTTGTTGGATTCGACTCGACGAGACACTCAATTTGACTATAAACTTACCAGATTGAGAATCTGTTGATCATTTAATTGCACATCAAAAGCTTCAAATTGCTCTTAAATAGTTTCATCTGGGCTTGATCAAATGTGGATCGATAAAATGTTTTGGCGTTGTAGGGATGAGTATAAATTTGCATTTGAAATATTTTTTTATTTTGTTCAAAATGCTTTGAGATTCAAAATTTCTTTGATGATATATCAATATATCATTGCTATTTCACTTTTTTTTCTAATAAAAATTAGTAATATTTTTATGTGATACAAATAAAATTTATGGTATAATTATAAAGAAAAATAAAATTTAGGGATTGCATATATAAATACATAAGAATTAGGGTTTATTGAATACAAATTTACCAAATGCACACCAAATGAAGAGCTGTCCGCACAATGGAAACGTCACAGCCGCGGCTACATCAGTTTCCAGTTGACGCGTAGACCCCACTGCCAACTCCGGCAAGCTATCCTGGCCAAGGAATTTAAGGTGGGCCCCACTAGTCTTGTTCGGTAGTACTTTACTTGTAATATATATATATATATATATATATATATATATATATATATATATATGAAAATTTCTATATATTTATTTTTAAGTTTCACATTAAAATAATGATTTTAAAGTAATTCCAAAAATATTTAATTTTTCAGTTTAAATTCATTTGGTTAAATGATTGTTTTAATAAGGGTTGATTTGGGGTATAAAGAGCCAGACCTGAGCGAGTTTGGACTCAGTTTGTGTGTTCGGCTCGTTAAAAAAATTTAATTGGTCGTGTTTGACTTGTTTATATTTCGAACATAAAAAATATGTTTATTGCTCGATTGCTTGATTAATTTCGACGAACAAGAAATGCTATTGAAAAAAAATTATTTTGACAGTCTTAATCATACATGCAGTTCTCGTGAAGTAAATGAGCCGAGCTTCGAGCGAATCCTTACATGGTTTATGAAAAAATATTATTTTTTGTGTTCAATTTGTTTATATATCGAGTTCAAAAAAATTATTTCGTATTTGATTATCTTATTTATCGAGCTGAAGCACGAGCTAGTCAGTGAACAATGACCTATTTTAACAGTACCCTAATCCCAAAACCATAAAATGTTAAGTGTATGATGAGATTTAAATCTCGTGACCCGAGAGGACTTACAACCTTCAAAAAGACTGCTCTACTAAAACGAGCCGAACACGAACGAATGAATCAAACACGAGCTGTTCGAAAATAACTTGATGTTTTGACGGCCCTAGGTTCATCCATGTTTTAAGAGTTATTTTTTATTCCAAATAATTAAAAAGAAAAAAAAACGTTTTAAATTAAAAAAACAAATTGAAGTGATATTAAGTAAATGAATCATTTTTAAAATAAAAAAATTTACATACATACCACATAATTCTTATGTATTTGCATAACCAACATGTAAATTTATCACATTATGTAATCCAGAAGGCTATTGAATTTTTTTCACTAAGTAGCATACGAGATTCGTAACAATGACTGCTAATGTACATAAGTTAGAAAGAAACTATGCGAATCATTATCAAACTGGACAATTAATGATGAATATCTATAAAAGAATTGGACATCAATTCAAAATGATGCGAAATGATGAAAAATCTAAAAACTAGCCGCAAGCTAATGAGAAATGACAAAAAGAGTTGACACTAACCAAATCGGCAAATATCAATAAGATATTTAGGCATTCTAAATCGAAATTGTGTGAATCATCAAATAAGTGTTACACAGAGACCAATTGATCAAAAGAATCGTCTGACGAAGTCTATTCAATCCATTCCAAAAGCATGCCTTTTGCTCCATCTCGTCTGACGGAGGAAGATCAAGCCGCTACAAATATATGTTCTTTCTTTCTTCCCAGTGTTGTGGCAAGCTATGAGAATGAATCAAAGGCTTCACCTTTTAGTTGCAAAGATTAATAAAAATTAGTGTTTTCCTCATCACTGATAACTCACAAGAAAACAAAGAAATGAAGAACTTACAACAGCCATGTAATCGGTGAAGTAAATGTCATGGTGCCCTTCTAGATAAGGCAATGGATCGGAAAGTCAAACCATATCCAAAACATTATACATTACATTATAGCCTAGCTCTGAGATATCAAGCAGATGCCTTGGCCTCTCGAGATGTCAAATTGAAAAAGCCCTATTTAAGCGGCGCAACGACGATAAGGAAAGGAAGAAGGAGGAGTTTCAAGATTCCACTTTGGTCGTTCTTTCCACCAAGAAAGGCCGCAGCTTGAGCTAGGGTGTAATCTCGCTATTAGCAGAGGAAGAGTGTGAAGAGACGAATCCAGGGGATGAAAACGCCGAGGAGGAGGAGGCCGGAGCGGCCTAAGAGGGAGTATGTGCGGTGATGCAAGACATAGTTGAGGGAGGAGGAGCGAGGAGATGGGGAACGTGTCGACTAGAGGATTTTGCTATTGATGTCTTTGGTGAAGAGATGTGGACATGGTAGAGAGATCTGGCGAGGGGATTTCCAGATGGTAGACGGATTTATGGAATTTATAGAAGCTAAAGCGCACTGTGAAGAGAGAGAGAGAGAGAGAGAGAGAGAAAGAGGAGGGTTACCTTCCTTAATGGTTTCTGATAGGAGCGGATCGGAAAAATGCGAAAGATGAGAGCTTTGAAGTTCTTTGTAAGCCGCGATACCGTGGTTGCTTTTTTCCCTGCTAGATTTGACTATGACCGTATTGTGAGCATTTGGTGAAGAAGACCATGGTTTTGAGCGAAATCCGGAGAGGAGGGAGGGTCGTCAGGAAGTTTTCCAAGCAGGAGAGGGCGGGGAAGAGGAAATAGAGCAATGGCGAGACTGAAAGGGCTGAAGGGAAGAAATGAAGAAGAGAGCGGCAGCCAAAATCTACAATGCCCAAGTAAGGACGGGCAGGTTGAGGCCCAACAATTAGCAAAATATAAATTTGAAAGATTTTAGTGATATAAATGTAAATATAAAAATTTAAATATTAAATATATAAATATGTATTGCAATTGTGATATTTATGTAAATATCCTAATATAAAAATAGGAGACTTACCAACAAAAAAAAAATATCATTCGTATAACTTTATAATATTCTTTTGAATCCTGATATGATCGTGCTACTGAGTCAAGTGTAAGGCGAGAGAGAGAGAGAGAGAGAGAGAGAGAGAGAGAGAGAGAGAGAGAGAGAGAGAGAGAGAGATGCAATAGTAATAAGTTTTATCAATTACTTTTTTTTCTCGTAAAATGGTCACTTATTTATAAAAGAGGTACAATATGTAAAGTTACGTGTTCATCTTTACCTTAACAAGGGTGTTACATGATATTTTTGTTGTTTTTATATACATAGGCCTACGGCTTGACTAATCTTTAATCCGATCAGTTGAAATCATTAGGTCTTGGTCCGGTAAGACCTTTTTGTCCAACTGTGTTGAATTGAAGTTGAAGGTTGTCCTTTGATGCTCTTCCGTTAGCAAGACTGCCTCCATGGACTTTCACTGATTGATTACTCAAGTCCGACCATCACCGTTGATCTCCAGTCAAGGAGCACATGTCGGTAGAACGAGACTAGGATATTGGGCGGAGGGCAAATCACCGTAATCTAATAGATTGTTCATCAATTGTTGATGGGTTCTTCAAAATGTTTATGGGTTATGTCATCACCAATTATTGGTTTGTGGTGAGAAACCTCAATGAGATCCATGAGACCGATTGGCGATTCCAAGTGAACACTCGCCTGAGTCTAGTTGTAGCGATAATTTTATTGATGTCTTTGCTCGGCTCGATTAACATTGGTCCTTTACTCGGATGATCTAAACCCGGTCAACCTTGAGCCCCGGTTCTAGGGGTTTCATCCGGTCAATTAAGTGGGTCATGTGGTCTCTCGACAACGAGCAATCCTTAGTTTTACTTTTTTATATTCTGGAGTATTGGACCTTCTCAAATTTAGTATTGACTGATTTTTGATGTTCACGTTCGCCAATTTGTTCAACCCTACACTACTTCCGAATGTGAGTCTATCCATTCCTGCGTTAGGCCATATTCTCCCACACAAAACCTCCCCATCTTAAAACTAGTGGCCTCTTGCTGACAAGCCCTTATTCTCCTCCTCTTATAGCTGCAATCGCTAATGATCTGCTCCATTGTTTATCTAAATGCACATGTATTTACATATTTATATATATCACAATTGAGGTTATTTGTTACATGAAAGTGAATTAAATGTCCCAAACTAAAGCCTTTGTGAGAAATCAAAGCTTAGTTGTATTTATGGCAATACATACTTTATTTATCATATACAATGGAGGCATAGGAGTTATATTTTGTAAGAGCTCTCTCTTTCTCTCTCTCTTTCTCTATATATATATATATATATATATATATATATATATATATATATATATATATATATATATATATATATATATATATATATATATATATAGGAGAAAATAATAAGCATAAATAATATTAATCACTCCAATTTTTTCTCAAATCATTAAAAAAAAAAAAAGTTCAGTACATATTTGAAATCATAACTATAATCAATCATAAGGGACAATTAATTACAGACGACCGAAATAGTGCTATTTACAAATTAACCAAACAAGCTTTATTAATTTTTATGAACTATCGAACCATATTTACAAATGTTGGAATTGAGATGCTTTGGGATTTAGCGAAAGCTGAAATTTATGGAAGAAGTCTTCACTTTATTTTCTTTCGTCGATACAAACTCAAAGACTCTACCCCTATTTATACTAAGTGGCACCTCCTAAATTAATCTGCAGATTGTGCCACCATAATTCTAATCCAATTGCTATAATAATTCCCCACCTAACACACAATTATTCAACACCTACCATACAATAATTCTAAACCTACCACACCTACCATACATTCTGAATGAACCTTCAGCATTAGCGCTCTTATTAGACTTTTAAAACAACTAAAATCAAGTTTAAATTTCAACACCCCTCTTAAACTCGATTTTGTGACTCCAAGTAAACTTCTCAATTTAATAAAGTCTTCACTTTTGAGTGGCTTGGTAAATATATCAACGAACTTGATCTCGAGACTTCACGTATCGCACTTGTATCTCCTTTCTTTCGATGCATTCTTCGATGAAGTGATAGCGCGTATCAATGTGCTTGCTTCTATCGTGGAAAACTCGGATTCTTTCTTAGCGCTATTGCGGACTTGTTATCGACAAAAATTTTGATCGCCTCTTCTGTGGTAAACTTAACTCTTTTAATAAGTTTCGAGCCAAATCGTACGACAAACACATGAGGTTGCAGCCACATACTCGCTTCACACGTAGAAAGAGTGACAATCGGTTGTTTCTTCGACATCCAAGTGAAAGCAAGATCTCCCATGAAGAACACGAACCCCGTAATGCTCTTTCGATCATCTATGTCTCCGATCCAATCACTATCGTTATATCCTTCAAGCTTCGAAATTGTTAGATGATGAGTAAAGTAAGCCAAAATCAATCGTACCTTCGATATAACGCATAATTCTTTTAGCGGTCTTCGATGGGTAAGCAATGGAGTCTCCATGTAGCGACCGATAAGTCCAACAAAGATAAAGAATATCCGGCCTCGTGCATGTCAAGTAGCGTAAACTTCCAACCAAACTCTCGAAAATCGTTGGATCGATTCTTTTTCCCTCATCATACTTTGATAGCTTGACTCCGCATTCTACAGGGGTATTTATAGGTTAGCTATTATCCATCTTGAACTTCTTTAATATCTCCTCGCATAACCTTCTGAGAGATGAAAATTTCATCCTTTGTTTGCTTGACTTCGATGCCAAGATAATATGCCATAAGCCCAATATCCGTCATCTCGAACTCCTTCGTCATCGCATCTTTGAACTTTTCAAACATGCTTGGATTATTTCCCGTGAAGATCAAGTCATCAACATATAAACAAACAATCAAGACATTTCCATCATCATTCTTGATGTAAAGAGCATGCTCGTAAGGACACTTTATGAAGCCCTTCTTCGTAGATACTTGTCTATTCGACTATTCCATGCTCTTGGTGCTTCGCTTAACCCGTAGATAGCCTTTTTAGCTTTAGAACCTCGCCTTCTTGTCCTTTCGACTTCATATCCCGGTGGTTGCTCGAATGTAAACTATTTCTTCAAGTATTCCATTCAAAAAGCAGATTTTACATCCAATTGATGTATTCTCCACTTATTTTGGGCCGCCAAAGAGATGATTAGTCTAATAGTTTCTAATCGAGCAACGAGGCAAATACCTCATCATAGTCGATGCTCGCTCTTCGATCGTAGCCTTTTGCCACCAATCTTGCTTTGTATCTTTCAATTTCTCCTTTGGAATTCTTCTTTGCTTTGTACACCCATTTCACACCAATCGCCTTGTGCCCTTTTGGAAGTGAAGCTAGCTCCCATGTGTCGTTCTTCTCGATCGCCTCGATTTCTTCATCCATCGCATCTTTCCACTTCTTGCTTTGTATGGCTTCTTGGAAATCCATGGGCTCACGATCGACAAAGAGACAAAAAAGAGTAAGATTATCTTGATTGTTAGTTACCTCATAAAGATCTTGTAATCTTCGAAGCGTGGTACTCTTTCACTTGAATTTTCCGTTGAATTTGATGGTGATGAGTCACTTTGAGTATTTGTAGTTAATGTTGTTTGTGGAGTAGTAGGCTCTTCTCTTGTTTGTTCGATCCGTGGTCGCTCTACATCTTCTTCTTGCAAGTATGGGAAAAGGTTGTAATCCTCGTCATGTGATTCCCAATCCCATTCTCCTCCTTCATCGAATATGACATCTCCGTCGATGATCGACTTCATCGTATTTGGATTGTATAGCTTGTAGCCCTTCGAGGTGGTGTCGTAATCAATGAAGATGAACTTCTCGCTCTTATCATCCAGACTTGCTTCTTTTTCGTCGGGTATGTGTACATGAGCTATGCATCCAAAACTCGCAGATGTGAGATGCCGGGCTTCCTTCCACTCCATGCTTCTTGTGGTGTCTTTCCCCACACACTTCTTGTTGGTGATCGGTTAGCCAAATAAACAAGACATGCGACCGCTTCGCCCAAAACTTCTTCGGTAATTTCTTGCTTTTTAACATGCTTCTTGCCATGTTAAGGATGGTTCTATTCTTCCTTTCCGCTACTCCATTTTGTTGGGGGATCTTGGAACAGCTTAGAAGTCGACGTATTCCGTTGGCTTCACGTGAATTCTCGAAATTCTTTCGAAGTGAATTCTCCTCCTCGATCGTATCGCATAGCTTTCGATCTCGAGACCACTCTCCTTTTCTACATCCGCCTTAAACTTTTCGAACATTCCAAAAACCTCTCGATTTTTGTTTTAAGAAATACACTCATGTTTTTCGTGAGAAATCATCTATGAAGAGAAGGAAATAGTTGCTCTTACCGAGTGAGTTTGGCTTTATCGGACCGCACACATCCGTATGTATGAGCTCAAGAGGTTTTTGGGCTCTTGAACTTGACTCCTCGGAAAGCTTTTTCGAAGTGCTTTCCGAGTAAACATCCTTCACATAATCGATCGTGGTGGTTGATGCAAGGTAAGCCTCTCACCATCTCTTTCTTCGAAAGCAATTCGAGTCCTCCGAAGTCGAGATGCCCAAATCGAAGATGCCAAAGCCAAGAAGCATCTTTATAACAGGTCTCGAGACATTTGGCAATATCGTTTTGAATGTTAAGCAAGAACATTCTATTTTTAGACATCGGCACCTTAAGCAATCAAGTTACCAATATTGTCTTTTAAGAAAAGAGTATTTTCTTTCAAGTGAATATCATATCCCTTCTCCAATAGCTGCCCTAAACTCAAGATGTTGTTCTTCATATTCGGCACAAAGTAAACATTAGAAATAAATCGATGCTTCCCATTTTTCCGGCGGATGAGAATGTTACCTTTGCCTTTCACCTCTATCTCGGACTCATCTCCAAACGACACATTGCCGCTTACCGATTCGTCAAGCTCTACGAACATGCTTCGTCTCCCGCACATATGGTTGCTTGCACCGGTGTCCGAGTACCATGTACTATCTTCACCTCTTTCATTATCCTTGTATGCTAGTAGTAGCGTGCCATCTTCTTCTCTCTTTTCTTCTATGTAGTTGACTCTTTCATAAACTTTGTTCGTAGGAGCTCTACATTCTTTTGCATAATGCCCGAACTTGTTACAATTATAAGCACTTAATTCGAGATTTATCGTACCTCGAATTTGAGCGCCCTCGACCACGTCCTCTTGTAGATCTTTCTCCTTTCTCATAGTTATTGTTGGAAGCCCACCCTCGCTTGCTAGTATGACCTCGTCCTCGTCCACCACCTCTTCCATGTTGGCTTCTAATATTGTTGAAGCTTTCATCCTTCAAAGTTGGTTGAATATTCGTTTTGAGAAGTTGTTCGACAATCTCTTCATTCATCTTCTTCTTTTCTTCGTGGGCTTGCAGTGAACCCAGAAGTTGTTCTATCGTCATGGCTTGTAAATCCTTGGTTTCTTCGATAATAGTTGTGATACTATCAAATTTTGAATCTAATGAACGAAGAATCTTTTCCATGATCGCCACATCTTCTAACTTCTCTCCATTTCTTTTTAGTTGATTGGAAATTGTAATGACTCTGAAAAGTAATCTGAGACCAACTCGCCTTCTTTCATATGTAAGATATCAAATCGACTTCTTAAAGTTTGAAGTCGTACCTTTTAACCTTCTCTTCTCCTTTATACGAAACCTCGAGCTTCTTCCATGCTAGCTGGCCGAAGTAGCACTTCGAGATCTTCTCAAAACCATCTTCATCTAAAGCTTGATAGATGAGGAAGAGAGCCTTCTTGTCTCTCTTTCGCAAGTCTCTTAAGCTCTCCTTTCGTGTTATGGATAGAGCGGACTCGTCGCTCGGCTCATCGTAGCCTTTCTCCACAACCTCCCAAACATCATCGCTCCAAGAAGTGCCTTCATCTTGATACTCCAATCGTCGTAGATGCTTTCCTTAAGCATCGGGACTTGAAAGAAACCATACCACCATTTGCCATCGCTCTATAAAGGAACCTTTTGGCTCGATACCACTTTGTTGGAATGGAGAGGCTTGGATTTGGCAAAGCTAGAAATTTATGGAAGAAGCTTCACTTTATTTTCGTTTCGATACAAACTCAAAGACTCTACCCCTATTTATACTAGTGGCACCTCCTAAATTAATCTGCTAGGATTGTGCCACCATAATTCTAATCCAATAGTTACAATAATTCCCCACCTAACACACAATTATTCAACACCTACCATACAATAATTCTAAACCTACCACACCTACCATACATTCTAGAATAAGCTTCTAGATGAGGCTCTTATTAGACTTTTAAAACAACTAAAATCAAGTTTAAATTTCAACACAACCAATACAGTCACACCAAAGTGCAAACTAGTCAAAGTAGTTGCGTATGCAAAGGTGATTCAAGACAAGTGCAAAGGAGTTCATAAAACGAAGAGGGTGAAGCATACATATCAGAAGCACGATTATTAAAGACCACAACGAATAAAAAACTATACTGAGCACGATTATGTGGCTACCTTAACGGGACGCTGAAGCAAGCTTCTTGTCTTCAAGGACCGTTTTGGAAGTGGAAGAATTCAGATTGATTGTCGACAGCGAAATCTTGGTGGAGCTCTTTAGCTGCTCGAGCTGCCTCTTTGTAACTGCAATATCCTTCAGCCTCTTCACCACCACAATTGAGGCATCTTCAAACCTAGCCTTGTAAGCCGTCCCATGATTCCCCTTTCCAAGCACCTCAGCTGAAGCCTTCAACAAATCCTCCAAATCAAACGCAGAGAAAGAACCATCAGAGAACACGAGCTGTTTTCTCTCATCGGAATTCCTAGCACCTGCCTTCTCCGGTGATGCGTAGATTCTTTCCCTGTGATGACAGTATTCCCATCTCCCTTTCGCGAATAGCAAATCATAAGAACGACGGCGAAGACCAAAAATACCGCAGAAAAACCACCAATTATGATTCCAAGGAGCGCTGATTCGCTTTTCTTTTTTCTTGAACCCTCAGGAGTGAGTTGCGATGGTAAGAGAGAAAATGAAGCATTGAAGGAGGCGCGGAGGAGGTGTCGTGAGCGTGAGTAAGGTTTTTTTGGAAGAAGAAATTTCTTTTTTTTTTTAATATATTAATTTTATAATATTAAATAATTAAAATCCCTGAAATTACGCATTCTTTCGCACGAATGCAAGACTATATTGAAATAGGTGTCCTACCCAACTAAAGTTGACGTTTCGGACTCACTGTTGTGGTCCGTTTCACCATCCAGGGTCATCCAGATAATCCCGTCAACGATCGAATAAAAAATACGTCGAATTCAATTTTCGTCAAAATTTCATCTCGTGATCGGTCTTTTTGAAAATTAATTTTTATTTTGATTATTTTTTTTTAAAGAAAGGTGTGGATGATGCGAATTGCAATATTTAAATGTGTTGATTGTACGAATTGTGATAGTTGTGCGCACGGGAGTGCAAAATTGTGCACAGGGCAACCCTATGGCTTAATATTCTTATGTGGACTGTTGAGTTCCTTCATGTTAGTTTCGACCTTCGAAATGCTAAAGGTAGGCAACCATACATGCAAAACTTCAAATCGAGTAAAGAGTCGGTTCAAGTTTCTAAAATAAGACAGGTCTCATCTCTAGTCTTCTATGATACTCAAAGATCCAAAGTACTTAAAAGAGATAAAGTCCTCACTAAAAAGAAAAACTTGTGTTTGGACTTTTTTACTTATACATTTGATAAAAAGAAAAATTATTTTATTTTATTTTTTTAATACATTAAAAAAAATTATTAATCTATGTCCAAAATTTTTTTATAAATATTTTTATTTCTTTGGGATTCATAACCAAGTCAAATAAAATAAAAATTAATGAGAACGAATGAAAGGCTAAATCTACCCATTTATCTTGTTCATAAGAACTGCTTATCTAGAGCCCTTTTTTCACGTTAATCTCAACGGCTACTTAAAATACTTTATTAAACTTTCTGTTTTTCATTCTACAAATAGGGCTGTGAATTTAGCTTGGATATGGTTAATTGCTCAAAAATTATTTTGTTTTTTTGCTCGTATCGAGAAATAAACAAGACGAACAATAAGTAAAATTTTGAATCAATTTTTTCGACTGAAACTAACTTGAGATTGGCTCGTAATACTATTCGTGAACTTTATTCAATAATAAATAGAGGAACTAAATACCCATTGTAGACAATTGACTCTTAAAAATTTTTAGGGGCATTTATATACATAACGCTTTTAGAGGAACTTATGTAGCACCTAAGCATTCATAATGACATGCATATCATTTAATTATTTAGTATAACATAAAAATCAATACCATCATCATCTTTTTAAATGTGAAATACACATTTTCATGCATGGATTTATGACAACAAGATGTTATATAGGTAAATATCAAATCTTAGGGCGTTATGGACAAATACATAAGACTTGTGTGGTATCTATGTTTATCTCCCAATAATTTTTTAACCTAAAACCTCACGGCAATGAGTTAGGATTAATTATTTGGTTTTCTTATATGAGTATTTTTATATCAATATTGTAATCTCTCTCTCTCTCTCTCTCTCTCTCTCTCTCTCTCTCTCTCTCTCTCTCTCTCTCTATATATATATATATATATATATATAGTTACGGGTGTATGTAAGTTTTTTTTTGTATTTAGGTATGTATGATATATATTTTTATTTTGAAAATTTGTAAATAAATAAATAATATTTAATTTTATCAATAAAATTGAAATGTTACAACGTTGGTTACCTCATTTTATGGAATTGAACTTTTCTTTGTATGCAAATATTTTGCCTAAATTTTGCTAACTCCCCCAGAAGACACTCATTTATCTCCTCCATAGGAACAACTCCTTCTCTGCTATACTCAGCTCACGTTAGTCTTTAAGAGCACTCTCCGTTGTTCTTCATCCCTGTAAACTTACAATTTAAAGTTTAATCATGGAGACGAGAGAGCAATATATGAGACTTGGTCTCAAATCGATTAACTATATTTTGAAGGATAAATTACTCTTGAAAGCGTTTCATCAACCCATTGGAAGAAGAAAGACGCAAAATCGAAGTGTTCAAACGCGAGCTTCCTCTATGCATGATTCTCCTCGATGAAGGTGCACTCACGAACTTCTTTAATTCTCTCCGAATTCGCAATAATTTCTTTTATAAAAATTTGTTTTCTTTTAATTATTTTGTCAATTTTTGCTAGTAATCGATCAACTAAAACTTGAAGTGGAGCAAGACAAAAACATGAAATATATTAGCAAAGAATACGAAGAGAAAGATGAGCACGAAGAGATGCAATGGGAGAGCAATGTGGACGAGATGGATTGGACGAGCACGGATCAAGTCTGGAACGCTAACTATAACGATCAGAGTATATATTTCAAGAACGATTTCGACGAGGTATTTTTCTGTAAAAACTAAAAATAACTTTATTTTTTTCTTTTATTCCTTTGTTATTTTTTGAATTTGCATTAAAATTGAGTTTTCACAAAGGAAGATGGACAATATTGGGTGTCTAAAATCTGAAAGCAATGCCGAAAATTTTTTTATGAAGAAGGAAGAAAAAGATGTAGGATCTTCGTGGCAGGATCGTTCTTTGGCAATCTCAGCCCCAGCAAACCCTGCGATGGCAAATGAAGGTAAAAATTATATTCAGCATACTGTGGTGCGGTGCCGCACCGTCACCGCCCAAACGGACCCTAAGAGAAAAGCCCGACGCTCTTGGTCGCCGGAACTTCACAGGCATTTTGTAGCCACATTGCAAGAACTTAACGGTGAGAGTTATAGATTAGGTGTTTTACTATCTTGCATATACAATAAGACAAAAAAATTATTTCTTATTTTTTTGTTAGATTCAATTGCAATGTAACATCGTGGTTGCTTATTATTTTTTTCAGTAGCAAGTCCAAAACGGATCACAGAAAGAATGGCGGTTCGTGGGCTGACAAAGAATGAAGTGAAAATATATTTACAGGTAAATCCAAACATTTTGAGTCGAGTATAATTTTTCTTATTTCTTACACCTTGAAGCAATATCTCTAAAAATATAATTTTTATAATGTCTAATTATCAGAAATACAAATTACATAATAGAAGGATCCTCCGACCTCCTTCGCCGTTGCGAAGTGGTCGTCTGCGCCAATGGATCGACTTGTAGCGAGCCATTTTTTTCTTCAATTCAGGACTCTATTTGCGGTTAAGTCGTTCCGGCGATCATCAACACGAAACAAAGCGTGGTCTACGGGATAACTGTAAGGTGGTTTAATTTTGTGGATCATTTTTTTTTCTTTTTATGAATCGGAGGCCCGTGTACGAGGTGACATTTTTGCTGCCGTTGAAGATGGCGGGGAAGTGTGGCGGCGGGAGGTCGGTAGTTGAGGTTGAGAACCGTGTGAAGAAAGTGATTTGGGTTGTGCTTGGGTTTCACTACACGAACTTTACGACGAAAGATAAGTATCTTAGGCTTGGATGTTATGATGGGAAGAAAGGGTGAGAGCAATGAAATGAGTGCAGCAAAATGTTTTTTTATTATTATATTATTATTTTTTATTTTTATTGTTGCAAATATTTGCTTAGTAGTGTAGATTAGTACATTTGATGCCGATTTATTTGCTATAGATATGCTAAAGTTATTTGCTGAATTAATTTGTTACTGAACATGAATAAGAAATAAGTCGGATCATGTTAAAGTCCGGTTCATTTAGCCTTTGACTATTTAAAAAAAAATGTTCTACTTATCTTGCATCTAAACTCTATAAGAGAGATGGATGTAAATATTAATCTTTGCAAGTGTTAGATGTGTAAATGCATAAGAATTGTGTGGCTTGCATATAAATTTTCTGAGTGGCAGAGTTCAATGCTTGAATGTATTATAAGAACTGCCAACAATGATGGTTAGGATATTTGGATATTGTAGCTAAGAGATGGAACAATGGAGGCTAGCGGTTGGGATACTTGTCAGGACAAATCATTCATGTGTATTCTTTATGTAACAATAGTCCAATCTTATGCTTAACAATTTATAACATATTCTATAAAAATATACATCTTCCTTCCTGTAACAATCAAAGCCCTATAAGAATCATGAATTTTTCTTCTTCCATATGGAATATCTTTCTTTCTCTCTCGTTTCTTTTTCATTGATCTCATTAGTGAGGTCTGGGTATGCCCACAAAGAGATTTGGATTCAACAATATCAGGACAACTACAAATCAGTTGGATCAGAAAATTATCAGTTGTGATGCGAGTCCTAATTCTATGAAATAAGCCAAGGAATATTACGAAATAGGACATAGATCATATTAAAATTTGAAAGAAATACATACATACCGCAAAATTCCTATGTATTTATGTCGATGGAGAGAAGAGTGTATTTTATTTTTATAAGGTTAAAATAGTGATATTTATGAAAGATTT
This sequence comes from Papilionanthe hookeriana x Papilionanthe teres, assembly GCA_022702705.1. Lineage (NCBI taxonomy): Eukaryota > Viridiplantae > Streptophyta > Magnoliopsida > Asparagales > Orchidaceae > Papilionanthe > Papilionanthe hookeriana x Papilionanthe teres. The sequence continues at coordinate 4,156,654 of CM040435.1, forward strand.
GAGTGGTATAAATGTAAAAAAAAAGAAGTAAAGTTATTTTTACAATTATTAAAGATATATATATATATATATATATATATATATATATATATATATATATATATATATATATATATATATATATATATAGCATGAGTCTTAAAATTAAAGCTATATATATATTGTTGTGGGAAAAAAACTTTCTTTCCTTAATCTTGGTAAGAGAACAATCCGCAAATCACAACAAAGAAGATGCAAACACAAGAAGCACAAGCAAACAAGAGGATTTACGTGGTTCGGTCTTTTTGACCTACGTCCACGGGGGGGAATCGAAATAATCCACTAAGACAAGAAACAAGAGTACTTAGTTTTACATAGATGAGCCCTCATCTTCCATGGCCTCCCTTCACATCCAAGGCCTCCAAGATGCTCTCCTCACCCTTAACAAGCTAAGCCCACACTCTTTGAGTTCTTTTTCACTCTTACAAAACTCACACTAATGCCTCCCCTCATCTCATCTATTTATAGTAGATTAGATTACATTATAATATTCTATAAATAGATGAGGTGTAACCTTCAAGGATCGCATGGCTTCCACATGTCCACCCTTTAGAGTCCTCCATCGCATGGTCTCCACGTGTCCTTTCACATGTCTTCCTTCCACCGCATGACCTCCACATGTCCTTCCACATGTCCTCTTCTAGGGTCTTCCATGAAAAGTCAACAATGGAGGCTTAAAGTAAGTAGCAATTTACAAGAGTGCCACTTACCTTAGTAACTAATTGGGGGTCAAAACAACAAATCTCCACCTTGACCCTCAATTATGCTGGATTAGTGATTCCCTCCACGTGGCCCCCGAGGGGCCCTCAGCCAGTGGAAAAATTTACTAAGTTCAGACAGTGTCTGAACTTAGCTATGGGCAGCGCCTTGGTGAGCATATCAGCAGGGTTCTCTTCGGTTGGTATCTTCTCTACCACTATTGAGCCTTTAGCAACGACATCCCTTACGAAATGAAGCTTCACGTCTATGTGCTTGGATCTTTCATGAAATACCGATTTACGGTTAGGTGAATGGTGCTTTGGTTGTCGCAAAACACAGTTATCACCTTCGATGTATCCCAAGCTCTTCGACCATGCCCTTTAGCCACATAGCTTCCTTGATTGCTTCGATCGCAGCGATGTATTCAGCCTCCGTTGTTGAGAGGGCCACAACCGATTGGAGGTTAGACTTCCAATCGGCCGCAGTACCGAAGACAGTGAAGATGAATCCAGTCAGTGACTTCCTGGTGTCAATGCTTCCTGCGTAATCAGAATCTACGTAACCGACTACTTTTTCTTCTTTGTCTTCCTGCCTTTTGAAGAGTAGCCCCAAATTAGTGGTACCTCTTAAGTATCTCAGGATCCATTTTAGTGCTTCCCAGTGAGCCTGTCCCGGGCTTGCCATGAACACCGCTTACGATACCGACGGCGTAGGCTAAATGCAGTGCTCGCTACAAACCATACCATACATGATGCTACCAACCCCAGCTGGCGTAGGGGACACCCTCCATGTACCTTTTCTCCTCTTCGGCCTCGGTGCTTGAGAGTTCGATAGTACGAAGTGTTGGCCGATAGATGTTGCAACCTCGCTTAGCCTCATGCATGTTGAACCTTGTTAGAACCTTCCGAATATATGACTTTTGAGACAAGAATAAGCTACCCTTTTCTTGTCTCTGGTAATCTCCATACCTAGGATCTTTGTAGCTGGTCCTAGGTCCTTCATGTCAAATTCAGAATTGAGCATACCTTTGATCTTCTGGACTTCCTCCTTGCTCCTGCTAGCTACTAACATATCATCTACATAAAGGAGCAAGTACGTACCAATTTCACCATCTTGCCACTTCATGTACACACAGCTGTCGTAGCTGCTTCTGACAAAACCGATCTTTAGCATGAAATCATCAAATCGTTTGTACCATTGTCTTGGGCTTTGTTTCAGCCTCATACAATGCCTTCTTCAGCAAGCAAACTTTGTCCTTTGTCTCAGGTGTGTTGTACCCATCTGGCTGGTCCATGTAGATGGTTTCTTCAAGCTCTCCATGCAGGAACGCAGTCTTAACATCTAGCTGTTCTAATTCCAAGTTGAATTGAACTGCTAGTGCTAAGACTATCCTAATTGAGCAGTGCTTCACCACGGGTGAGAAGATTTCGTTGAAGTCAATTCCTTCAACTCCGTGTGAATCCTTTGCAACGAGTCCGGCTTTGTACCGATCCTCTCGCACTCGGCATGCCTTCCTTCTTCTTAAAGGTCCACTTGCAACCGACTACGCGTTTGTTCGTTGGTCGATCCACAAGTTCCTGGGCTTTGTTCTTCATCGGAGAAGCCATTTCCTCATCCATTGCCTCTTCCCACTTGTGTCTTTCCTTCGCTCTTCGGGGCTTCCTAAGTAGTCGCTTGGTTCCGCTTCTTCTATCACTTCAGCAACATTCGGAGCAAAAGAGATCATATCCGCATGGCCATATCTCTCCGGCGGTCCGATAGTTCTCCTTTGTCCGTCCCTTACTAAGTCGTAGTCGTCAGATCTTCTTTCTGGTTCAGTCACTTGCTGGTCTTCTGCCACTTCATCTTGATCATTCACAGTTGTCCTTCGATCAGTCAAAGTTTGTTGCAGCTCCACCTCAATTGACTAATCCTTCTTAGTGACATTGTCCCTGGTAACATAGCTTTGCAGATTCCCCATTTTAGACTCATCGAATGTCACATCCCTACTGATGATGCATTTTTGTTGATCTAGGCACCAAAGTTTGTAACCTTTGGTTCCAGGTGGGTATCCGATGAAGATGCACTTCAAAGCCCTCGCTTCCGACTTATCCTCGTCTAACGTGAGCGTATGCGATACATCCAAAGACTTTAAGATTATCATAGTTACCTGGTTTTCCGTACCACATCTCCAAAGGAGTCTTCATATCAACGGTACGTCGATGGACATCCGTTGATAAGGTAACGAGCGGTTGACACGGCTTCGCCCCGAAACTTTTGGGTAGACTCGCATTTAACAGCATGCACCGCACTCTCTCTAGGAGAGTCCTGTTCATCCTCTCAGCTAGGCCATTCTGTTGAGGAGTATTTCGGACCGTCTTGTGCCTTGTGATGCCATTCCTCCTGCACAGCTCCTCAACCGCTCCGAACAAGTACTCAAGCCATTGTCGGTTCTCAAGTGCTTCAGCTTTGCTCCCATCTTGTTTTCGGTGAGAGTTAACCAGTCCTTGAATCGTTGAAAAGCTTCATCTTTTGTTTTTAGGATAAAGACCCATACCTTCCTGGTGTAGTCATCGATGATGGACATGAAGTACCTTCCTCCTCCATGAGTCTGAGTTCTAGCTGGGCCCCATAGATCATTGTGTACATAATCAAGAGGTTTCTTTGATGTATGTATTCCAGTGGAGAACTTCACCCGGGTGGCCTTCCCCAGTACGCATTGTTCACAAAATTCCAGTTTGCTGACCCGATCTCCTCATAACAGGTTCTGCTTGGACAATTCCTGTAAGCCCCTTTCACTTACATGCCCCAGCCTCATGTGCCATAGTCTGGATCTGTCAGACTACGATTGAACTGCATTTGAGAAGTTCCCGATCACAGTTTTTCCAACTAGGGAGTATAGCCCATTCTTTCTGACTCCTTTCATGACTATGAGAGAGCCCTTAGCTACTCTGATACGACTATTCTCTGTCTTGAATGAGTATCCATTCGACTCCAGCGTCCCTAAAGAAATCAAATTTCTTTTAAGTTCGAGGACGTACCGACATGCTTCGCGATATCCGTTCAGCTCCATCGAACATCTTTATTCTGATCGTCCCGCTGCCGATCACCTTACAAGCTTTATTGTCTCCAAGTAGAACGGATCCACCATTTGCCAGTTGTAGTGTCTCGAACCAGTCTATGTGATGACACATGTGGAAGGAGCACCCTGAGTCAAGGATCCACTCCTTGCTATATTCAGATTCTGTGATCACCAGAGCTTCAGCTGAATCATAGCCGTCCGAGACTATGCTTGCTTCTCCAGAATCTTTAGGCTTCTCCTGAAAGCCTTTCTTTCTATCCGAACAGTCCTTCTTAAAATGACCTTCCTTGTGGCAATGGTAGCACTTGTAGGATCTCTTAGAAGACTGACCTCTAACGTTTCTTCTGGACCTTGATCTGCTCTGGTCACTTTTATGACCTTTATTGCTCGATCTTCCTCTAACCATCGATCGTCTCCACTGGTTTCCTCCTTCATGTCGTGCTTCTTCTGAAGTTCTTTGGCTCTGATCAATGATTGAACCTCTTCCAGAGTAATCGTTTGCGCCCTTCCATAGAGCATCGCATCCTTGAACTGCTCGTAGCTCTTAGGAATAGAGTTTAGCAACAGCAGCGCCTTGTCCTCGTCATCCATCTTGACGTCGATGTTCTCAAGATCATCTATGATCTTGTTGAACTCGTCTATCTGCTCCGAGACTAATTTGTCTTCGTGCATTTTGAAAGAGTATAGGCGCTGTTTCAGAAATAGCCTATTAGCCAGGGACTTGGTCAGGTAGAGTACCTCGAGTTTGGCCCAAAGCGCTTGAGCCGTTGTCTCCCTCGACACCTCCCTCAGAACCTTGTCGCCCAAGCTCAAGATTATCAAACTATGAGCTTTCTCCAGCATGCCAATCTTCTCTTTCTCTGTCATGTCGGCCGGCGGTGCCGTCGGCCCTTGCAAGGCTTCGCGACACCTCGTCGGACCGGTAGGGCTCTCATCTTTACTCTCCACAGGCCGAAGTCGTTCTTTCCCGTGAATTTCTCGATGTCGAATTTGGTGGAACCCATTGTCCCCGCCAAACACCTCTTCTTGCTGCGATTTCTTGGGTGTGATTCCTCCGACCAAGATGTGTCGAGGTTTTCCCACAGACGGCGCCAATTGTTGTGGGAAAAAAACTTTCTTTCCTTAATCTTGGTAAGAGAACAATCCGCAAATCACAACAAAGAAGATGCAAACACAAGAGCACAAGCAAACAAGAGGATTTACGTGGTTCGGTCTTTTTGACCTACGTCTACGGGAGGGAATCGAAATAATCCACTAAGACAAGAAACAAGAGTACTTAGCTTTACATAGATGAGCCCTCATCTTCCATGGCCTCCCTTCACATCCAAGGCCTCCAAGATGCTCTCCTCACCCTTAACAAGCTAAGCCCACACTCCTTGAGTTCTTTTTCACTCTTACAAAACCCACACTAATGCCTCCCCTCATCTCATCTATTTATAGTAGATTAGATTACATTATAATATTCTATAAATAGATGAGGTGTAACCTTCAAGGATCGCATGGCTTCCACATGTCCACCCTTTAGAGTCCTCCATCGCATGGTCTCCACGTGTCCTTTCACATGTCTTCCTTCCACCGCATGGCCTCCACATGTCCTTCCACATGTCCTCTTCTAGGGTCTTCCATGAAAAGTCAACAATGGAGGCTTAAAGTAAGTAGCAATTTACAAGAGTGCCACTTACCTTAGTGACTAATTGGGGGTCAAAACAACATATATATATAGCATGAGTCTTAAAATTAAAGCTATATATATATATATATATATATATATATATATATATATATATATATATATATATATGGTACTTCATTAAGAATATTTGTCATCTTACATGAAACTCGAGATAATTAGCATGAGTCTTAAAATAGTGTTTCGGAAAAAAACATTTAAACTCTAATAAAGAATCTTCCAAAATATTGATTTCAACAAACTTATAATCAAATTAGTGGGCTCGAAGAGACTTACCTAATGACAGATCCAATTCGAGTCAAATTAAACCTATATCAAGTTGTTAAGCATAATGCCTAATTGACATGTCAAATGGATTTTAGGTATAACATACTTATAATCAAACTAAGTATTTCGATGAGATGACCCCGACGATTCCAAGAACACTCAATTTTGACATTCTTAAGACAATCAATTGTCCATAAAACATCATCTGATTGGGAGAATCTTTCTAGGTCGTCCGATGGTTTGTAAAGATAACTCTCCCAAACTCTATAAATAGACTCATACCTCCTTCATGAAAGGGGACCTAGGACATAAACCTGAGGAAGAGTTAGACCAAGAGCTAGATAAGGTGAAGAATGAGCTGTCTTCCAATGTTGTCAAGACTGAAGACGAACAGGTGAATGTTTCCAGCCCTGGCAGCTGCCGATTATCATCAAACACCACACGCCACCCAACATCAACCACTGTCAACTGCTCCTACTCATCGGATTGAAAACTTTTTCAGAGACGGGACATACATTGCGAAGTGATGAAGCACCATGTAGATTCAAGACATAAATTGCTAAGTAAAAAAAGTATTGAGCTGAGTAAAGGTCAACTTAATGAAATAATGAAACACCCTACGGAGTAGTGCATCATATCAAACTCCGTGTCACGTTGCAGTTCAAAGATGATATACTAAAGTTTTAAAACCTCCTCCCTAGTACAATCATCCCGATCGTTGATCAATAATTTTTTCTGGATGCGTCGTTGTACTTTAAAGAACTGTGTAAACCTTCCCCTCTGCAAGTTGTGATTGTATACAGTCATCAACATATAGTGGATCATTCTCATTTGTTAAACTCTCTCATTTGTTCTTTTTCTGAATTTTTAACGTAAAAATATTATATATATATATATAATATATTTACGTTCATTATTAAATATTTGAGTGAAATATATCATTATATTTGTAAATAATTTCTCGAAAATAATTACTCTTTATTAAAATAATCTAAACTTTAAATGTTTTTAATAAAAATTTAAATAACCAAAAAAATTATTATCCTAAATATTTTAAGAAGTGGGAATGCTTTTGGCGATGCTACCATTTTAAGATCCCTCCTTGAAGATTCTGCCAGACTTCTGCTTTGGCACAAAATCAACAATGGTTTCTATTATGCTGTCCAAGACATTCTCCCCGGTTCTCTTATGATCATGCATTTTGTTCTCTCACCAAAAACCAAGTGAACTCTGAGCAAAAAAGTGACATTTACATGCCTACCACTCAATTCTTATGTATACCAAAATTTTAATTTTTTCATTTATACCACTCAAATTCCTCACATCATATCCAAAATATTACCACTGTAACTTCTAAAAAAGTTATATACACGCTTTTTACAGTGTGTAAATAGTTCAAATAGAAGATGCCATAAGTTAAAAATTCCATGCAAGTTGGAGTGTTTAAGTTAACCAAATGCACCAATGAATGTGCTGATAGCTGGTCATAACTGCCAGATTTTTTCTAGCTGATTTCAAGCATACAAAACTCAATTCAAACTAACTCAAGGTATTATTTTTCCTGAACTTTATTCAATACTTATAGAGAGACTAAAGAGCCATTGTAGACAATTGACATTTTAGCATTCAAAAAAATTTTGAGGGCATTTATCTACATAATGCTTAATGATATACTTTTTGGCATAACATAAAAATCAATACCATCTTCATCTTTTTAAATGTAAAATAAACATCTTCATTCATGGGTTTATGACACTAAGGTGTTATATATGCAAATATCAAATCTTTGGGCATTATGGGTAAATACAAAAGAATTGTGTGGTGTCTATGTAAATCTCGAAAAAGTTGTTAGTCTAAAACCGTAAGCCAATGAGTTAGGATTAGTTATTTAGTGTTTTTATACCATTATTTTTACATCAACATTGTAATTTCTCTCTAGTTCTGTGTATATATACACACACATATATGCAAGTTTTTAGTTGTATTTAGGTTATGATAAAAAATTTTCTTTTGAAAATTTGTAAATAAATAAAAAATATTTGATTTAGTCAATAAAATTGAAATCTTCCACTGACGTTAATGTTGGTTACCTTTTTCTGGAATTGAACTGTTCTTTTTATGCATAATTTTTGCCTAAAATTTGCCAACTCCCCTAAAACCACTCGTTTATCCCTTTCATAAGAAGAATTGCTTCACTAGTGCAGTCTGTTCACGTAAATCTCAACATCTTCTTAAAATTTTTTATTATACCTTCCGTTGTTCTTCGTCCCTGTAAAGTTGTAATTTAAAATTTAATCACAGAGATAAGAGAGCAAAGTATGGAACTTGGCCTCAAATCTATATGCTATATTTTGATGGATAAATGATTGTTGAAGGGTCTCATCAACCCATTGGAAGAAGAAAGAAGCAAAATCAAAGTGTTCAGACGCGAGCTTCCTCTATGCATGGTTCTCCTTGATGATGGTGCGCTCATAACTTCTTTAATTCTCTCTGAATTCTCAATAATTTCCTTTATGAAAATTTGTTTTCTTTTAATTATTTTGTCATTTTTGCTAGTGATCGATCAACTAAAACTTGAATTGGAGCAAGACGAAAACATGAACTATATCAATAAAGAATACGAAGAGAAAGATGAGCACGAAGAGATGGAATGGGAGAGCAGTGTGGACGAGATGGATTGGACGAGCTCGGATCAACTCTGGAACGCTAACTATAACGATCAGAGTATATATTTCATGAACGATTTTAACGAGGTATTTTTCTGTAAAAACTAAAAATAACTCTATTTTTTTCTTTTATTCCTTTGTTATCTTGCAAATTTGCATTAAAATTGAGCTTTCAAAGAGGAAGATGGACAATACTGGGTGTATAAAATCTGAAAGCAATGCTGAAAATTTTTTGATGAAGAAGGAAGAAAAAGATGTAGGAACTTCGTGGAAGGATATTTCTCCAGCAATCTCAGCCCCAGCAAACCCTGTGATGGCAAATGCCGGTAAAAATCATATTCAGCATACTGCGGTGCGGTGCGGCGCCGTCACCGCCCAAACGGACCCTAAAAGAAAAGCACGTCGCTCTTGGTCGCCGGAACTTCACCGGCATTTTGTGGCCACATTACAAGAACTTAATGGTGAGATTTATAGTTTATGTGTTTTACTGTCTTGCAGATATAATAAGAAAAAAAATTTATTTCTTACTTTTTTTTGTTGGATTCAATTGCAATGTAACATTATGATTGTTTATTATCTTTTTCAGTAGCAAGTCCGAAACAGATCACACAAAGAATGGTGGTTCGTGGGTTGACAAAGAATGATGTGAAAACTTATTTACAGGTAAATCCAAACATTTTCAATCGAGTAGAATTTTGCCTATTTTTTCCACCTTAAAAGCAATATATCTAAAAATATAATTTGTATAATGTCTAATTTCAGAAATACAAATTGCATAATAGAAGAATACTTCGACCTCCTTCGCCGCTGCGACGTGGTCGTCTGTCCCTAAGGAACGACTTGCAGCAAGCCATTTTTTCTTCGATTCAGCACTCTGTTTGCCGTTAAGTCATTCTAGCAGCTATCAACATGAAACAGAGCATGTTCTACGAGATAACGGTAAGGGAGTTTTATTTTGCGGATCAATTTTTTTCTTTTTATGAATCAGAGGCTTGTGTATGAGATGACATTTTTGCTACCGTTGAAGATGGCGGAGAACTGCGGCGGTGGGAGGTCGGCAGTTGAGGTTGAGAACTGTGTGCAGAAGGTGATTTGGGTTGTGCTTGGGTTTCATTGCACGAAGTTTACGACGAAGGATAAGTATCTTAGGCTTGGATGGTATGATGGGAAGAACGGGTGAGAGATGCTCACAAGGTGTTTAAATGTTTTTTTATTATATTATTATTATTTTATTACTTTGGTTGTTGCAAATATTTGCTTAGTAGTGTAGATTAGTACAGTTGATGCCAATTTATTTGCTATAGATAGGCAAAATTTATTTGCTGAATTAATTTGTTTCTGAATATAAATACAAATAGTTTATTTGCTATAGATAGGCACTTTGTTTGCGGTTAAGTTTGGTTATCTTTTTGAGTTCTTAAAAAAAAAAATCATTTATATATAAATCTTCCAATATAAAATAAAAATAAGAGCATTTATATACGTTACACTCAAATCTTAATCTTATGCATTTACTTATAACACATCTAAACTTTATATTTTATAGTTTGAACAACCAAATATTTTACATCACATCAAAATTTGTCAATATTTCAGTGTTTTAAAATGCAAAATAAGTTGTTATATATTTAAAAATTAGAGTACTTTAGGTGTTTGTTTGTATGGAAATCTTCCTTTAAAATATTGGAATCGTACTCATTTTTGGAGATGCAGTGTGATGGTCAATTATCTTCTCGTGCATTAACAGTATAATTTTTTAATTCCAAGGATTGAATCTTTGAAACTAGGGGCGTAAAAGAGCCGAACACGAGCGAGCCTATTTCGAGCCCAAAAAGTGTTTTCGTGTTCGGCTCGTTTGCTTAATGAGACGAACACGAGCTGTTCACGAACAAAAAGTAGTTTCTGCAATCCTAATCACGTAACCATAAGATGTTAAGGGTTGAGGCAATATTTAAGAATTATAGTTTATATTAAAATATAATTTTAATCTAATTTAATATTTTTTATTATATTTAATTGATTATAAATCTTTTTATTTTTTTTAAATACTACTCATTAATATATATATATATATATATATATATATATATATATATATATATATATATATATATATATATATATATATATATATATATATAGATATATAATATGTACATATGATAAATATGGTAACAATTATAAGTCATATATAGGATAACATTCCTCAAAGATTTGTATACAATATAAAATACTATCAATCAAAATATGCAAAACCCGCATTCTGACATATTTTTGCTTAGAAATCAAAGGCAAAATATAAAACGTGAAAATTATTTTTACAATTGTTAAAGCTATATATATATATATATATATATATATATATATATATATAGCATGAATCTTAAAATAGAACTCTATAAAGGGAACTCTTACCTCCTTCAAAGAGGACCTAGGCCTTGAATCGGAGGAAGAGTTGGACAAGAACTAGATAAGGCGAAGAATGAGCTGACTTCCAATGTTGTCAAGACTAAAGACGACCCGGTGAATGTTTCCAGCCCTGACAGCTGCTAATTATCATCGAACACCGCACGCCACCCAACTTCAACCACTGTCAACTGCCCCTACTCATCGGATTGAACCCTTCATTGAGTCGGGACATACACTACGAAGTAACGAAGCACCGTGCCGATTCAAGACATAAATTGTAAGTAAAAAAGTATTGAGCAGAGTAAAGGTCAACATAACGAAGTAATGAAACGCCCTACAAAGTAGTGCATCATCTCAAACTCCATGCCAAGTTGCAATTCAAAGATGACATTCTAAAGTTTTAACAACTCCTCCCTAGTACGATCATCCCGATCATTAATCAATGATTTTTTCTGGATTTGTCATTGTATTTTAAAGATCTGTGTAAACCTTCCTCTCTGCAAGTAGTGGTTGCACGCACTCGTCAACTTATAGTGGATCATTCTCATTTGTTAAACTCTCTGGTTTGTTCATTTTCTGGATTTTTCACGTAAAAATATTATATATATATATATAATATATTTACGTTCACTATTAAATATTATATTTGTAAATAATTTCTCGAAAATAACTACTCATTATTAAAAAAATTAATCTAAAAATTAAAAGTTTTTAATAGAAATTTAAAGAACCAAAAAATTATTATCCTAAATATTTTAAGAAGTGGGAATGCTATTGGGGATGCTACCATTTCAGATATAAAGGGGCATTTACATTTATGTCATAGAATTCCAATTTATTTGCATATCTAACATATAACATTTTTTATTTATATATACAACACTTAAAATTTAATTATCTAAATATCATTTAGTAACTCTTTTTTTAATATAAATTTGCATATATAGTTTATGACACTGGAGTGTTATAAATAATAATATTAAGTTTTAAGTGTTGAATATATAAATAAAAAATATAATATAAGAAAATGTTATTATTGTTATTATTAAAATTATTATTATTATTATTATTATTATTATTTGAAATTTCTTATCTTTTTCCTTCATCAACATGCACTCATAAGATATATATATATATATATATATATATATATATATATATATATATATATATATATATATATATATATATATATATATATATATATATATATATATATCAGATGGCGTTGGTGGCTCTGAGCTCTGCTAGGGTTTGCGACTCTTTCGGCTTCGGATGGACGACCGGCGTCTCCTCCCTCGGGTGATCTCCCTCCTCTCTCTGTTCTCTTGCCTTTTTTGTTTTTGTTTTGCGGTAGATGGCTCGTTCGTATGTTGATGCGGTTAATGGCGGTAGTTCTGTTCCGAATAGGTCGCACTCTTGCTATTTTCCTCAATCCTACCACGATGCTTGGGAATCAGGTGGTGGGGACTTTAGTTTTATAAAAAAGCTTGGCCGGAAAAATGGAAAACCTGCGCTGTTTTTGTCTGATGAGGAAACAAACATTCTTGCATCAGCCTGTCGGTTTGTTCTCATTGGCAAGTTCCTTTATGGTCATCCAAAACTTGATCTCATTCGTAAAGATTTTGATTTACTTAAACTTAATGGATCATGGAAGATTGGATCGTTAGACGGTAGACATATACTTATTGAACTCTCGAATGATGTTGATTACACTAATCTTTTTGCTCGCAAGATTATGAAAATTGAAAACCGGATCATGAAGATCCTAAAATGGAGTGTAGATTTTGATCCGCGCTCTGAATCACCCATTATCCCTGTCTGGGTCAAATTTCCTGAATGCAAATATCATCTTTTCAATCATGAGATCCTTTATTCCTTAGCTAAAGGATTTGGTAACCCCCTACGTGTGGATAAACCTACGGTTGAACGTCACAAGCATGCTAATGACTGTTTTCTGGTTGAAAGGGACATTACCCAACCGTACCCAGATGAAGTATGGATTGGGTCTGCTCATAAAGGTTACTGGCAACGGGTTGTCATGGGGCCGCATCCCCCTTACTGCTCTCATTGTGCTATGTTTGGGCACTCTAACACGATTTGTTACCGCTTACACCCACACCTCAAACCTACTCAGATACCCAGGAATGCTTTGCCTCTTGACCCCCCTGCTCCTCCTTTGGAGGATTGTAGGAACCACTCCCCTGCCCCACCTATCCGGGGCACAGGGGTACCAGAACTGGCTCAGCCCACCCCTGCAAACTTCTCTATTACCCTACCTTTGGTAGAACAGGACCCCCTTAACCCCCCTAATCAGATTTTACCTTTGGAGACATCAGAGGAACCCCCTACCAGTGTTAACAATGGTCAAATCTTGATGGGGCGGGTTAGTGAAGGGGTTTTGGCTGTGGATACACAATCCCAACATAGTTCTACCAATGGAAAATCTTTAACTGTGGATAATGATCAAAGCATTCAATTACTTTTGCCTGTTATTGATCCTCATTGTTTAAAATTCCATGTTCCACCTGTTACTAATGAAATTTCTGTCCCTCTTGACCCTCTTTCCACTGAACCTTTGTTGGTGGTTGAGGAAGGTCCTTCTGAACCTATCCAGACTGATAATCCTAATCAATTTTTAGATACCTTACCTACTAGGACTTTGCCTATAGCTATACAGGACACTCATACAAGGGCCCTTACTGTTGACAGTAATTCTGACAATGAACACTGTCAAAATGAAATCTCCAATAATCTTTTTGCGGCTAACTCTGATATGGAAAATGAATGGATCATACACAGATCCAATAGGAAAAAGAATAAGAAACAGAATTTGGGGAAAAAATAAACATTGATCCTGTCATTTCTAGCTTTTCTGAAACTGGAGCTTTACCCCCTTCTTCTAGGACAACTAGAAGGAGTGGAAAATATCATGTTTAATATTATGGTTTGGAATATTAGGGGAGTGGCTGATCCTCCCTCCCTTAAACGTTTGAAGAATCTGTGTAGGTCTCATCATTTGGACATTTTTGCTATTCTGGAACCTATGGTTAACATACATAAGGATAAAATTCTTTCTTGTTTTCCTAATCATTTACATTACTGTAATAGTAATAACAAAATATGGGTTTTCTGGAAAAAAACAATTAATCTGCATATCATTGAAGATGATAATCAGTTCGTTTTGGCTCATTATAATTTTGACCCTTTTAAGGGGTGGCTGACTTTTGTTTATGCTAGTTCTGTTCTTGCTGATAAATACTTGTTGTGGAATAAGCTTATTCTTATAGGTACTACTATTAATGAGAATTGGTGTGTGGGGGGAGATTTTAACATGATCATGTCCCCTTCTGAAAGGAAAGGGGGTGCTTCTTTTGACACTAAAGCTATGCATAAATTTTGTGATTGTATGTCTCAAGCTGGTCTTTTTGACATGGGTTACATTGGTCCCCCTTACACTTGGAGAAGGGGTTTACTTTTTCAACGCCTTGATAGATTCTTAGGCAACCCTACTTTTCTTAATTGTTATCACTTAGCTCGTGTTCAACACTTGAGTCATGCTTCCTCTGATCATAACCCTCTTTTATTAACCATTGTTTCTCATCCTATACCGGCCAGAAAGCCTTTTAAATTTTTAAATATTTGGGCTTCCCATCCTAATTTTAATGACCTGATTAGGTCTTTGTGGCAGCCTTTGAGTTGTGGCACTTCTTGGTTTATTCTTTGGCAGCTGCATAAGATGGTAGCTGCTGGTTTGAAGAAGTGGAATCATGATGTTTTTGGCAACATTCATAATAGGGTTGCTAACTCTTTGAACATTGTCAATGCTTTAGAATCTATTGATATCATGTCTGCTGAGCAGGTTCAGGAACTGGCTCAGGCCCATAGCAACCTGTTGGCTGATATTGCTTTGGAGGAAGATCTACTCATGCAAAAAGCTCATGATACTCATTTTCTCAAAGGGGACAGAAACACTGATTATTTTCATGCTTATATTAAAAACAGGATCACTCTGAATAACATTAGTCAAATCAAGGGCAGTGATGGGAATGTTATTACTGATGCTGAGGAAATTGGTAATAGTGCTGTTAACTATTTTTCTTCTTTATTTACTAGTCAATTGCAAGTATCTTGTATTGATGAAAATCTATTTATTGATGATAGACATTATATCTCCTCTCTTTGCCTTACTGATATTCCTTCTGAAGAGGAGATTTATAATGTCTTCAAAACATTACATTCTAACAAGGCCCCGGGCCTTGATGGTTTTACTTCCTCTTTCTATATTAATTCGTCGGGATATTGTGAAGAAGGAAACCATCGTGGCCGTTCAAAGATTTTTTATTGGTGAGGATCTTTGTAAATATTTTTCTCGTCGCTCTTATTGTGCTCATCCCTAAAGGGAATGACAAATCTGACTGGAGTCTTTTTAGACCTATCTCTTTAACCTCTGTTATTTCTAAAGTTATTAGCAAGCTCTTGGTGACTAGAATTCAACCTGTTCTCAATCGTTTGATTTCTCCCCACCAATCTGCTTTTGTTAGGGGGAGGGAGATTACTGACAATATTCTCCTTGCCCAAGAGCTGCTTGAAGATCTGGATAGGAAGTGTCGGGGAGGCAATCTTATAATTAAGCTTGATATTAAAAAGGCCTTTGACACTCTTAACTGGGACTTCATTATTAATGTTTTGTTGGCTAGGGGTTTCAATGCCAATTTTTGTCAGCTTATTAGAAGATGGCTCTCCAACAACCACTACAGTGTTTTGGTTAATGGCAGTACATATGGTTTCTTCTCTCGCCAAAAGAGGTATTAAACGAGGAGATCCTCTTTCTCCTATAATTTTTATTATTGTTTTTTATTATCTCTCCGGATTGCTCGAATACTCAACATATGCATGATTCTCGCTTATTACCTAAACAAAGCTCATTTTCAAGTTACTCATTTGGCTTATGCCGATGACATCATGATATTTTCCAATGCCTCTAAAGCTAATATTAGAAATATTATGAGAATATTAAATGATTTTGAGGGGGTTTCTGGTTTGTCCTTTAACAAGGACAAATGTCATATGTATTTTAGCAATTACTTACCTCAGTCTCATCTTCTATGGGCTACCAACTTTACTGGGTATAAAATTGCTAGGCTGCCTATTAAATATTTAGGTGTAAATCTTATTAAAGGCAGGTGTAAGCAAATTCAGATGGACGATGTGTTGGATAAAGTCAAGGGTAAGATTAGGAACTGGAAGAATACTTTTCTCTCTAATGGGGGTCGTTTAACTTTGTTAAACAGTGTGCTTCATAGCATCCCTCTGTATGCACTCCAAGTTTTTAATGCTAAGAAAAGCTCTATTGAGAGGTTGGAGAAAATTTTCAATTCTTTTCTTTGGGAGGGAGGTGGTTCTAAAAAGCACTGGCTTTCTTGGAAAAAAATGTGTAAGCCTAAGTACTCTGGTGGGCTTGGTTTTAAAGCTCTTTCTCACATTGTTAAAATCAATATGTGTAAGCTTTGGTACAAGTTTAGATTAAGGGAGTCTATCTGGGCTAATTTCATGCATGCTAAGTATTGTAAAAATGTTCACCCTACTATGGTTACTTGGAAAAGTGGGGACTCCAAAATTTGGAAAGCTATCCTGAGTATTAGACAGGAGGCCTCTAAGGCTATTTTTTGGGACATTGGGGATGGGAAGATTTCTTTCTGGCATGATAACTGGGGTATGCCTATCCTAAATGAGCTCTCTCATCCTTCTGCCATGAGCAATCTGCTGATTGCTGACTGCTGGTTTTTGGAGCAGTGGGATTTGAGGAAGATTAGGGAGTTTGTGGGACAGGACACTGCTATGTTAATTAACCAAATTCCTATAAATAGAACTAATGTTGATAAACCTGTATGGAAGAAGCAACCTCATCAATCTGTTAGCAAGCACTTATATCATAATTTTCATTCCTTTATTAAGTTGGATTGGGGGAAAGGGATATGGAATCATATATTCTCTCCTTCTATATCCTTCTTCCTGTGGAGGTTCTTCTCTTGTATTTTACCTTTAGATGATATTTTAAAATTAAAAGGATTAAGATTGGTTTCTATGTGTGTGTTCTGTAAGAATGCCGAGGAATCCTCTTCTCACCTCTTTTTCAATTGTATTTATTCAAAGCACATCCGGAACGAGTTGGCCGGTAATTTTGGTTTGGTTTGGAATAATTCCTGCACTATTTATGACTATGTGAAGGTTTGGAAAGATTCAAACCGGGTTGGGAAAGGTTTTAGTCGGTTCCCCTATGTGGTTTTGTGGTTCATTTGGTGTGCTAGGAACTCCTATAAGCACACTGAATGTCATCCCTCCCCTGATGCTACTTTCTCAAAAAATTTGGCCTACCACAGCAGGTCACTCAGGCTTTTTCATAAAGATACCAAGCACTCAAAGAGGCCCATTGTGGTTAACTGGTTTCCACCTGCGATGGGGACAATCAAAGCAAATATTGATGGAAGTTGGTCTATTAACCATTCTGCTGCTGGCGGTCTGTTTAGGGACCATTTGGGGAATTTGTTAGTGTTTTTTTATTCCCCTGTGATGGCTGATTGTCCTCTCTCGGCTGAGGCCTGGGCACTGTTACTTGCTGTACAAGCTGCCATAAATCTTAATTTTGTCTCTTTACAGGTGGAGACTGATTCCAGGAGACTAATTGATATTTTTTTAAAGCTGGTTGATACACCTTGGAACTTGATTATTCTATTTAAAAGAATTTGATATACTATTGACAATTCTATGTTGAAATTCAGAATCACTTTTATTCATAGAGAGCGAAACAAGCCAGCGGATTGGTTAGCAAAAAATGCTGGTCACCCCCCCTTTGTGGGTACAACTCCACCTCGACAACTTGCTTCGTCGGTTCATGGGGACAAGCTAAATCTGCCATACATCAGATGTAATTAGTTTGTCTTTCATCATTTGCTAATCCTGGCTTTGTTTCATTTTGATGCCTGTATTGTTTTCTTTTTTCTGCGGCAGTCGTTTTGCTCTGTTTTATTTTGTTTCCTGTTGTGTCCTCTGTGCTCTGTTTCAGTTGGTTTCCTGTAGTGCTCTCTGCCTGCGGCAGTTTGTTTTCTCTCATGTGTGCAGGAACACCTCCAACTCAAGTATCTTTGGTTACACGCAGATATTAGCCAGGAATCGTCTCCAGGGATCCAGTTTTTTTTTCTGCGGGTTTGATTGACTCCAATTCAGTTTTTTCTGCGGGTTTGATTGTCTCTCCTATGTTCTCATGCTAGATCTTGCGGATACTACACTTAATTTGGAATCACTAGTATGTCAATTGATTATCTGCAGCTATTTTTGGACACTTTGTTGTCGAGTTTTCTTTACAATGCTACTGTTTTTGGTAGATATTATTTTCAGAACTCTTATCTTTTTTGGAGTGTTTACTTGCGTGAGTTGTACTGTGGGGGGAGGATGGAGGGAAACGGGACCTCTAGGTGTGAGTTACTGTATTTTTTTGGGTTTTTGTAGTGAGGACCTGGCTCCCTCACCTCCTCCTTTTGTAACACTTTTTCGATTATTAACACGTAGGGAGCCTTTGGGGCTCTTTCCCCTAAAAATATATATATATATATATATATATATATATATATATATATATATATATATATATATATATATATAATTACGTCTTACCATTAAACTTTCATTAAAAAAACTTGTATATATTAAAAAAAAATGAACAAAGAAATTTTAATATTTTAATAGCACAGAACTTAATGTGTGTCATCAACAAAGCACGATTTTCGATGTATTTGTTGCAGCAACTTTTAAATCTAAATTCAAGATCATCCCTGATTTCAATAAGTTCATACTTAAATTAAGCATATCGAGAAGATAAACCCAACGATGTCAAAATTATTTTGATCGGAGTCAAACTGAAGCACAATTAAAAGTTTTGGTATATCAATTGAATAGTAAAAAAACTTTAAATTTGATATATTTATAATCAACTCGAGCATGTCCGACAACATATTTTAATGAACCCAGTGTCATTAAATTTCAAGGTCGTTAAGACATTCAGATTCTTAAAAAAATTAAATATGATCAAAATATCTATAAACATAACGCTATAAATAAACCCTCTATCTTCACTTTGGAGGGAAGATAAGCGAAATGAAATTCTATTGTGTGCTTTAACGTTACTAATTACAAATTATGTAATAGTAACAACAGTGAAAAAGCTATGATTTACTAATTTGAAATACATGATTTCAGATCATTTAACAGTAATATAAGCCACCTTTAACAAGAGTGAAGCATGTAATAGTGAGAAAATGATAGTCAGACTATTCAAAGAAAACCCATACAAGTGTTGCACCAACCAAGACGTTAGAGGATATCCTCTCGTCATATGAATTGGTGCTAGATACACAAAGACATATGAATTGGTTGGTATGTATGTATAAGGCACTAAAATAAGATGCATTGGACACCAAAAACATCTCTTTCACACTCCAAATTGAAGATGAAGGTTTACTTCATTCATAAAGCACACAAAGATTTCGTAAAGACTACATTTCCGCCTACCCAAAATATGATAAACGGACTATTGGCACCCAAATCACTTATTTAACTTGTGGGAGACCTAAGATGCCTCCTTGAAGATTCCGCCAGACTTCTGCTTTGGCACAAAATCAGCAATGGTTTCTATTATGTTGTCCAAGACATTCTTCCCGGTCCTCTTATGATCATGCATTTTGTTCTCTCACCAAATAGCAAGTGAACTCTATGCAACGAAGTGACATTTACAGCAATGGTTTATAGATATACTTATCTAGCACCTAAGCATTCATATTCACATGCATATCATTTCATTTTTTTTTTTTTTTTTGTATAACATAAAAATCAATACCATCGTCATGTTTTTAAATGTGAAATAAACATTTTCATTCATAGGTTTATGACACTAAGGTGTTATGTATGCAAATATCAAATCTTAGGGCATTATGGGTAAAAACATAAGAATTGTGTTGTCTATGTAAATCTCCAAAAAGTTGTTATCTAAAATCGTAAGCCAATGAGTTAGGATTAATTATTTGGTGTTTTTATACCATTATTTTTACATCAACATTATAAATTCTCTCTAATTTTGTGTATATATACACATACATATATCAAGTTTTTAGTTGTACTTTTCTTTTTATGGAATTAAACTTTGGTTACCTCTTTTTCTGGAATTGAACTTTTCTTTTTATGCATAATTTTTGCCTAAAATTTGCCAACTCCCCTAAAGCCACTCTTTTATCCCTTTCATAAGAAGAATTGCTTCACTAGTGCAGTCTGTTCACTTAAATCTCAACGTCTTCTTAAAATTATTTATTAAACTCTTCGTTGTCCTTCGTCCCTCTAAAGTTGCGATTTAAAATTTAATCACGGGATAAATTTAAAGAGCAAAGTATGGAACTTGGCCTCAAATCTATAGACTATATTTTGAAGGATAAATTATTGTTGAAGGGTCTCATCAACCCATTAGAAGAAGAAAGACGCAAAGTCAAAGTGTTCAGACGCGAGCTTCCTCTCTGCATGATTCTCCTTGATGATGATGCGCTCATGACTTCTTTAATTCTTTGTGCATTTTCAATAATCTTCCTTTATGAAAATTTAATTCTTTTTAATTATTTTGTCACTTTGCTAGTGATCAATCAACTAAAATATGAAGTGGAGCAAAATGAGAACATGAAATGTATCAGTGACGAATATGAGGAGAAAAATGAGATTGATGAGATGGAATGGGAGGCAACCGTGGAAGAAATGGATTGGACGAGCTCAAATCAACTTTTGAACCTTGTTATAATGATCAAAGTTTCAACTTAGTAAACAATTTCTATAAGGTATTTTTTCTGTAAATACTAAAAATAGCTCTTTTTTTTTTCTTCTTTTGTCATCATGTGTATCTGCATTAAAAGTGAGTTTTCATAGATGAAGACTGACAATGCTGTATGTCTAGAATCTGAAAGTAGTGTCGAAGATTTTTGGATGAGGAATGAAGAAAAGATTGCACAAATTTCATGGCAGGATCTTTCTCCGGCGATCTCAACCCCAACAGACCCTCCAGTGGTGAATGTCGGTGACAATCATATCCGACAAACTAAAAAAAAAGCACTACGCTGTTGGTCGCCTGAACTTCACCGGCATTTTGTAGCGACATTGCAAGAGCTTGGTGGTGGGAGTTGTAACTGATGTGCCAAATCTTTTAAATAATTAAGTAATAAGACAAAAGTTTTAATTCTTACTTTTTAGTTTGATTCAATTGCAATGTAACATGGTGGTTGTTTATTTTCTTTTTCAGTAGCAAGTCCAAAATAGATCAGGGAAAGGATGGCAGTTCTTGCGCTGACAAAGAATGAAGTGAAAAATTATTTATAAGTAAATCCAAACATTTTCAATCGAGTAGAGTTTTTCCTATTTATTACACCTTAAAGCAAAATCTCTAAAAATATAATTTTTATAATGTCTAACTCTCAAAAACTGTATTTTTTGAATGTTTCAAAAATACAGATTGCATAGTAGAAGGATCCTCCGACCTCCTTCTCTGTTGCGACGTCATCGTCTGCCTCAAAGGAATGACATTCCGCATGCCATTTTTGCGTCTATTCAGCACTATGTTTGTGATTAGTCATTCCGGCGGCCCTTAACACGAAACAGAGCGTGTTCTATGGGACAATGGTAAGGGGGTTTAATTTTTCATATCATCTTTTTTTCTTTTTTTATGAATCTGAGACCCCTATGATGTGATCTTTTGCTGCCGTTGAAGATGGCAGAGACGTGCAAAAGCGGGAGGTACGCAATTGAGGTTGTGAACCATGTGCAGAAGGTGATGGGGATGAGCTAGGGTTTCAGTGCACGATGTTTATGAGGAAGGATAAGTGTCTTCGGCCTGGAGGGTGTGATGGGAAGAACGGGTGAGAGATGCTCACAAGGTGTTTGATGAAATGCCTTTTCTTGCTTGCTTTCGTTGTTGCAAATATTTACTTACTAGTGTAAATGGGTACATATGATGCCGATTCATTTCTGACTCTGAGTGCTACTGGTCTCTATATATTCTCCATTCTACACTAGTTTAATTAATATGTTGACATTAAATTATAATATATTATTCTATAATTAATAATTAATCCAAAACATAATTGATGTTAAATTATAATATATTATTATTAATTTAAATAAGTTATCATCAATATTTTATTTTATGAAGAAGTTCTTATAGCATTCACGTTGAGAGAATTAAAACAAAATTTTGAGTGATAGAGTTCAATTTATTTTGTATGATATGTTATATAATTTTTTGTGATGCGGGAGAGATTTTGTGGGATTGTAGAGTACTTGTGGTGTGAAAATTTTATAGCTTGGGGAAGTCCATATTATGCCTATAAGAGGGAGCATAAGAAATACATATTTTGATTTTGGAGGCATGAACAAATTCTTGCACACTAGTGCTTAATTTTATACGTTGAGGATAAATTTAAGTTTATTATTTATATATTTATATATATAGATATATATATATAGATATATATATATAATATATATATATATATATATATAATTTTTACATAAAAAATAATAAGTCCTAATTTCCTTTTGCGTGGAAGGTTGTACAGGATACAAAAAGATCATGACATCAATAACTGCCACCATTATTCGTAAGTGAAGTGAAATGATTACTATATTGTGTAATATTCAATAAAATAATAAATAAATATAACATCAGCTAGAATATCAAATATATTTTTATTTAATGTTAAATATGAAAAATAAAATATCTAAGAAAAAAGATATCCCAAGAAGTTATAATCACATGATATAATTTTTATAGATTTATATTTAGTTAAATCCTAAACTTTATTATTTTCTTATGTAACATTTTAATCCCTTACTCACACGAAAATATTACTATATATAAAAAAAAATATATTAGCGCTATTTCTATGATGATATTAAATATTTAATTGTTATATAAATAAATATTTTTAGAAAGTGAAATATAACATTATATTGGTAAATATTTTCTGAAAATAATTACTCTTTATTTAAAAGAAAAAGACTACTTAATATAAAATTTAAATGTTTTTTAATAGAAATTTAAATAATGAAAAAATATTTTAAGAAGTGGGAATGCTATTGGTGCTGCTACCATTTCATATATAAAGGACAATTACATTACGTCACAGAATTCCAATGTATTTACATTTCCAACATATAATATTGTTTACTTACATTTACAGCACTTAAATTTTTATCATCTAAATATAATTTAGAAACTTTTTTAAATAAAGTATTTTGACGAAGTATTTCGAAAATCTAAATTCAAGATCATCCCGGATTTCAATAAGTTCATAGTCAAATTAAGCACCTCGAGAAGATAAACCTAATGATGTAAAAATTATTTCAATCGGGGTGAAACTAAGGCACAATTTAAAATTTTCGATTAATAAACTTCAAATTTAATATATTTATAATCAAATCGAGCATGTCCATGAAAGAATCGGAAGAACTCAATATCATTAAATTTCAAGGTCTTTAAGAGACACAAATTCTTAGGTGGTCACGAAAATTAAGTGCCAAATTGCCAATATGTCTCTCCTCGAAATGCTATAAATAAATGCCCTATCTTCACTTTGGAGGAAAGATAAGAGAAGAAGAAACTAAATTTCAAAGCATGTTATAGAGAAGACCCGACGAGTAACCACCAGCTTCAGCAGTCGTTATCCATCATTGACCACTACCCTTCAACCACTGTTGATCACCTCTAGTTATCACCGCATGTTGTCGTCTACCATCAGACATCAACGACCACTACTTGCGGTCATTGTAGCAAAACTACAACCTTCGTGACCAACGCTACTATTGCAGCTACCGACAACAACCTTTATGCACAATTACTGCATTTGTAGCATCCAACTATGACTTTTGTTGCCAACAATTAAACCTCCAATTACGTTTCTATGGTTAATTGCCGCTGTTGCAGCTACCGCACATAGCTTTCATGGCCTACTATTGTTTTTGTAGCAACTAGCTATGTTCTTTGTAGTCAACTACTATCGTTACAACTTCCAACTATGACCTTTATACCTAACTACTACAATTGTAGCAACCGACTATAACCTTTTCGACCAACTACTATCTTTTCTAATAAGGCGACCTTTGTGACCATTACTATAGTTATACCTTTCAACTACAACATCTATGACTGATTGCCGCTAATGCCACCAATGACTTCAACATTTGTAACAACCAACTACCACAATATAATATTTTTTTATTATAGCCAAGAAATACATTTCTTATAGCCCACTTAGCCTATTATAACTAAATTACTACTATATATTTATGTTTATTAACATTATAGCTTCATCTTCTCTAATTTAGAACAAAAGTGGATATTTAACTTACAATTACATAGTTGATTACTTTAACTAAACTAGGCTTCAGGATTTTGTTTTTCCTTCCAATACTTTTTCACGTAAAAGCTTTAGTATCTCATATTAGTTTTCAGTTATCTCTGCGTGTGTTGGATCTTCATGCAATGCCAAAATATCACTCTTTCGACATGCAACATGGCTAAATTATTTAAAAATTTTATTTTGATTATTACACACAAGTTTTGATAAATTTTATTTTGATTATTTTGATTATTCTAATTTAAATATTATTATTACTGGAAGTTGTATTTAACGCACAAGTTTTGATAAATTATAAAAATTTAATATTGCACACAAATTATATTATTTTTAGGGTTATGCAATGCAAATCCTTAATTAATTAAAATTCTGAGTATAAACCGCATTTATAGATTCTAAATTATTTTTATCAATGCGTGTGCCATTGCCCGAGAAAATTGAATTCCAAAATTGAAATACTTAATTTGAAAGGATAACATAATTGTAAAATAAGACAATTATTGTGTAATATTTATTAAACAAATATTTAAATAACAAAATTGTTTTCACATACAAATATATGAAATTATATTATTAATAAAATTAAATAATTATGAAAATTATTTAAATAAACATTTTTATTAAAATATATTTTTAATTGAATAATTATAAAACATTTTTATTAAATGTACACAAGTAGAAAGAAACTGTGTGAATCTGTCAAATGGACAATTAATGATGAATATCTAGAAAAGAATTGAATATCAATTCAAAAATATGTGAAATGATAGAAAAATTTAAAAAACTAGTCGTAGGCTAATGAGAAATGGCAAAAAGAGTTACACAATAGACCAAATGACAAATGTCAATAAGATATTTAAGCTTTCTAAATTAAAATTGTGTGAATCTGTCAAATAGAATTACACAGTAGACCAATTGACAAATGAATTGTGTTGGTGCTCTAACAAATATCAAATCCACATTCTGTTGCTAGTCATTTATCAAATAAAATAGCAAGTCTCTCGAGCTCCCATTTACCACTTGCTCATTAATTTATCGGTAATGGCAATTGAAAATTTAAGTTATATTCTCATTTTCTTATAAAACGTCTTACAAATAACTAAGGGAAGTTACATACATATCACCCAATTCATTTTCTTATAAAACGTCTTACAAATAACACAGGATTATCACCAACATATGTATAATCATCTGCTGACAATATCAAATTCCACTGAAATATTGCAAAAAATGGCACCAAGTTAGACACTTGGCTAGAAGAATTGTTCAAAGCCCAGTTAAAAGCAGGCTGATGATTCGACCTGCTCTTTTTAGACCACAACTGAAGACGAAGCTTTTCAATCCATTCCAAAAGCACAGCTTTTGCTCCATCTGTCGGAAGGAGGAAGATCAAGCTGCTACAAATATATGTTCTTCCTTTCTTCCCAGGTTGTGGCAAGCCATGAGAATGAATCAAAGGCTTCACCTTTTAGTTGCAAAGATTAATAAAAATTAGCGCTTTCCTCATCAATGATAACTGACAAGAAAACAAAGAAATGAAGAACTTACAACAGCCATGTCATCTGTGAAGTAAATGTCATGGTGCCCTTCTAGATAAGGCAATGGATCGAATATCCAAATCATTATACATTACATTATAGCCTAGCTCCGAGATATCAAGCAGATGCCTTGGCCTCTGAGATGTCAAATTGAAGAAACCCTATTTAAGCAGCACAACGACAATAAGGAAAGGAAGAAGGAGGAGTTTCAAGATTCCATTTTGGTCGTTCTTTTCGCCAAGAAAGGCCGCAGCTTGAGCTAGGTTGTAATCTCGCCATTAGCAGAGGAAGAGTGTGAAGAGATGAATCGAGGGGATGAAAACGCCGAGGAGGAGGAGGCCGGAGCGGCCGAAGAGAGAGCATGTGCGGTGATCGAAGACATAGTTGAGGGAGGAGGAGCGAGGAGAGAGGGGGAATGTGTCGACCAGAGGATTTTGCTGTTGCTATCTTTGGTGAAGAGATGAGGACATGGAAGAGAGATCTGGCGAGGGGATATTTAGATGGTAGACGGATTTACGAAATTTATAGAAGCTAAAGCGCGCGAAAGAAGAGAAAGAGAGAGAGAAAAAGATAGGGGGAGAAAAAGGAGGGTTACCTTCCTCAATGGTTTCTGGTCGGAGCAAAGCGGAAGGAGGCGAAAGATGAGAGTTATGAAGGACTTTGTAAGCCGCGATACCGTGGTTGCCTTCTTCCCTGCTAGATTTAACTGCGACTGTATCGTGAGCGTTTGGTGAAGAAGGCCATGGTTTTGAGCAAAACCGGGAGAGGAGGGAGGGACGTCAGCACGGGTTTCGAGCAGGAGAGCATATGGAAGAGGAATTAGCGAGGTTGAAAGGTCGGAAGGGAAGAAACGAAGAAGTGAGTGGCAGGGAAATCTACAGTACAAAGGCCCGAATGGCTGAGACCCAAAAATTAGCAAAATATAAATTTGAATTGTACATATCTCAAGTCTTAACACTAACTTTTACATTTATATTTCTAACATTTTAGTGGAATAATTTTTTTATTTTACGTAAGAAAATAAATAATACTAACATTTTTCATATGATATTAAAGATTTGAGTGATATAAATTTAAATATAAAAATTTAAATATTAAATATATAAATATATATCGCATGTGCGATATTTATGTAAATATCCTAATATAAAAATAGGAGATATACCAACAAAAAAAAAAATCACTTGCATAACTTTTTTTTTTTGAATTATGATATGTTGGTGAATCATATCTAAGGAATCAAATGTAAGGCAGGAGAGAGAGACAGAGAGAGATGCACAGTAATGAACCGTAGTAAGTTTTATCAATTACTTATTTTCTTGTAAAATATTGATAGAGGGGGCACAATATATAAAGTTACATGTTCACCTATATTTTAACAGGGTGTTACATGATATTTTTGGTGCTATGATATATATGGGCCTACAGCTTGGCTACTCTTTAACCCGTTCATTTGAAATCATTAGGTCTAGGTCCTGTAAGACCCTCTCGTCCAACTGTGCTAAATTACGGTTAACGGTCGGCCTATAATGGTCTTCAGTTAGCAGGACTGACTCCATTGTCTTGATTTCATAGAACGAGACTAGGTTATTGGGCGGAGGGCAAATCACCGTAATCAAATAGATTGCTAATCAATTGTAGATGGGTTCTTCAACATGTTTATAGTTTATGTTATCACTAATTATTGGCTTGTTGTGAGGAATCTCAATGGGATCCATGAGACTGATTGGCGATTCTAAGTGAGCACTCTCCTTGAGTCAGGTCGCAGCAATAGGTTGATGGATGCTTTTGCTTGGCTCGATTAACATTGGTCCTTTACTCAATGATATTCACCCAGTAGACCTTGAGCCCTAGTTCTGGGGTTCCATCACGTCAATTAAGTGGGTCATGTGGTCTCTTGACAATGAGCCGTCCTTAGTATGTACACATTCGCCTATTTGTTTAACCCTACATTACTTCCAAACGTGAAGTCTATCCATCCCTGCGTTAGGCCATATTCTCCCACACAAAACCTCTACCTCTGAACTAGTGGCCTCGATTGAGCACAGTTGTAGCTGATGGCTTAAAATTCGGCTGTAAAATAGTGTACGGTTATTGTTCTAACAGTCTTTGTATTTATGCATGAAAGGCCATTACAATATCATAATTTTCCATTGTAAATAAAGTATAAATAGTATTAAATTGTTATTTATTTTAAAATCCTTATTTATTCCATGGGGACAATTACCAACCTAAAGGTATTTAAATTTAGTTGTTACATAAATTGCTATGTAAGTTCATCTATGTATTTATTTATCTAACTAAATTTATTTTTTTTGCATATGTATACCACCTTATTAGAGGTGTAAACGAGCTGAACACGAGTGAGCCCAGTCTAAGCTCGTGTTCGCTCTTGTTCGGCTCGTTAAAAAATATCAATGTTCGTGTTCGACTCGTTTATATTTAGAACACAAAAATGTGTTCGTATTCGGCTCGTTTGCTTATCAAACCAAACATGAGATGTTCCCCAACAAAGAGTCGTTTTGATAACCCTAATCATGCGTACCACAAGATGTTAAGAGTTGGGGCAAGATCTCAATCTCATTTCTTTATGATATAATATCATTTAAATATAATCTAATATTTTTTATTCTACTTTTTAATTAATAATTTTAATTAATTATAAATCTTTGTAACCTTATAGTCAATATATTGATGAGTAGTATTTTGAGTCAAAATGAGCTAAATACGAACGTACAAATCTTTTTTTGTGTTTGGCTCATTTATATGTCAAGCACAACAAAAGTGTTTCTATTTGATTCATTAACTTAGCGAATAAGTCGAACACGGGCTTCTTAATGAGTCGAACTTTAGTTTCTTAATAAGCCAAACACAAGCTGTTTACGAACAACCAGCAGTTTTGACAACCCTAAATGCGATATTTTTAATGTGGTAAAAAATTAGACGAGAGAGGAGGGTTGATTTGTAAATAATGAGTTTCGGTGGGTCTTTATGTAATTATCCAACTAAATTACATTAAAACTCATATTTTATGAAGAGTAGATCTTCATTATGCTTTAAAAAAAAAAAAAAACAAAAATAAAAGTGGAACAAAATTAAAGTCAAAATAAAATATCTAAATAAATTATTATAGCTATAAAATAAAAAAGTCATGGTCAATTAATACCACGCTGAGCTGTCCTGTTGAATCGATACACGTGGGCTGAGCAGTACGTAGGTATATTTACATATAACGTCTAAACATTCATATTTAAATAGATAGCAATTAAAACTTTAACATCATAATAAAAATCTTTTTATAAGTGAAATACATAATTTCATGCATATAATTTATGACATCAAGATGTTATAAATTTAAATATCAAAATTTGGGTGTTAGCAATGTAAATATATAAGAATTGGGTGGAATTTATCTAAATTTCTCCTTTTTTTCTTCTATTTTCATTTGATGCATTAAAATTTATTTAAAGCTCTGAAGATATATATATATATATATATATATATATATATATATATATATATATATATATATATATATATATATATATATATATATTATAACTACTTTTATTAGACCCTTTTATCAAAAATGATTTAGTTTGGATCACTTGATATGGAGAAAATATTGTGTGTGGTGATCGGACATGCAAATAATGGTCCAGATAGGCCACCGAGTGATACATGACAGTGTGACCATATTCGGACCTTCATCTGGACGTGCAGTCAGTCACACATAATGTTTTCCCTTTAATATGAGAGTTTTAACATTATGTGAATAGAAGTCGCTCGATAATCATAAGGAACATATGAAAATTAATGCATGGCATTTATCATAGATATATATTAATTTGAGTTATCATCTTTAGCCCTCTATGTTAAATTTGAGCTTTAATTGATTCTTAACATGCGATTTTATCAATAACTCATCTCATGTCTACTCTTATCTAAATGTTGTTGGGTTGATGGAGTAAGACATAGGGAAGATGGAGGAGCTTGAATGTTTCTTTGTCAGGAAGCGGAGGTGGAGTGTGGAGCTTGCTGTATTGTTGGGCTGTCAGTGAGCAAAGCTGTGTTATGAGCCAGTTCGGGCTCGACTCAATAAGTTGCTTGTGAATTGAGTTTGATGAGCAAACAAATCAAGCTCAAGTCAACCCTGACTCGACTCCTTAGCTCGAGAGCCAACCCATTTAAAAAATAATTAATAAAAAATATATTAAAAATTCAACTTATTGAAGAATAACTAAAAAAGATTGAATGCTCTTGTTTTAAAGTTCATATCAGGTGGTTTCCTAATAATTATCTCCCAAGTTCATTCTATTTGATATATAATTTTTAACATAAGCTTAAATTAATTTTTTCTTCACTTTTATGCTAAACAAAACTGCTCATGAGCCAACTCTAACTCGTAAAATCAAGTCAAATGAGCTTCATAATATCTGCATTATTTAGTTATAATTTAATTTTAACAATGCTACGATTGTTATAGTCAAAAACAATGATTTTTTTGGTTAATTAAGATTGTTATAACCTCATCATGACTATTATAGTCACACTACAACGGGTTTAGCTCTAACTATCTTTACATAATTATATTTGTTGAGTTATTTCAATGCATTGTGATTTAAACATATTCTTATAATCACATCATCCATATTTTTGGTGAAAAGCGGACCTCTATAAAATAGGGCTGTGAATTAAGCTTGGATCTCGTTAATGGCTCAAAATTTATTTTGAATTTTTGCTCGTATAGAGAAATAAACAAGCAGAACTATGAGTAAAAATTTTGAATCAAATTTTTCGACTGAAACTAACTCGAGATTGACTCATAATACTATTCCTGAACTTTATTTAATAATAATAGAGGAACTAAATAGCCACTGTAGACAATTGACACTTTAGCATTTAAAAAATTTTAGGGGCATTTATATACGTAACACTTATAGATGAACTTACATAGCAACTAATTCATAATCACATGCATATCATTTAATTATTTAGTATAACATAAAAACCAATATCATCATCATCTTTGTAAATGTGGAATACACATTTTCATGCATCAATTTATGACAACAAGATGTTATATAGGTAAATATCAAATCTTAGGGCGTTATGGAAAAATACATAAGACTTGTGTGGTATCTATGAAAATCTCCCAATAATTTTTTAAGGTTAGGCAATGAGTTAGGATTAATTATTTGATTTTCTTATATGAGTATTTTTATATCAATATTGTAATCTCCCTCCCTCTCTCTCTCTCTCTCTCTCTCTCTCTCTCTCTCTCTCTCTCTCTCTCTCTCTCTCTCTCTCTCTCTCTCTATATATATATATATATAGTTACGGGTGTATGTAAGTTTTTTGTTTGTATTTAGGTGTGTATGATATATATTTTTATTTTGAAAATTTGTAAATAAATAAATAATATTTAATTTAATCAATAAAATTGAAATGTTAAAACGTTGGTTACATCGTTTTATGGAATTGAACTTTTCTTTGTAAGCTAATATTTTGCCTAAATTTTGCTAACTCCCCCAGAAGACACTCATTTATCTCCTCCATAGGAACAACTCCTTCTCTGCTATACTCAGCTCACGTTAGTCTTTAAGAGCACTCTCCGTTGTTCTTCATCCCTGTAAACTTACAATTTAAAGTTTAATCATGGAGATGAGAGAGCAATATATGAGACTTGGTCTCAAATCGATTAGCTATATTTTGAAGGATAAATTACTCTTGAAAGGTTTCATCAACCCATTGGAAGAAGAAAGACGCAAAATCGAAGTGTTCAAACGTGAGCTTCCTCTATGCATGATTCTCCTCGATGAAGGTGCACTAATGACTTCTTTAATTCTCTCTGAATTCTCAATAATTTCCTTTGTGAAAATTTGTTTTCTTTTAATTATTTTGTCATTTTTGCTAGTGATCGATCAACTAAAACTTGAACTGGAGCAAGACGAAAACATGAAATATATCAATAAAGAATACGACGAGAAAGACGAGCATGAAGAGATGGAATGGGAGAGCTGTGTGGACGAGATGGATTGGACGAGCTCGGATCAACCCTGCAACGCTAACTATAACGATCAGAGTATATATTTCATGAACGATTTCAAAGAGGTATTTTTCTGTAAAAACTAAAAACAAACTCTATTTTTTTCTTTTATTCCTTTGTTATTTTTTGAATTTGCATTAAAACTGAGTTTTCACAAATGAAGATGGACAATATTGGGTGTCTAAAATCTGAAAGCAATGCCGAAAATTCTTTTATGAAGAAAGAAGAAAAAGATGTAGGATCTTCGTGGCGGGAACGTTCTTTGGCAATCTCAGCCCCAGCAAACCCTGCGATGGCGAATGAAGGTAAAAATTATATTCAGCATACTGTGGTGCGGTGTCGCACCGTCACCGCCCAAACGGAACCTAAAAGAAAAGCCCGACGCTCTTGGTCGCCTGTACTTCACCAGCATTTTGTGGCCACATTGCAAGAACTTAACGGTGAGAGTTATAGATTATGTGTTTTACTATCTTGCATATACAATAAGACAAAAAAATTATTTCTTACTTTTTTGTTAGATTCAATTGCAATGTAACATCGTGGTTGCTCATTATTTTTTTCAGTAGCAAGTCCAAAACGGATCACACAAAGAATGGCGGTTCGTGGGCTGACAAAGAATGAAGTGAAAATATATTTACAGGTAAATCCAAACAATTTCAGTAGAGTAGAATTTTTCTTATTTCTTACACCTTTAAGCAATATCTCTAAAAATATAATTTTTATAATGTCTAATTTCAGAAATACAAATTACATAATAGAAGGATCCTCCGACCTCCTTCGCCGTTGCGACGTGGTTGTCTGCCCCAATGGAACGACTTGTAGCGAGCCATTTTTTCTTCGATTTAGGACTCTATATGCGGTTAAGTCGTTCCGGCGATCATCAACACGAAACAAAGCGTAGTCTACGGGATAACGGTAAGGCGGTTTAATTTTGTGGATCATTTTTTTTCTTTTTATGAATCGGAGGCCCGTGTATGAGGTGACATTTTTACTGCCGTTGAAGATGGCGGGGAAGTGTGGCGGCGGGAGGTCGGTAGTTGAGGTTGAGAACCGTGTGAAGAAAGTGATTTGGGTTGTGCTTGGGTTTCACTACACGAACTTTACGACGAAAGATAAGTATCTTAGGCTTGGATGTTATGATGGGAAGAAAGGGTGAGAGCAATGAAATGAGTGCAGCTAAATGTTTTTTATTATTATATTATTATTTTTTATTTTTATTGTTGCAAATATTTGCTTAGTAGTGTAGATTAGTACATTTGATGCCGATTTATTTGCTATAGATATGCTAAAGTTATTTGCTGAATTAATTTGTTACTGAACATGAATAAGAAATAAGTCGGATCATGTTGAAGTCCGGTTCATTTAGCCTTTGACTATTTTAAAAAAATGTTCTACTTATCTTGCATCTAAACTCTATAAGAGAGATGGATGTAAATATTAATCTTTGCAAGTGTTAGATGTGTAAATGCATAAGAATTGTGTGGCTTGCATATAAATTTTCTGAGTGGCAGAGTTCAATGCTTGAATGTATTATAAGAACTGTCCACAATGATGGTTAGGATATTTGGATTTTGTAGCTAAGAGATGGAACGATGGAGGCTAGCGGTTGGGATAAGTTAAAGTTTGGAGGAAGCTAAATCCAAGGGCTAGCAAGGGAATATAAGAAACTCACCCAAGTCTGAAAAACTCACCTAGCTTGAAGGCCATTTGCCTTAATCTTGGGAGGTGCTCAACCATTTCAAAGGTTTTGTTCAATCAGTTGCTGACCTCATGCACTCAATCACAAAAAACTCTGAGACACTTATCAGGACAAATCATTCATGTGTACTCTTTATGTAACAATAGTCCAATCTTATGCTTATCAATTTATAGCATATTCTATAAAAATATACATCTTCCATCCTGTAACGCTCAAAGCCCTATAAGAATCATGAATTTTTATTCTTCCATTGGGAATATCTTTCTTTCTCTCTTGTTTCTTTCTCATTGATCTCATTAGTGCGATATGACTATGCCCAAAAAGAGATTTGGATTCAATAATAAGGACAGCTACAAATCAATTATTACGAAATAGGCTAAACAATGCTAAGTATGAGTGTCAATTGTAAGATGTTAATTGAGCAAGAAAATAATTAGAAAGTCATTTGTATATATATATATATATGGTACTTCATTAAGAAAATTTGTCATCTTACATGAAACTCGAGATAATTAGCATGAGTCTTAAAATAGTGTTTTGGCAAAAAACGTTCAAACTCTAATAAAGAATCTTTCAAAACTTTGATTTCAACAAACTTATAGTCAAATTAGTGGGCTCAAAGAGACTAACCTAATAACACAGATCCAATTCGAGTCAAATTAAATCTATATCAAGTTGTTAAGCATAATGCCAAATTTACATGTCAAATGGATTTTAAGTATAACAAACTTATAGTCAAATCAAGTATTTCGATGAGATGACCCCAACGATTTCAAGAACACTCAATTTTGACATTACTAAGGCAGTCAATTATCCATAATACATCATCTAATTAGGAGAATCTCTCTGGATCATCCGATGGTTTGTAATGAGAACTCTCACAAACTATATAAATAGACTCATACCTCCTTCATGAAAGAGGACATAGGCCTTGAACCGGAGAAAGAGTTGGACCAAGAGCTAGATAAGCC
Organism: Papilionanthe hookeriana x Papilionanthe teres; assembly: GCA_022702705.1. Classification (NCBI taxonomy): domain Eukaryota; kingdom Viridiplantae; phylum Streptophyta; class Magnoliopsida; order Asparagales; family Orchidaceae; genus Papilionanthe; species Papilionanthe hookeriana x Papilionanthe teres. The sequence continues at coordinate 4,191,184 of CM040435.1, forward strand.
GAAGAATGAGCTGACTTCCAATGTTGTCAAGAATAAAGACGACCTGGTGAATTTTTCCAGCCCTGGCTGCCGATTATCATCGAACACCGCACGCCACACAACTTCAACCACTGTCAACTGCCCCTACTCATCGGATTGAAACCCTTTACAGAGTCAGGACATACACTGCGAAGTAACGAAGCACCGTGTCGATTCAAGACATAAATTGCTAAGTAAAAAAGTATTGACCAGAGTAAAGGTCAATGTAACGAAGTAATGAAACACCCTACGGAGTAGTGCGTCATCTCAAACTCTGTGTCACTTTGCAATTCAAAGATGACATACTAAAGTTTTAACAACTCCTCCCTAGTACAATCGTCCCGTTGATCAATGATTTTTTCTGGATGCGTCGTTTTACTTTAAAGAACTATGTAAACCTTTCCCTTTGCAAGTTGTGATTGTATGCAATCATCAACATATAGTGGATCATTCTCATTTGTTAAACTCTCTGATTTGTTCTTTCTCTGAATTTTTCACGTAAAAATATTATATATATATATATATATAATATTTACGTTCATTATTAAATATTTGAGTGAAATATATCATTATATTTGTAAATAATTTCTCGAAAATAACTACTCATTATTAAAAAAATTAATCTAAAATTTAAATGTTTTTAATAGAAATTTAAGTAACCAAAAAATTGTAATCCTGAATATTTTAAGAAGTGGGAATGCTATAGGCGATGCTACCATTTCAGATATAAGGGACATTTACATTTATGTCATAGAAGTCCAATTTATTTGCATATCTAACATATAACATTTTTTATTTATATATACAACACTTAAAATTTAATTATCTAAATATCATTTAGTAACGGTTTTTTTTTAATATAATTTTGCATATATAGTTTATGACACTGGAGTGTTATAAATAATAATATTATGTTTTAAGTGTTGAATATATAAATAATAATATGGTAAGTAAAATGAACTAATTTTTTTTCTAGCACAATTTTTGATGTATTTGTTAAAGCATCTTTTACATCTAGATACAAGATCATCCCCGATTTCAATAAGTTCATAGTTAAATTAAGCAACGATGTCAAAATTATTTTGATCGGAGTCAAACTGAAGCACAATTGAAAGTTTTGGCATATCAATTGAATGGTAAAATAAATTTTAAATTTGATATATTTATAATCAAATCAAGCATGTCCGACAACATAGTTTAATGAACCCAGTATCACTAAATTTCAAGGTCATTAAGACATTCATATTCTTAAAAAATTTAAATATGATCAAGGGGATTAAAATGGACCGTCCAGGTGGTTAGAGAAATTACGCGTCAAATTACCAAAATATCTCTCAACACAACGCTATAAATAAACCCACTATCTTCACTTTGGAAGAAAGATGAGCGAAATGAACAAATTATGATTTACTAATTACAAATTATGTAATAGTAACAACAGTGAAAAAGCTATGATTTACTAATTTGAAATACATGATTTGCATTAAAAGTGAGTTTTCACGGATGAAGAATGACAATGCTGTATCTCTAAAATCTGAAAGTAGTGCTGAAGATTTTTGGATGAGGAATGAAGAAATGAATGCACAAACTTCGTGGAAGGATCTTTCTCCGACGATCTCAACCCCAATGGACCCTCGAGTGGTGAATGTCGGTGACAATCATATCAGGCAGACTAAAAGAAAAGCACTACGCCGTTGGTCACCGGAACTTCACCAGCATTTTGTGGCGACATTGCAAGAGCTTGGTGGTGGGAGTTGTAACTAATGTGTTAACTCTTTTAAATAATTAAGCAATAAGACAAAAGTTTTAATTCTTACTTTTTAATTCGATTCAATTGCAATGTAACATAGTGGTTGTTTATTGTCCTTTTCAGTAGCAAGTCCAAAACATATCAGGGAAAGGATGACAGTTTGTGGGAAAAACTGGTGAGAGATGCTCACAAGGTGTTTGATGAAATGTCTCACTGTGCAGCTAAATTTTTTTGTTATATATTTATTATTTTCTTGCTTGTTTTCATTGTTGCAAATATTTGCTTACTAGTGTAAATGGGTACATATGATGTCAATTCATTTCCGACTCTGAGTGCTACTAGTCCCTATATGTTCTTCATTCTGCACTAATTTAATTAATATGTTGACTGTTGACCTCACTTTTGGTTGATGTTTAGATTTCCCTCTTTAGTAGCCTAGGGTATAGTCGTAGGACTTCTCTGTCGACTATTCCTAGAAGACTAGAAGCGGAACCCTCACCCTTAGAAATTCTGAACCCCTCTTTGCTTAACTTGTACCTCCACATACTGATTCTGATCTCTAGCATGTAGCAGGTAAGATCGATATGTGGTAGCTCGAGAGGAGTCCCCATAGGACTGCCTGACTTTAGGGTTGACCCCGGGCGTCGTTCTGGAGCCAGTTCGTTCGCCGTCGCTCCCTTTCCCCCTCGAGCTGATTTAAAATCACTTCGAGCCTTTTCTAAACCCCTTTTGGCGACCACCTGCACCATTCTGTTCGATCGAACTCGAGTCAAAATTTGTGACGAGACTGAATTTCGATGCGATTTTGACTCGACCGTCGACGAGGTTGCCCAGACGACCTCGGATGATGAAACGGACTGCGCCGATGCGTCCGGAAGGTCGATTTTACCTAAAATGGGTGTTAACTTTGCGACGACAACCTATCGGGGGCGAGAGTTGTGATTTAGGGCTTAATTTCAATAAAAAGTAATATATATATATATATATATATATATATATATATATATATATATATATATATATATATATATATATTAAACCTTCTATGGCCTTCTTTAATTGGCGGTTTTTCTCATCTTTGCTTCCTTTAGACGATATTCTGAAACTAAAGGGTTTAAGAATGGCTTCTATCTGCTCTTTATGTCACCAAGCTGAAGAATCTTCCAATCACATTTTTTTCAATTGCTCTTTTGCTGTTGACGTATGGAATGCTTTGGGTACTTTATTTAACATAAACTGGCCTTCTACTTTTTATATTGAGGATTACATAAGTGCTTGGAAAAGCTCTTGCCATTGGTGGGAAGTTTCTGTCCTCCTTTCCTTTGGTTATCCTGTGGTTTATATGGAATGCTCGTAATGCTGCTAAGCACACTGAGGAGCACCCCACTTCTCTTAAAACAATAGCTCATATCAAAGCTTACTATCATAGAGCTACTAAAAGTGCAGCTCCCCCTTCACTTGCTATTAAAAAACCAGTACTGGTTAGATGGGTGCCACCTGAAAGGGGTTGGATAAAAATAAATATTGATGGCTGTTGGAATAAGTTGACTGCTGGGGTTGAGGGTTTGTACAGGGATCATGGTGGCAAAACAAGGTTTTACTTTTCTTCCCCTGTCATTGCTGAAACCCCTTTGCATGCTGAAATTTGGGCACTGCTATTTGCTCTCAAAAATGTCATTTGTTTTCACTTTAATGCTTTAATTGTAGAATCTGACTCAATCTTATTGGTAAAGATGTACCACAGGGAAATTGACATTCCTTGGAATCTTATCTATCTATTTAAAAGGATATGGACTGTCATTGCTGCTTCCTCTTTACAGGTCAAGCTCAATTTCATTTATAGGGAAGCCAATAAGCCAGCTGACTGGCTGGCAAAGCATGCTACGGATACACCTAGGGTGGGTAAAGCCCCACACAGACAGCTGGCAATACTTCTACACGGTGATACAATGGATTTACCTTACATTAGATGTATTTAGCTGTTTTGTTCTAGCTTATCTGTTGGAGTTCAGTACTCACCTCATGGTTATCTTGGTTATTTTTAACTCCCTGCCTCTATATCATCCTTTAATATTGCAGGGTCTCATATCTTGATTTATTATGCTTTAGTTTTTGGGCTGTAGGATAACACATTTGCTTTGGTTAGCATTTCTCTTGCTGGGTCTCTAACCTTGTTCTGTAAGATGGTTGGCTTGGCACAGGTTGCTAGTGATCTTTCCTTTGTGTTTTGGAGATGGTTTCTTCCTCTGTGGAGATGGTTTTTTCCTCTGTGGAGTGCAGGACAGCGGGCTTTGCATTTTTTATTCTCTTTACAGGATGGCTGTGCAGAATTTCTTTACCCTCCATTGGTTCTGTTGCAGGCAATCTTCGTTTCTTACTGCAGTAACGGATTTTTATTGGTTTTTTGGGCACCTGTTTTTTCTTTCCTTCTCAACCGTGGTTTTGTCACTGTTTGTTGGGCTCATCTGTTCTTACTCTTTTTATTGTTCTCTCTTCTTGTTAAGTTTTGTTTTTGCCAACTTTTTTTGGAGCATTTTGGTGTGAGTTGTACTTGTGGGAGGCTGAACCCCTAGGGGTTGAATGGGTATTGTATTTTTTGGTTTTTTTGTTTTAGAATGGGGATCGGCCTCCCCACCCCCCTTGTACCAATTTTTTCTGATTAACACATAGGGAGCCACCGATGCTCTTTCCCCAAAAAATATATATATATATATATTAAACCTATTACCTAAATCCCAGCCCTAAAACTCATCTCTCTCGCTCGATTAACCCTGCCCGTCCCGCACGATAAACGACCGATGCAGAGGTATTGGCTTATGTTGCAGATGACTGCGAGGGTGCATGAGAGAAGAGTGAAGAAAATGGAGCCTGAACAGAACTTGTCATCGAGAATGAATTTTCCATTGAGATGGTAATCAATGAAGTGACCAATAATTAAAAGGGAAAGTGCCTGTATTGAAGCTGTTTTGCTAAGCAGTTCAAAAGAACCAATTGACTACTTCTTCTGTAAAGAGCCAATAGAAATTTGCTGCAAAGATGTTGAAAGCACTGCTGTGCACGCGCATATAAAACCTTTGCCATTAACTTTGACATCTGTCACTGCACAAACACCAAAACAAACATCTTCACCTCCTCTGAATGCTGCTAGTTATGAAGAATCCATTCCATCACACAAACCACAGGAATCATGCTAAGCTTGGAAATCTGGTAAAAGCCAATCCCTGTGATGGATGTGTTGGCGACAAGCGAAAACCAGAGAAGCTCCCATAAAGGAACTTGCTTTGAAGCAGAATATCTAGTGGCGTTTGAAACTAATCCAACCAATGCAGTGACACCAAAGTGCAAACTAGTCAAAGTAGTTGCGTATGCAAAGGTGATTCAAGACAAGTGCAAAGGAGTTCATAAAACGAAGAGGGTGAAGCATACATATCAGAAGCACGATTATTAAAGACCACAACGAATAAAAAACTATACTGAGCACGATTATGTGGCTACCTTAACGGGACGCTGGAGCAAGCTTCTTGTCTTCGAGGACGGTTTTGGAAGTGGAAGAATTCAGATTGATTGTGGACAGCGAAATCTTGGTGGAGCTCTTTAGCTGCTCGAGCTGCCTCTTTGTAACTGCAATATCCTTCAGCCTCTTCACCACCACAATTGAGGCATCTTCAAACCTAGCCTTGTAAGCCGTCCCATGATTCCCCTTTCCAAGCACCTCAGCTGAAGCCTTCAACAAATCCTCCAAATCAAACGCAGAGGAAGAACCATCAGAGAACACGAGCTGTTTGCTCTCATCGGAATTCCTAGCACCTGCCTTCTCCGGTGATGCAAATCATAAGAACGACGGCGAAGTCCAAAAATACCGCAGAAGAACCACCAATTATGATTCCAAGAAGCGCTGATTCGCTTATCTTTCTTCTTGAACCCTCAGGAGTGAGTTGCGATGGTAAGAGAGAAAATGAAGCATTGAAGGAGGCGCGGGTAGGGTGTCGCACGAGCCAAGAGAATCCAGGCGGAGGAGGTGTCGTGAGCGTGAGTTGGGTTTTTTTGGAAGAAGAAATTCCTTTTTTTTTTTTTTAATATATTAATTTTATAATATTAAATAATTAAAATCCCTCGAATTATGCATTCTTTCGCTCGAATACGAGACTATATCGAAATGAGTGTCCTACACAGCTAAAGTTGATGTTTCAAAAGCACTGGTGTGATCCGTTTCACCATCCAGGGTCATTTAGATAATCCCGTCAATGAGCGAATAAAAAATGAGTCGAATTCAATTTTCGTCAAAATTTCGTCTCGTGATCGGTCTTTTTGAAAATTAATTTTAATTTTGATTATTTTTTTAAAGAAAGGCGTGGATGATGCGAATTGCAATATTTAAATGTGTCAATTGTAGGAATTGTGATAGTTGTGCGCACTGGAGTGCAAAATTGTGCACAAGGCAACCCTATGGCTTAATATTCTTATGTGGACTGCTTTTGAGTTCCTTCATGTTAGTTTCGATCTTCGAAATGCTAAAGGTCGGCAACCATACATGCAAAACTTCAAATCGAGTAAAGAGTCGGTTCAAGTTTCTAAAATAAGACAGGTCTCATCTCTAGTCTTATATGATACTTCAAAGATCCAAAGATCTTAAAAGAGATAAAGTCCTCACTAAAAAGAAAAACTTGTGTTTGGACTTTTTTACTTATACATTTGATAAAAAAGAAAAATTATTTTATTTTATTTTATTAATACATTAAAAAAAATATTAATCTATGTCCAAAATTTTTTTATAAATATTTTTATTTCTTCGGGATTCATAACCAAGTCAAATAAAATAAAAATTAATGAGAACGAATGAAAGGCTAAATCTACCCATTTATCTTGTTCATAAGAACTGCTTATGTAGAGCCCTTTTTTTCACTTTAATCTCAACGGCTACTTAAAATACTTTATTAAACTTTCTGTTTTTCATTCTACAAATAGGGCTGTGAATTTAGCTTGGATATGGTTAATTGCTCAAAAATTATTTTGTTTTTTTGCTCGTATCGAGAAATAAACAAGACGAACAATCAATAAAAATTTGAATCAAATTTTTCGACTGAAACTAACTCGAGATTGGCTCGTAATACTATTCGTGAACTTTATTCAATAATAAATAGAGGAACTAAATACCCATTGTAGACAATTGACTCTTTAGCATTTAAAAATTTTTAGGGGCATTTATATACATAACGCTTTTAGAGGAACTTATGTAGCACCTAAGCATTAATAATAACATGCATATCATTTAATTATTTAGTATAACATAAAAATCAATACCATCATCATCTTTTTAAATGTGAAATACACATTTTCATGCATGAATTTATGGCAACAAGATGTTATATAGGTAAATATCAAATCTTAGGGCGTTATGGACAAATACATAAGACTTGTGTGGTATCTATGTTAATCTACCAATAATTTTTAACCTAAAATCTCACGGCAATGAGTTTTTAGATAAATATTATTTATTTTCAAAATTTGTAAATAAATAAATAATATTTAATTTAATCAATAAAATTGAAATGTTAAAACGTTGGTTACATAGTTTTACGGAATTGAACTTTTCTTTGTATGCTAATATTTTGCCTAAATTTTGCTAACTCCCCCAAAAAACACTCATTTATCTCTTCCATAGGAACAACTCCTTCTCTACTATACTCAGCTCACGTTAGTCTTTAAGAGCACTCTCCGTTGTTCTTCATCCCTGCAAACTTACAATTTAAAGTTTAATCATGGAGACGAGAGAGCAATATATGAGACTTGGTCTCAAATCGATTAGCTATATTTTGAAGGATAAATTACTCTTGAAAGGTTTCATCAACCCATTGGAAGAAGAAAGACGCAAAATCGAAGTGTTCAAACGCGAGCTTCCTCTATGCATGATTCTCCTCGATGAAGGTGCACTGATGACTTCTTTAATTCTCTCTGAATTCTCAATAATTTCCTTTGTGAAAATTTGTTTTCTTTTAATTATTTTGTCATTTTTGCTAGTGATCGATCAACTAAAACTTGAACTGGAGCAAGACGAAAACATGAAATATATCAATAAAGAATACGAAGAGAAAGACGAGCATGAAGAGATGGAATGGGAGAGCTGTGTGGACGAGATGGATTGGACGAGCTCGGATCAACTCTGGAACGCTAACTATAACGATCGAAGTATATATTTCATGAACGATTTCAACGAGGTATTTTTCTGTAAAAACTAAAAACAAACTCTATTTTTTTCTTTTATTCCTTTGTTATTTTTTGAATTTGCATTAAAATTGAGTTTTCACAAATGAAGATGGACAATATTGAGTGTCTAAAATCTGAAAGCAATGCCGAAAATTTTTTTATGAAGAAGGAAGAAAAAGATGTAGGATCTTCGTGGCAGGATCGTTCTTTGGCAATCTCAGCCCCAGCAAACCCTGCGATGGCAAATGACGGTAAAAATTATATTCAGCATACTGTGGTGCGGTGCCGCACCGTCACCGCCCAAACGGACCCTAAGAGAAAAACCCGACGCTCTTGGTCGCCGGAACTTCACAGGCATTTTGTAGCCACATTGCAAGAACTTAACGGTGAGAGTTATAGATTAAGTGTTTTACTTATCTTGCATATACGATAAGACAAAAAAATTATTTCTTATTTTTTTGTTAGATTCAATTGCAATGTAACATCGTGGTTGCTTATTATTTTTTCGATAGCAAGTCCAAAACGGATCACACAAAGAATGGCGGTTCGTGGGGTGACGAAAGAATGAAGTGAAAATATATTTACGAGTAAATCCAAACATTTTCAGTCGAGTATAATTTTTCTTATTTCTTACACCTTGAAGCAATATCTCTAAAAATATAATTTTTATAATGTCTAATTATCAGAAATACAAATTACATAATAGAAGGATCCTCCGACCTCCTTCGCCGTTGTGACGTGGTCGTCTGCCCCAATGGAACGACTTGTAGCGAGCTATTTTTTTCTTCAATTCAGGACTCTATTTGCGGTTAAGTCATTCCGGCGATCATCAACACGGAACAAAGCGTGTTCTACGGGATAACGGTAAGCCGGTTTAATTTTGTGGATCATTTTTTTCCTTTTTATGAATCAGAGGCCCGTGTATGAGGTGACATTTTTGTTCCCGTTGAAGATGGCGGGGAAGTGTGGCGGCGGGAGGTCGGTAGTTGAGGTTGAGAACCGCGTGAAGAAAGTGATTTGGGTTGTGCTTGGGTTTCACTGCACGAACTTTACGACGAAAGATAAGTATCTTAGGCTTGGATGTTATGATGGGAAGAAAGGGTGAGAGATGCTCACAAAGTGTTAGATGAAATGAGTGCAGCTAAATGTTTTTTTATTATTATATTATTATTTTTTTATTTTTTTGTTGCAAATATTTACTTAGTAGTGTAGATTAGTACATTTGATGCCGATTTATTTGCTATAGATATGCTAAAGTTATTTGCTGAATTAATTTGTTACTGAACATGAATAAGAAATAAGTCGGATCATGTTAAAGTCCGGTTCATTTAGCCTTTGACTATTTAAAAAAAAATGTTCTACTTATCTTGCATCTAAACTCTATAAGAGAGATGGATGTAAATATTAATCTTTGCAAGTGTTAGATGTGTAAATGCATAAGAATTGTGTGGCTTGCATAAAAATTTTCTGAGTGGCAGAGTTCAATGCTTGAATGTATTATAAGATCTGTCCACAAGATTTTTTAGCTAAGAGATGGAACAATGGAGGCTAGTTGTTGGGATAAGCTAAAATTTGGAGGAAGCTAAATCCAAGGGCTAGCAAGGGAACTTAAGAAACTCACCTAAGTCTTAAACACTCGTCTATCTTAAAGGCCATTTGCCTTAATCTTGGGTGGCACTCAACCATTTTAAAGGTTTTGTTCAATCAGTTGCTAACCTCATCCACTCAATCACAAAAAAACTCTGAGACACTTGTCAGGACAAATCATTCATGTGTACTCTTTATATAACAATTGTCTGATCTTATGCTTAACAATTGATAACATATTCTATAAAAATATACGTCTTGCTTCCTGTAACGCTCAAAGCCGTTAAGAATCATGAATTTTTCTTCTTCCAGTGGGAGTATCTTTCTTTCTCTCTTGTTTCTTTCTCATTGATCTCATTAGTGAGATATGAGTATGCCCACAAAGAGATTTAGATTCAACAATATAAGGACAACTACAAATCAGTTGGATCAGAAAATTATCAGTTGTGATGCGAGTCCTAATTCTATGAAATAAGCCAAGGAATATTACGAAATAGGACATGATCATATTAAAATTTGAAAGAAATACATACCTACAGAAAATTTCTATGTATTTATATCGATGGAGAGAAAAGTGTATTTTATTTTTATATAATTAAAATAGTGATATTATTAAAGCTATATATATATATATAATATATAAGTCATATATAGGATAACATTCCTCAAAGATTTGTATACAATATAAAATACTATCAGGCAAAATATGCAAAACACTCATTCTGACATATTTTTGCTTAGAAATCAAAGGCAAAATATAAAACGTGAAAATTATTTTTACAATTATTAAAGCTATATATATATATATATATATATATATATATATATATATATATATATATATATATATATATATATATATATATATATATATACATATATATATACATATATATACATATATATACATATATATATAGCATGAGTCTTAAAATAGAACTCTATAAAGGGAACTCATACCTCCTTCATGAAAGAGAACTCAGGTCTTGAACCGGAGGAAGGGTTGGACCAAGAGCTAGATAAGGCGAAGAATGAGCTGACTTCCAATGTTACCAAGACTGAAGACGACCCGGTGAATGTTTCCAGCCCTGGCAGCTGCCGATTATCATCAAACACCGCACGCCACCCAACTTCAGTCACTGTCAACAACTCATCAGATTGAAACCCTTTATAGATTCGAGACATACACTTCGAAGTAACGAAGCACCGTGTCGAATCAAGACATAAATTGCTAAGTAAAAAAGTATTGAGCAGAGTAAAGGTCAACGTAACGAAGTAATGAAACATCCTACGGAGTAGTGCATCATCTCAAACTCCGTGTCACGTTGCAATTCAAAGATGACATACTAAAGTTTTAACAACTCCTCCCTAGTACAATCATCCCGATCGTTGATCAATGATTTTTTCTGTATGTGTCGTTGAACTTTAAAGAATTGTGTAAACCTTCCCCTCTGCAGTAGTGATTGTATGCACTCATCAACTGATAGTGGATCATTCTCATTTGTTAAACTCTCTGATTTGATCTTTTTCTGGATTTTTCACGTAAAATTATATATATATATATATATATATATATATATATATATATTTACGTTCATTATTAAATATTTGAGTGAAATATATCATTATATTTGTAAATAATTTCTCAAAAATAATATTTACGTTCATTTTTTATTTATATATACAACACTTAAAATTTAATTATCTAAATATCATTTAGTAACTCTTTTATTTAATATAACTTTGCATATATAGTTTATGACACTGGAGTATTATAAATAATAATATTAAGTTTTAAGTGTTGGATATATAAATAAAAAATAATATATAAGAAAATGTTATTATTGTTATTACTAAAATTATTATTATTATTATTATTATTTGAAATTTCTTATCTTTTTCCTTCATAAACACGCACTCATAAGAAATATATATATATATATATATATATATATATATATATATATATATATATATATATATATATATATATATATATATATGTAAGTTTTTCTTTGTATTTAGGTATGTATGATATATATTTTTATTTTGAAAATTTGTAAAATTTGTATGATATATATTTTTATTTTAAAAACTAAAAATAGCTCTTTTTTTCATTCTTTTGTTATCATGTATATTTGCATTAAAAGTGAGTTTTTACAGACAAAGAGTGACAATGATGTATGTCTAGAATCTGAAAGTAATGCCGAAGATTTTGGATGAGGAATGAAGAAATGAATGCACAAACTTAATGGCAAGATCTTTCTCCAGAGATCTCAACCCTAACAGATCCTCCAGTGGTGAATGCCGGTGACAATCATAGCCGACAAACTAAAAGAAAAGCACAGCGACGTTGGTTGTCGGAATTTCACCGACATTTTGTGGCCACATTACAAGAACTTGGTGGTGTGTGTTGTAACTAATGTGTTAACTCTTTTAAAGAATTAAGCAATAAGACAAAAGTTTTAATTCTTACATTTTAGTTCGATTCAATTGCAATGTAATATGGTGGTTGTTTATTGTCTTTTTTAGTAGCAAGTCCAAAACAGATTAGGGAAAGGAATGGCAGTTCGTGGGCTGACAAAGAATGAAGTGAAAAATATTTACAGGTAAATCCAAACATTTTCTATCGAGTTTAATTTTTCCTATTTATTACACTTAAAGCAAAATCTCTAAAAATATAATTTTTATAATGTCTAACTCTCAAAAATTGTATTTTTTGAATGTTTCAGAAATACAGATTGCATAGTAAAAGATCCTCCAACCTTCTTCTCTGCCGCGACGTCATCGTCTGCCTCAAAGGAATGACTTTCCGCATGCCATTTTTGCATCGATTCAGCACTCTGTCAGTGGTTAGACTATTCTGGCGGCCCTCAACACGAAACAGAGCGTGTTCTACAGGACAACGGTAAGAGGGTTTAATTTTGTAGATCATCTTTTTTCTTTTTTGTGAATCTGAGGCCCCGAGTATGATGTTATCTTTTGCTGCCGTTGAAGATGGCAGAGACGTGTAGCTGCGGGAGGTCTGCAATTGAGGCTGTGAACGATGCGTAGAAGGTGATGGGGATGAGCTAGGGTTTCAGTGCACAATGTTTACGAGGAAGGATAAGTGACTTCGGCCTGGAGGGTGTGATGTGAAGAACGGGTGAGAGATGCTCACAAGGTGTTTGATGAAATGCCTCACTGTGCAGCTAAATTTTTTTTATTATATATTTATTATTTTCTTGCTTGCTTTCGTTATTGTAAATATTTGCTTACTATTGTAAATGGGTACATATGATGCCGATTCATTTCTGACTCTGAGTGCTACTGGTCTCTATATGTTCTCCATTCTAAACTAGTTTAATTAATATGTTGGCATTAAATTATAATATATTATTCTATAATTAATTACTAATCCTAAAATATAATTGATGTTAAATTATAATATATTATTAATAATTTAAGTAAGTTTTAATTAATTTTTTATTTTATGAAGAAGTCATTATAGCTTTCACGTTGAGAGGATTAAAACAAAATTTTGAGTGCACACTTCAATTTATTTTGTAAGATATGTTGTATAATTTTTGTGACTGGGGAGAAACTTTGTGGGATTGGAGAGCAGGTGTGGTGTGAAAATTTTATAGCTCAGGGAAGTACATATTATGCCTATAAGAGGGAGCATAAGAAATATATATTTTGATTGTGGAGGCATGAACAAATTCTTTCACACTAGTGCTTAATTTTATACGTTGAGGATAAATTTAAGTTTATTATATATATATATATATATATATATATATATATATATATATATATATATATATATATATATATATATATATATTTAGGGGAAAGAGCTCCTAAGGCTCCCTACGTGTTAATAATCAAAAAGTGTTACAAAATGGAGGAGGTGAGGGAGTCGAGTCCTCACTACAAAACCCAAAAAAAAAAACAGTAACTCACACCTAGAGGTCCCGTTTCCCTCCATCCACCTCCCACGGTACAACTCACGCAAAGTAAAAACTCCAAAAAAGAAAATAGATCCGAACATAAGAGCTACCAAAAGCAGTAAATTTGTAAACAAAACTCGACAACAAAGTGTCCAAAAATTGATGCAGATAAACAATTGACATACTAGTGATTCCATTTTAAGGGTAGCATCCACAAGATCTAGCATCAGAAACATAGGATAGACAATCAAACTCGCAGAAAACTGGATCCCTGGAGACGAATCCTGGCTAATATCCACGTGTAACAAAAGGAGACTTGAGTTTGAGATGTTCCTGCACAACCTGAGAGACCGACTACCGCAGGCAGAAACTACTACAGGCACCAAACTAAGATCAGCTAGAATAAGAGACAGCAAGAAAACAAAGCATGAAATACCAATGCCCATAAGAAGAAAGCAGTAAGGATACATGAAACAGCACAAAATTGAATAGCATATGTTGAAGACAAGCTAGTTATATCGGATGTAAGGCACATTTAACTTGTCCCCGTGAACCAGGAGAGCAAGTTGCTGAGGTGGAGTGTTGCCCACAAAAGGAGAGTGGCCAGCATTTTTTGCTAACCAATCCGCTGGCCTATTACCCTCCCTATGAATATAAGTGATGCTTGAAATGCAAAATAGAGTTGTCAATAATATACCAAATTCTTTTGAAAAGAATAATCAAATTCCAGGGTGTATCAACTAACTTAAAAAAAATATCAATTAGTCTCTTAGAATCAGTCTCCACCTGTAAAGAGACAAAATTAAGATTGATGGCAGCTTGAAGAGAAAGTAAAAGTGCCCAAGCCTCAGCCAAGAGAGGACAATCAGCCACCACAGGGGAATAAAAAAACGCTAAAATATTCCCCAGATGGTCTCTAAACCGACCGCCGACAGCTGAGTGGGAATCAGACCAGCTGCCATCAATATTTGCTTTAATTGTCCCCATCACAGGTGGCACCCAATTAACCGCAATGGGTCTAATAGAATGTTTAGTATCTCCATGAAAAAGCCTGAGCGACCTGTTATGGTAGGCCAAAATTTTAGAGAAAGTAGCATCGGGGAGGGATGAAATTCGGTGTGCTTATACGAGTTCCCGGCACACCGGATGAACCACAAAACAACATAGGGAACGAGTAAAACCTTTCACAGCTCGGTTTGAATCTTTCCAAACCTTCACATAGTCATAAATAGTGCAGGGGTTATTCCAAACCAAACCAAAATCACTGGCCAACTTGTTCCAGATGTGCTTAGAATAAATACAATTGAAAAAGAGGTGAGAAGAGGATTCCTCGGCATTCTTACAGAACAAACACATAGAAGCCAATCTTAAACCTTTTAATTTTAAAATATCATCTAAAGGTAAAATACAAGAGAAGAACCTCCACAGGAAGAAGGATATAGAAGGAGAAAATATAGGTTTCCATATCCCCTTCCCCCAATCCAACTTACTGAAGGAATGAAAATTTTGATATAAGTGCTTGCTAACAGAAAGATGAGGCTGCTTCTTCCAAACAGGTTTATCAACATTAGTCCTATTTATAGGAATTTGGTTAATAAACATAGCAGTGTCCTGCCCCACCAACTCCCTAATCTTCCTCAAATCCCACTGCCACAAAGTCCAACAGTCAGCAATCAGCAGATTGCCCAAGGCAGAAGGATGAGAGAGCTCATTAAGGTTAGGCATGCCCCAGTTATCATGCCAGAAGGAAATCTTCCCATCCCCGATTTCCCGAAAAATAGCCTTAGAGGCCTCCCTGCCTAATTCTCGGGATAGCTTTCCGGATTTTGGAGTCCCCACTTTTCCAAGTAACCATGGTAGGGTGAACATTTTTACAATACTTAGCATGCATGAAATTAGCCCAGATAGACTCCCTTAATCTAAACTTGTACCAAAGCTTACACATATTGATTTCAACAATGTGAGAAAGAGCTTTAAAACCAAGCCCCCCAGCATACTTAGGCTTACACAAATTTTTCAAGAAAGCCGGTGCTTTTTAGAACCACCCGCCTCCCAGAGAAAAGAATTGAAAACTTTCTCCAACCTCTCGATAGAACTCTTCTTAGCATTAAAAACTTGGAGAGCATAAAGAGGAATCTTTGTGAAGCACACTTGTTCAACAAAGTTAAACGACCCCCATTGGAGAGAAAAGTATTCTTCCAATTCCTAATCTTACCCTTGACTTTCTCCAAAACATCATCCATCTGAATTTGCTTACACCTGCCTTTAATAAGATTAACTCCTAAATATTTAATAGGCAGTCTAGCAATATTGTACCCAGTAAAGTTGGTAGCCCATAAAAGATGTGAATGTGGTAAGTAATTGCTAAAATACATGTGACATTTGTCCTTGTTAAAAGACAAACCAGAAACCCCCTCAAAATCATTCAAAATTTTCATAATATTTCTAATATTAGCTTTAGAGGCATTGGAAAATATCATGATGTCATCAGCATAAGCCAAATGAGTAACTTGAAAATGAGCTTTATTAAGGTAATAAGCAGAATCATGCACATGCTGAGTATTCAGCAATCTGGAGAGATAATCAAAAACAATAATAAAAATAATAGGAGAAAGAGGATCTCACTGTTTGATACCTCTTTTAGCGAGAGAAGAAGCCATAAGTGCTGCCATTAACCAAAACACCGTAGTGGTTGTTGGAGAGCCATCTTCTAATAAGGCGACAAAAATTGGCATTGAAACCCACTAGCCAACAAGACATTAATAATAAAATCCCGATTAAGAGTGTCAAAGGCCTTTTTAATGTCAAGCTTAATAATAAGATTGCCTCCCCGACACTTCCTATCCGGATCTTGGCGGTTCTTGGGCAAGGAGAATATTGTCAGTATTCTCCCTACCTCTAACAAAAGCAGATTGGTGGGGAGAAATCAAACGATTGAGAGAAGGTTGAATTCTAGCCACCAAGAGCTTGCTAATAACTTTAGAAATAACAGAGGGTAAAGAGATAGGTCTAAAAAGACTCCAGTCAGATTTGTCATTCTCTTTAGGGATGAGCACAATAAGAGCAGCAGAAAACTATTTGCAAAGATCCTCACCAATAAAAAAACTTTGAACAGCCCTGATGGTTTCCTTCTTCACAATATTCCAGCAATTAGTATAGAAAGAGGAAGTAAAACCATCAGGGCCCGGGGCCTTGTTAGAATGTAATATTTTGAAGACATTATAAATCTCCTCTTCAGAAGGAATATCAGTAACGCAAAGAGAGGAGATATAATGTTTATCATCATTAAATAGATTCTCATCAATACAAGATACATGCAGATGACTAGCAAATAAAGTAGAGAAAAAGTTAACAGCACTATTACCAATTTCCTCAGCATCAGTAATAACATTCCCATCACTGCCCCTGATTTGACTAATGTTATTTTGAGTAATCCTGTTTTTAATATAAGCATGAAAATAATCAGTGTTTCTGTCTCCTTTAAGAAAATGAGTATCATGAGCCTTTTGCATGAGTAGATCTTCCTCCAAAGCAATATCAGCCAGAAGTTTGCTATGGGCTTGAGCCAGTTCTTGAACCTGCTCAGCAGACATGATATCAATAGATTCTAAAATATTGACAGTGTTCAAAGAATTAGTAACCCTATTATGAATGTTGCCAAAAACATCATGATTCCATTTCTTCAAACCAGCAGCCACCTTCTTATGCAGTGCGCCAAAGAACAAACCAAGAAGTTCCACAACTCAAAGGCTGCCACAAAGACTTAATTAGATCATTAAAACTAGGATGGCAAGTCCACATATTTAAAAATTTAAAAGGTTTTCTGGCCAGTCTAGGTTGAAAGGCAATGGTCAATAAAAGTGGGTTATGATTCCTAATTTCCTTTTGCATGGAAGGTTGTACAGGACACAAAAAGATCATGACATCAATAACTGCCACCATTATTCGTAAGTGAAGTGAAATGATTACTATATTGTGTAATATTCAATAAAATAATAAATAAATATAACATCAACTAGAATATCAAAAGTTTTAGTATCTTTTTTCTCTGTGTATGTTAGATATTCATCCAATGCAAAAATATCACTCTTTCCGCATGCAAAATAGCTAAATTATTTAAAAAATTTATTTTGATTAATGCACTTTTCTAATTTAAATATTATTATTACTTGAAGCTGTATTTAAGACACGAGTTTTGATAAATTATAAAAATTTAATATTACACACAAATTATATTATTTTGAGGGTTATGCAATGCAAATCCGTAATTAATTTAAATTCTGAGTATAGACCGCATTTATAGATTTTAAATTATTTTTGCCATTGCTCGAGAAAATTGAATTCCAAAATTGAAATACTTAATTTTAAAGGATAACATATTTGTAAATAAGACAATTATTGTGTAATATTTATTAAACAAATATTTAAATAACAAAATTGTTTTCACATACAAATATATGAAATTATATTATTAATAAAATTAAATAATTCTGAAAATTATTTAAATAAACATTTTTATTAAAATATATTTTTAATTAAATAATTATTAAACATTTTTATTAAATGTTCATAAGTAGAAAGAAACTGTGTGAATCTGTCAAATGGACAATTAATGATGAATATCTAGAAAAGAATTGAATATCAATTCAAAAAGATATGAAATGATAGAAAAATCTAAAAAATTAGCCGTAGGCTAATGAGAAATGGCAAAAATAGTTGCACAGTAGACCAAATGGCAAATGTCAATAAGATATTTAAGCTTTCTAAATTGAAATTGTGTAAATATGTCAAATAGAGTTACACAGTAAACCAATTGACAAATGAACTGTCTGTCGGACGAAGCTATTCAATCCATTCCAAAAGCACAGCTTTTGTTCCATCTGTCAGACGGAGTAAGATCAAGCTGCTACAAATATATGTTCTTCCTTTCTTCCCAGGTTGTGGCAAGTCATGAGAATGAATCAAAGGCTTCACCTTTTAGTTGCAAAGATTAATAAAAATTAGGGCTTTCCTCATCACTGATAACTCACAAGAAAACAAAGAAATGAAGAACTTACAACAGCCATGTCATCGGTGAAGTAAATTTCATGGTGCCCTTCTAGATAAGGCAATGGATCGAAAAGCGAAACCATACCCAAATCATTATATATTACATTAAAGCCTAGCTCCGAGATATCAAACAGATGCCTTGGCCTCCGAGATGTCAAATTGAAGACATCCTATTTAAGCAGCACAACGACGATAAGGAAAGGAAGGAGGAGTTTCAAGATTCCATTTTGGTCGTTCTTTCCGCCAAGAAAGGCCGCAGCTTGAGCTAGGGTGTAATCTCGCCATTAGCGAGAGGAAGGGTGTGAGAGACGAATCCGGCAAGTTTTCCGAGCAGGAGAGGGTGGGGAAGAGGAAACAGAGCAAAGGCGAGGCTGAAAGGGCTGAAGGGAAGAAACGAAGAAGAGAGCGGCAGCCAAAATCTACAATGCCTAAGTCAGGCCGAACTGGTTGACGCCCAACAATTAGCAAAATATAACTTTGAATTGTGCATATCTTTAAGTCTTAGCACTAACTTCTACATTTATATTTCTAACATTTTAGTGGCATAAACTTTTTCTTTAAAAAAAAAATCACTTAAAAAAATAAATAATAATAATATTTTTAGATGACGTTAAAGATTTGAGTGATATAAATGTAAATATAAAAATTTAAGTATTAAATATATAAATATGTATTGCAAAT
This sequence comes from Papilionanthe hookeriana x Papilionanthe teres, assembly GCA_022702705.1. Lineage (NCBI taxonomy): Eukaryota > Viridiplantae > Streptophyta > Magnoliopsida > Asparagales > Orchidaceae > Papilionanthe > Papilionanthe hookeriana x Papilionanthe teres. The sequence continues at coordinate 4,210,405 of CM040435.1, forward strand.
GTGATATTTATGTAAATATCCTAATATAAAAATAGGAGACTTACCAACAAAAAAAAAATATCATTCGTATAACTTTATAATATTCTTTTGAATCCTGATATGGTCGTGCTACTGAATCAAGTGTAAGGCGATAGAGAGAGAGAGAGAGAGAGAGAGAGAGAGAGAGAGAGAGAGAGAGAGAGATGCAATAGTAATAAGTTTTATCAATTACTTTTTTTCTCGTAAAATAGTCTCTTATTTATAGAAGAGGTACAATATGTAAAGTTACGTGTTCATCTTTGCCTTAACAAGGGTGTTACGTGATATTTTTGGTGTTTTTATATATATATAGGCCTACGGCTTGACTACCTTTTAATCTGATCAGTTGAAATCATTAGGTCTTGGTCCAGTAAGACCTTTTTGTCCAACTGTGTTGATTTGAGGTTGAAGGTCGTCCTTTGATGCTCTTTCGTTAGGAAGACTGCCTCCATGGACTTTCACTGATTGATTATTCAAGTCCGACCATCATCGTTGATCTCCAGTCAAGGAGCTCATGTCGGTAGAATGAGACTGGGATATTGGGCGGAGGGCAAATCACCGTAATCTAATAGATTGCTCATCAATTGTTGATGGGTTCTTCAAAATGTTTATGGGTTACGTTATCACCAATTATTGGTTTGTGGTGAGAAACCTCAATGAGATCCATGAGACTTATTGGCGATTCCCAGTTAACACTCGCCTTGAGTCTGGTTGTAACGATAATTTTATTGATGCCTTTGCTCGGCTCGATTAACATTGGTCCTTTACTCAGATGATCTACACCTGGTCAACCTTGAGCCCCAGTTCTAGGGGTTTTATCTGGTCAATTAAGTGGGTCATGTGGTCTCACGACAATGAGTGATCCTTAGTTTTACTTTTCAATATTATGGAGTGTTGGACCTTCTCAAAATTAGTATTGACGGACTTTTGATGTTCACATTCGCCAATTTGTTTAACAATGCACTACTTCCTAATGTGAGTCTATCCATTCCTGCATTAGGCCATATTCTCCCACACAAAACCTCCCCTTCTTAAAACTAGTGGCCTCTTGCTGACAAGCCCTTATTCTCCTCCCTTATAGCTGCAATCGCTAATGGTCTGCTCCATTGTTTATCTAAATGCACATGTATTTACATATTTATATATATCACAATTGATGTTATTTGTTACATGAAAGTGAATTAAATGTCCCAACCTAAAGCCTTTGTGAGAAATCAATGCTTAGTTGTATTTATGGCAATACATACTTTATTTATCATGTAAAATGGAGGCATAGGAGTTATATTTTGTAAGAGCTCCCTCCCTCCCTCCCTCCCTCCCTCCCTCCCTCCCACCCTCCCTCCCAAATACTAAAGTTGGTACATCTTGACAAGGGTGTAATGTGAGCTTAGTTTGTACTATCTTAATCGATTATTCATTAAAAGAAATAAACGATTATTGGTTTCTTTGACTCTAAATTATTATGTATTTTCATATCAAATACCTAAATTCTGAGTTCTTATATTTATGCCAAATCATTTATATCACACCTAATACAACACTATATTTAATTAAAAAAAGTAAAATATACCTTTTACATAAAAATAAAATTTTCAATTTAGTCTTAAAATATTTTTCTATTTCAAGTTATTAAAGATATGTATGCTAGATCTGTTACATGTATTCGAACTGAAAGAGGATTGACCAAATATTTTACTATTTTTGTTGGTTTACATCAAGGATCGGCTTTAAGCCCATATTTTTTTGCTTTATTTATGGATGGTCTTACTGGGCATTTACAAGAGGATGTACCTTGGTATATGCTTTTTGCTGATGATATCCTCCTTGTGGATGAGACAAAAGAAAAAGTCCAGGAAAAACTTGAATTTTGGAGGTCTACATTGGAGTCTGAAGGTCTTCGTTTGAGTAGAACTAAAACTGAATACATGGAATGTAATTTTAGTAATAGTAGGTCTAGTGACATAAGTGTAACTTTGGGTGATCAAATTATTAAAAGGTGTGAACGATTTAGATATCTCGGGTCCATTGTTCAAAACGATGGTGATATAGATGGGGATGTTAATAGTAGAATTCAGGTTGGTTGGTTGAAGTGGAGGAATGCGTCCAGCCTATTGTGTGATAGAAAAGTACCACTTAGATTGAAATGAAAATTTTATAAGATGGTGGTGAGACCTTCAATGCTCTATGGTGCTAAATGTTGGCTTTGAAAAGAGAAGCATAATTTTAAGTAAAGTGTTGTCGAGATGAGAATGATCAGTGGATGAGTGGCTTTACTCTTAGAGACAAAATGCGAAATGAATATATCCATAATAGGGTTGGTGTTGCACCAGTGACGGATAAAATTAGAGAGAGTCGCCTTAGATGGTTTGGTCACATTAAACGTCGACCACCTGATGATCCGATTAGGAGAGTAGATGGTTTAAATACAACTTATGTTAAGAAAGACAGAGGTAGAACTAGGAAAACTTGGGCTTAGTGCATAAAAAATGATCTTAATTTATTAGAATTAAACGAAAATTTGACACTAAATAGGACGCAATGGAGAAAAAGGATTCATGTAGCCGACCCCACTTAGTGGGATTAAGGCTTTGTTGTTGTTGTTGTTGTTGTTGTTGTAGCCTTAAATTTTTTTTTTTTTTTTTTTGAAAATTTTAATTCATTAAATTATGACACATAAATCCGATATATTCAGATGCATTGGAACTATATTGCTGTGTCCATGTCTAATACTCATCCCCTTTTTAGAACCGTTCGTGCATCTTACTTTTTTATCATTGATTTTATTATCGATTGTCAAAATAATTAAAGATACAAAATGTCAAAATTAGTACTAATAGAAAATGGATGGACAAGAAAAATACATGAAGCTCTTTTTGTATTTTTATTTTTTATTTTTTATTTATTTCATTCCTTAAATATAATAATTCATAAACACTAAATTTAAAGAGCAAAATTAGAGTAACAAATAAATGATTTCTTATAAGGTATTCTAAATTCTTATAAAAAAATATAGAATTGCTCTATTAAAATTCCCTTTATTAATTTTTTTTTTCTTATTATAGATTATTAACTAATACTTTTTTAAAAAGAAAAAGCAAAAAGCATAAACAGTATTCATCACTCCATTTTTTTCTCAAATGATTAAAAAAAAATCACAACTATAATTATAATGGACAATTAATTACAGATCACTGAAATATTGCTATTTACAGATTAACCAAACAGATTATTAATTTTTATTAACTATCGAACCATATTTACAAATGCTAACAATAAACATAACTATTTACAATGCAAACAACTGAATAATGCAGAAGTTAAATATGTGAAAATCAGTTGCTACTGTTTTAATTCAAGCCCGGCTGTTAGTCCATCCTGTTGGAATGGAGAGGCTTTTGGGATTTGGCAAAGGCTAGAAATTTATGGAAGAAGCTTCACTTTATTTTCTTTGTTTGATACAAACTCAAAGACTCCACCCATATTTATACTAGTGGCACCTCCTAAATTAACGGTTAGGATTGTGCTGCCATAATTCTAATCCGATAGTTACTGATAATTCCCTACCCACCACACAATAATTCAACACATACCATACAATAATTCTACACCTACCTACACCTACCACACATTCTAGAATAAGACTTACAGATGAGGCTCTTATTAGACTTTTAAAACAACTAAAATCAAGTTTTAATTTCAACACCCACTCTTAAACTTGATTTTGTGACTCCAAGTAAACTTCTCGATTTAATAAAGTCTTCACTTTTGAGTGGGCTTTGTAAATATATCGACGACTTGATCTCGAGACTTCACGTCTTGCACTTGTATCTCCTTTCTTTCGATGCATTCTACGATGAAGTGATAGCGCGTATCAATGTGCTTCGCTTCTATCGTGGAAAACCTGGATTCTTTGCTTAGTCTTATTGCGGACTTGTTATCGACAAAAATTTTGATCGCCTCTTCTTGTGGTAAACTTAACTCTTTTAATAAGTTTTGAAGCCAAATTGCATGACAAACACATGAGGTTGCGGCCACGTACTCGCTTCACACGTAGAAAGAGTGACGATTGGTTGTTTCTTTGACATCCAAGTGAAAGCGGTATCTCCTATGAAGAACACGAACCACGTAGTGCTCTTTCGATCGTCCATGTCTCCAGTCCGATCCACTATCGCTATATCCTTCGAAGCTTGAAATTGTTAGATGATGAGTAAAGTAAGCCAAAATCAATTGTACCTTTGATATAGCGCATAATTCTTTTAGCGGTCTTCAGGTGGGTAGTAGTTGGAGTCTACATGTAGCGACTGATAAGTCCAACGAGCATAAAGAATATACGGCCTTGTGCATGTCGAGTAAGCGCGAGCTTCCGACCAAACTCTTGAAAATCGTTGGATCGATTCTTTTTCCCTCATCATACTTTGATAGCTTGACTCCGCATTCTACGGGGGTATTTATAGGTTGGTATTATCCATCTTGAACTTCTTCGATATCTCCTCGCATAACCTTCTTGAGAGATGAAAATTTCATCCTTTGTTTGCTTGACTTCGATGCCAAGATAATATGTCATAAGACCGATATCCGTCATCTCGAACTCCTTCGTCATCGCATCTTTGAACTTTTCAAACATGCTTGAATTATTTCCTGTGAAGATCAAGTCATCAACATATAAACAAACAATCATGACATTTCCATCATCATTCTTGATGTAAAGAGCATGCTCGTAAGGACACTTTATGAAGCCCTTCTCTTGCAGATACTTGTCTATTCGACTATTCCATGCTCTTGGTGCTTGCTTGACCCGTGAGAGCCTTTTTTAGCTTTAGAACCTTGTCTTCTTGTCCTTTGACTTCATATCCCGGTGGTTCTTGAATGTAAACTATTTCTTCAAGTATTCCATTCAAAAAGCAGATTTTACATCCAATTGATGTATTCTCCACTTATTTTGGGTGCCAAAGAGATGATTAGTCTAATAGTTTCTAATCGAGCAACGAGGGCAAATACCTCATCATAGTCTATGTCTGCTTATTTGATTGTAGCCTTTTGCCACCAATCTTGCTTTGTATCTTTCAATTTCTCCTTTGGAATTCTTCTTTGCTTTGTACACCCATTTCACACCAATTGCCTTGTGCCCTTTTGGAAGTGAAGCTAGCTCCCATGTGTCGTTCTTCTCGATTGCCTTGGTTTCTTCATCCATTGCATCTTTCCACTTCTTACTTTGTATGGCTTCTTGGAAATCCATGGGCTCACAGTCGGCAAAGAGACAAAAAAGAGTAAGATTATCTTGATTGTTAGTTACCTCATAAAGATCTTGTAATTTTCTGAAGTGTGGTACTCTTTCACTTGAATTTTATGTTGAATTTGATGACGATGAGTCACTTTGAGTACTTGTAGTTAATGTTGTTTGTGGAGTAGTAGGCTCTTCTCTTGTTTGTTCGATGCGTGGTCGCTCTACGTCTTCTTCTTGCAAGTATGAGAAAAAGTTGTAGTCCTCGTCATGTGATTCCCGATCCCATTCTCCTTCTTCATCGAATATGACATCTCTGTCGATGATTGACTTCCCTGTATTTGGATTGTATAGCTTGTAGCCTTTCGAGTTGGTGTCGTAACCAATGAAGATGAACTTCTCGCTCTTATCATCCAGGCTTGCTTCTTTTTCGTCGGGTATGTGTACATGAGCTATGCATCCAAAAACTCGCGGATGTGAGATGTCGGGCTTCCTTCCACTCCATGCTTCTCGTGGTGTCTTTCCCCACACACTTCTTGTTGGTGATCGGTTAGCCGAATAAACGGCACATGCGACGCTACGCCCAAAACTTCTTCGGTAATTTCTTGCTTTTTAACATGCTTCTTGCCATGTTAAGGATGGTTATATTCTTCCTTTCCGCTACTCCATTTTGTTGGGGGATCTTGGAACGGTTAGAAGTCGACGTATTCCGTTGGCTTCACGGATTCTTGAAATTCGTTCGAAGTGAATTCTCCTCCTCGATCAGATCGCATAGCTTTGATCTTGAGACCACTCTCCTTTTCAACATCTGCCTTAAACTTTTTGAACATTCCAAAAACCTCTGATTTTTGTTTTAAAAAATACACCCATGTTTTTCGTGAGAAATCATCAATGAAGAGAAGGAAATAGTTGATCTTACCGAGTGAGTTTGGCTTTATTGGACCGCACACATCTGTATGTATGAGCTCAAGAGGCTTTTGGGCTCTTGAACTTGACTCCCTTGGAAAGCTTTTTCTGAAGTGCTTTCCGAGTAAACATCTTTCACATAATTGATCGGGGTGGTTGATGCGAGGTAAGCCTCTCGCCATCTCTTTCTTTGAAAGCAATTCGAGTCCTCCGAAGTTGAGATGCCCGAATCGAAGATGCCAAAGCCAAGAAGCATCTTTATAACAGGTCTTGAGACATTTGGCAATATCATTTTGAATGTTAAGCAAGAACATTCTATTTTTAGACATTGGCACCTTAACAATCAAGTTACCAATATTGTCTTTTAAGAAGAGAGTATTTTCTTTTAAGTGAATATCATAGCCCTTCTCCAATAGTTGCCCTAAACTCAAGATGTTGCTCTTCATATTCGGCACAAAGTAAACATTAGAAATAAATTGATGCTTCCCATTTTTACGGCGGATGAGAATGTTACATTTGCCTTTCACCTCTATCTTGGACTCATCTCCAAACGACATATTGCCGCTTGCGATTTGTCAAGCTCTACGAACATGCTTCGTCTCCCGCACATATGGTTGCTTGCACCGGTGTCCGGGTACCATGTACTTATCTTCACCTCTTTCATTATCCTTGTATGCTAGTAGTAGCGTGCCATCTTCTTCTCTCTTTTCTTCTATGTAGTTGACTCTTTCATAAACTTTGTTCGTAGGAGCTCTACATTCTTTTGCATAATGCCCGAACTTGTTACAATTATAGCACTTAATTTGAGATTTATCGTACCTCGAATTTGAGCGCCCTCGACCACGTCCTCTTGTAGATCTTTCTCCTTTCTCATAGTTATTGTTGGAAGTCTACCCTTGCTTGCTAGTATGACCTCGTCCTTGTCCACCACCTCTTCCATGTTGGCTTCTAATATTGTTGAAGCTTTCATCCTTCAGATTTGGTTGAATATTCGTTTTGAGAAGTTGTTCGACAATCTCTTCATTCATCTTCTTCTTTTCTTCGTGGGCTTGCAGTGAACCCAGAAGTTGTTATATCGTCATGGCTTGTAAATCCTTGGTTTCTTCGATAATAGTTGTGATACTTATCAAATTTTGAATCTAATGAACGAAGAATCTTTTCCATGATTGCCACATCTTCTAACTTCTCTCTATTTCTTTTTAGTTGATTGGAAATTGTAATGACTCTAGAAAAGTAATCGGAGACCAACTCGCCTTCTTTCATATGTAAGATATCAAATTGACTTCTTAAAGTTTGAAGTCGTACCATTTTAACCTTCTCTTCTCCTTTATACGAAACCTCGAGCTTCTTCCATGCTAGCTTGGCCGAAGTAGCACTTCGAGATCTTCTCAAAACCATCTTCATCTAAAGCTTGATAGATGAGGAAGAGAGCCTTCTTGTCTCTCTTTCGCGAGTCTCTTAAGCTCTCGCTTTTGTGTTGTGGATAGAGCGGACTCGTCGCTCGGCTCATCGTAGCCTTTCTCCACAACCTCCCAAACATCATGCGCTCCGAAGTGCCTTCATCTTGATACTCCGATTGTCGTAGATGCTTTTCTTAAGCATCGGGACTTGGAAGGAAACCATACCACCATTTGCTCATTGCTTCTATAAAGGACCTTTAGTTTCGATACCACTTTGTTGGAATGGAGAGGCTTTTGGGATTTAGCGAAAGTTTAGAAATTTATGGAAGAAGCTTCACTTTATTTTCTTACATCGATACAAACTCGAAAACTCACCTCTATTTATACTAGTGGCACCTCCTAAATTAACTGGTAGGATTGTGTCGCATAATTCTAATCCGATGGTTACTGATAATTCCCACCTACTGCACGATAATTCAACACCTACCATACAATAATTCTACACCTACCTACACCTACCACACATTCTAGAATAAGACTACAAATGAGGCTCTTATTATACTTTTAAAACAACTAAAATCAAGTTTTAATTTCAACACATCCACCATCTCCACAATTTCCTCTGGCATGACACACAAACCCTCTGTAGACAGCCTCTGTTGAATTGTCGGAGAAGCTAACAACACTTGCAAATTCTTCTCCTTTGCACTTTTGCATTCCTGCCCATCAGTCTCCATTAATAATAAGCAACATTTTACAGAAACAATTATAAATGAGATTATCACAAAGAAAACTCACCGGAAATGAAGCCATGAGATCAAGAATGAGAACTTGGGCTTGAAGAAATTTGACGTATTGGAAGCCAGCCTGCAGCATTTGAGCAGTAGTCATCCTTGTTCCGCCAGGGATAAGACGGCTGAGCTCACGCGTCTTCTCACTTATCCTCTTTCGTCGCTGCCTCGCCGCAACACTCTGTGCAGACGTACAATAACTCTCTCCGCTACTAGCATTGGCAGCCACCGCCACTGCAGTGGCATCTTCGGAGGGATAAAAGAACGATCCTTGCTGAAAAAGTGGAGGAGGCTGCTCGTGAATGCATTGGGGGGAGGGTAGGACAGAGGCATTGAGGCATTCTTGGACATTTGCTGACGAGGAGGAGACCATTAATGGATCGATATCGTTTTGGAAGATAGTGTCGAAGGGAGTGAAGTGGCTGCGCTTATTAGCTTAAGTATGTAATTAACGGCGGTCAACAGTTGCAGCTGATGGCTTAAAATTCGGCTGTAAAATAGTATACGGTTATTGTTCTAACTGTCTTTGTATTTATGCATGAAAGGCCATTACAATATCATAATTTTCCATTGTAAATACAGTATAAATAGTATTAAATTGTTATTTATTTTAAAAATCTTATCTATTCCATGGGGACAATTACGTACAGATTACTCAAAACTTGCTATTTACAAATCTACCACCCTCATTTCTATCAAATTCGATAAGCTTAATTACATCGATATGATAGTTAATTTGTAAATATTAATCATTCAAATGGCCGGCATGTAGTTAGCCCTTATTTCTTGCATAAAATCAGATATATTATAGAAATTTATTTTTAGATAATTTGGAAAATTAAAATAAATACCATTTAATTCCTACGTATTTATGTATCAAACAACTAATTTTAATTTTTTTGCATATGTATACCACCTTATTAGAGGTGTAAACAAGCTGAACACGAGTAAGCCAAGTCTCAGCTCGTTTAAAAATATCAATGTTTGTTTTCGGTTCGTTTATATTTCGAACACAAAATATGCGTTCGTATTCGGCTCGTTTGCTTATCAAACCAAACATGAGCTGTTCTCTGACAAAAAGTCGTTTGATAATTAAAAAAAAAAATAACAAAAGTGGATCAAAATTAAAGTCAAAATAAAACATCTAGAAAAATTATTATAGCTATAAAAAAAGTCATGGTCAATTAATACCATGTTGAGTTGTCATGTTGAATGGACATAGGTGGGCTGAGCAGTACATAGAACTATATAATAATATTATTATTATTTATCTTCCATTATTATTTTGGGGGCATTTATATAAATACCATATAATTGTTATATTTTTTTTTTATTTTTATAAATGAGCATATAGGCTCGATTTTATTACTCCAATAAAAAAGTACAAAACTGGCAAAAAGGTCCCAACTCACACACCCTACAATAATCACAAAAAAAGAAAAATACTGGGTCCTTTTTCCAAAAAAAGAAAAATACAACACACACGACCAAAACAAACACACAAAAACACAAAAGACAAACATAAGACTAATTATCTAAAGAATGACGAAGTTAAAAACATAGAAATATAATCGAATACAACGAGGCTCGAGGAGATGAGATCCAAGTTTGGCAATCTAATCCGCCACTACATTATCTTCACGTCGAGTATGAGTCCAAACAACGTTCAATCCAACTTAAAGAGCTTTAATTTTCCTAATACGTAAAACAATACTCCAATGACAATTTAAGTTTAAAGAATAAGTATTGCGAAGGGTTAAGCGATCGGTTTCGAATAATATTTATCCATCTTTTATGTCTAGCAATGAGTAAGGCAAAAATAATTGCTTCAGACTTCGGCAATTAAGGGTGTCGAAGCAGAAATAGGACCAGCAAACCAAGTCATAACCAAACCATTCCGAGTCACGAATAACGCCACCAATACTGACTTTAGAAATGCTCCAAGAAGCATCGTATTAATTTTCGAAAAGGAGCGAGGAGGTTTGCACTCAATGAGAAATAATGCCGGACTTATTAACAATATTCGGAGAAAGCTTGAGATTACAAATCAAAGCAGAAATATAAGTGTTGTTAATAGATTTAAAATCTACCACGACTAAGCATTTAGATAAATAGGAAAAAATTTGTCCAAGCAACTTTAATAGAACTATTAACATTACCATTATGTTTAATATTATTACGGTTTATCCAAATAAACCAAACAATAATAGAAGGAATATTACTAAGAAACGCATGCCCCTTACAGTTCCAGTCTTGAAACATGTCAAGAATGGAATTATAACCATGAAAAGAATCAGACCTGCCACAAAGATTAAAAATTTTAGTCCAAATTTCAACAGCAAAACTGCAGTTAAGAAAAGTGTGTAAAATAGATTCCTCCTCATTATTACATAAATAGCATTTAGAAACAATTCTAAGCCCTTAAGCTTAAGAAGATCATCAATAGAAATGCAATTATGTAAAAGTCTCCAAGTGAAAAAAGATATAGAAGGCTTCAACCACTTGTACCAAAGCCAACTAAGATCATAACCAGCAGTAAAAGAATCAGCTATAAGCAAAGGTTTTAGTAATAGAATCACCAAATTTACTCTTGATCTTAGGAATATCCCTTACGGTATTATCTAAACGAATATTAGAAATGAAAAAAACATCATTCCGCTTAATCACGAGCTTAATTTAGAAAGGCTCCGGTGAGAGTTATCCAGAATTCATTAACGATAACATCGATGTCATGAGGACCATCATAGCGAGTTAGCAAGAGGTCCTAAAGTAGTCCAGTCATCATACCAGAAGGAAAGATTACCATAACCTACATCCCAACAAATAAACTTTTCAGCCAAATGAGAGACCTTTATCATTTCTTTCCAAATATAAGAGTCATTAGAAGCAGAAGAAATAGATAAAGGATGCAGATTTGCACAATATTTAGAAGAGAGAAGATGAGCCCAAATAGAATTATTTTCTCTAAAATATAACCAAAGCCTCATGTAATTATATCTAATAGAGTCAGCAACTCTTCTAAAACCCAGACCCTCATTAGAAATGGGTTTACAAAGCTTCTCCCAGCATTTCCAGTGTAAACCCTTCTTATGGCAACCATCCCATAAAAAGCTATTAAATAAAATCTCAATCCTCATAATAACGACTCGAGGAACATTCATCACTCGAATAGTGTAAAGAGGAAGAGATGTAAGAATACTCTTCAAGAGAGTAATACGTCCCCCAAAAGAAAGAAACTTGTTTTCCCAAGAATGTATTTTCATCCTAATTTTGTCAACCAAATCGGAAAATAAAGCAATTCTCTTAGTGGTTTTTATCTAAAACAAAACCAAAATATTTAATAAGTAAAACAATAGGATCGACATAAAGTATACTCAGCAATCCACTTAAGCTTCATATTACCGATGTGCTTAGACCCATAAAAAGAGCACTTAGCAGAATTAAAATGCAAGCCAGAAGTATTCTGGAAATGAATAATAAGCTTCCAAATCTTCTTAATTGATCTCTTATTAGAATTGGTAAGAATAATAAGATCATCAGCATAACATAAATGAGAGATGCTGATACATCCTTTGTGCACATAATTTAGAGAAGGATTATCAACATATAACTTATTAATGCATCTAGAAAAATAATCCAAAGCAAGGATAAACAAGTAGGGAGAAAGAGGGTCACCTTGCTTGATACCTTTAGAAGAAATGAAGTGCCCGAAGTAATTACCATTAATAATGAGAGAGTAATAATTATTGTTAAGGATTCTATAAACTAAATTACGAAATTCGATTGAACCCATGAGCCTTTAACACCCGAATAATAAACTCCCATCTAATAGAATCAAAGGCTTTCTTAATATCCATCTTAAAAATAATGTTCCCATCTCTTTTACTCTTATCGAGATCAAATAAGCGACTCTTGCACGGTAAGAGTTTGATCAATAATAGTTCTCGCCTTTAATAAAGACGATCGATTTAAAGAAATTAACTTGCTTAAAACACCTTGAATTCTGTTAACAATAATCTTTGAAATAAGTTTAGAGATAACAGTATTAATACTGGTAGGTCTAAAAGATTTCCAAGAGTTAATACTATACTCTTTAGGAATAAGAATAATATTGGAGCATTTAAAAAATTTTGGTAAATCAATACCATGAAAGAAATCCTGAATAGCACCAATAACCTCAGTTTTAATGATATCCCAACAATGCTTATAAAACTCGACAGTAAAGCCATCAGGCCCAACAACCTTACCATCATCCATGCTATCCAGAATAAATTTAATTTCAGAAGAATCAGGAACATAAGTAAAATTCTCACTTTGTAAAGTATCGAGCATAAGGAAAAACATCGAGATTAATCATCTCAAGAATACTATTATCATTAGAAAATAAATTAGCAAAAAATCTAATACCATCATTAATAATATCATCCTCATTAGTTAAAACATAACCATTTTCATCTCTAATTGAAGAGATAAAATTTTTATTTCTTCTATTCTTAATGCAAGCATGAAAGTAGGAAGTATTTCTATCTCCATCAATAAAATTGGACTTAAAAGCCTTTTGAGCATAAAAGCTTTCCTCGATATTAATAAGCATAAGTAAGATCCTTTTGAGCTTGAATAAAAAGATCAAAAGTAATGACATTATGCTCGGTACAAGATCTCCAAATCCTGGACTCTAGTTTCGACTTCATCTACCATCCTATTTATATTGCCAAAAACATTCCAATTCCAAAATCTTAATTTTTTTGCAAGATGCTTATGAAGATACCATAATTTACGCCACGAATTAAGATGATGACAAGTATAATCGAAATTGCTAAAAGACCAGTTGGATTTAATAAACTCCAAAAAATTAGGATGAATAAACCAAGCATTCAGGAAACTGAAATGAAAACAGTTTTTCTTATTATTTTTATTGAAAACTTTAAGCAAAATAGGGGTGTGATCAGATGCATTAAAGGCTAGATGCAAAATCTCAAAATTTATGAACTTATTGTACCAACCAGCATTAGCAAGGAATCTATCAAGCCTTTCAAAAACATTACCTCTATGCCAAGTAAAAGCATTACCACTATACCCTAAGTCAAAAAGCTCAGGCATCAAGAATATCGAATTAAAGTTAGATATAAGATTAACATTAGGGTAAACACCACCTCTCTTCTCATTAACAGAAGAAATAATATTAAAGTCACCACCAACTAGCCAGGGGTCCATCATAGGACCTATAGAATTAATTAAATTCCATAAGCAAAGTCTTTCTTGTTTTATACATCCAAGCATAAACAATAGAAAATTGGAAAGAGATGTCAAGATAAGAAGCAAATACATGCAGTAATTGAGCATGATTAATAATCACATCAACTTTGATGAAGTCCTTCCAAAAAAACCAAATATTATTATTAACATTTGCCTTAAACTGAAAATTACCAATCTTTTTAACATATTTAGAATTATTAGTAGAATTAACTAAAGGCTCGAGTATGCCAAAAAAATTCAAATGATACTTTCTGATAAGATTATTAAGTCTATTAGAGGCATCACTTTTAGCAATACCTCTAATATTCCAGATCAATGCATTATAATTCATCATCAGTATCTTTTCTACCCCTAGTAACCCTAGAAGTAGAAGTTACCTCATTGGAATCAGTCTTACCATTCATGTGATCATGCACAGCATCAGGGTTAATGTAGCTTAACTCACGGCTACCCTTAAATTTTCTCCTTCTCGAAGATTTTTGGGTCAACCATTCATCTTCAAGCTTAGGCCTGTAAAAACATTAAGTTCTGCATTCATATTATCAGAAATCATATTCCCAATAGATTCTTTCTCCTTAAAGTTAATAGACATATGCACATTATCAATGGCCTGGCCAGCAATAGAATCAATCAACAAAATCGATTGGTTACTGATGTTATGAACATTTCGTTGACATTACTTTCATTTAGACCATCATATTCTTGAACCAAATCTTTGTTCAAAACATCAGGTAGTAAATCTTTAGAAGTAGAAATCAAAATATTTCCATCTTGTGGTAAATCTTTAAGAAAAGACTGACCATCATTATCCCCTTTATCAGGAATGATAATCACATTAGAATCAGTAATATTTGAACATCTTGCAGATTTATTATTCATATCCTGATCAAGAAGAGGTTGTTTATTACCATCCTTATTAGAAACCTCAACATCATTATTAAGGTTTTTGATATGTTTACTTTTCAAATGAGCAATATAACAGTTATTAAAAATGTGTCCAAACATACGACATTTACTATAGTAGGGTGGAATATATTCCATTTCTACTGATTGCCAGTAACCGGAACCAGAGTCTTCTAACCAAACAGAATCGCAGAAAGGAGCAGTGACATCCCTCTCATTAAGAATTCTGGCATTAGACGACCTATTATAATTAACAGATGTCATATCTACTTTCATTGGTGTGCCAAAAATCTTATCAAGAGAATACAAAACTTTCTTATTATAGAATTATAATTTTAACCCCGGAAAAAGAAACCAGATAGGAACAATTGGTGGTTCTTCTTTGGGGTTAAAATCTACCGTCCATTTAAGGAGTTCCATATAAACCTTTTCTATTTGAATAACTTTCTTAGAGAAGAGCTGCGTGTAATCAGACTCATTCTCAAGTTTTATCATTAGATTCCTACCGTCAATAAGCCCTACACTCCATTTACCTATAAGTTTGAGATCAGCAAAATACCTGCGAATAACCTCCATTTGTGGATGAGCGTAAGTAAACTTACCAATCAAAGTATATTTTAGAGGCTCGCAAGAAAGTGCGGTTTCCTCTTCATTAAAGATTAGAGCGAGTTTTTCTTTGAAGCTTTCTTCAATAATCCTTCAGATCCGTCTTCTCCGAACTGATCTCTGAAGGATAAAGGAAATAAACAAAGATTAGGAGAAGAAGATGAAGATGGATCAATGTTACCCATGAGAGCTTCCAAAAAGGAAGGTCGATTGAGAAGATCGGCCATCAAGGAAGCTAAAAGACTTCAGATCTGAAGAATATCAGCCGAAAAAGAGAGGAGAACAGCAGAGAAGAATCGATCAACAAGCACCGACGGACGAGGCAAGAAAACCCTAGAGGAGCGTGAAGAACCATTTCCGCTCTTATCGCCCCTCATCCTCTCAACTGTGCTACATATGTATTCTATATACTATGAAACTATAAGATATATCCCGTATAATTGTTATATATTTACATATAACGTCTAAACATTCATATTTAAATAGATAGCAATTAAAACTTTAACATCATAATAAAAATCTTTTTATAAGTGAAATACATAATTTCATGCATATAATTTATGACATCAAGATGTTATAAATTTAAATATCAAATTTTGGGTGTTAGCAATGTAAATATATAAGAATTGGGTGGAATTTATCTAAATTTCTCTTTTTTTTTTCTATTTTAATTTGATGCATTAAAATTTATTTAAAGCTGTGAATATATATATATATATATATATATATATATATATATATATATATATATTATTTAATGCTCTGAATAAATATATATATATACCCATTGTAGACAATTGACTCTTTAGCATTTAAAAATTTTTAGGGGCATTTATATACATAACGCTTTTAGAGGAACTTATGTAGCACCTAAGCATTAATAATAACATGCATATCATTTAATTATTTAGTATAACATAAAAATCAACACCATCATCATCTTTTTAAATGCGAAATACACATTTTTTATGCATGGATTTATGGCTAAAAGATGTTATATAGGTAAATATCAAATCTTAGGGCGTTATGGACAAATACATAAGACTTGTGTGGTATCTATGTTAATCTCCCAATAATTTTTTAACCTAAAACCTCACGAGCAATGAGTTAGAATTAATTATTTGATTTTCTTATACGAGTATTTTTATATCAGTATTGTAATCTCCCTCTCTCTCTCTCTATATATATATAGTTACGGGTGTATGTAAGTTTTTTTTTTTGTATTTAGGTATGTATGATATATATTTTTATTTTGAAAATTTGTAAATAAATAAATAATATTTAATTTTATCAATAAAATTGAAATGTTACAACGTTGGTTACCTCATTTTATGGAATTGAACTTTTCTTTGTATGCAAATATTTTGCCTAAATTTTGCTAACTCCCCCAGAAGACACTCATTTATCTCCTCCATAGGAACAACTCCTTCTCTGCTATACTCAGCTCACGTTAGTCTTTAAGAGCACTCTCCGTTGTTCTTCATCCCTGTAAACTTACAATTTAAAGTTTAATCATGGAGACGAGAGAGCAATATATGAGACTTGGTCTCAAATCGATTAGCTATATTTTGAAGGATAAATTACTCTTGAAAGGTTTCATCAACCCATTGGAAGAAGAAAGACGCAAAATCGAAGTGTTCAGACGCGAGCTTCCTCTATGCATGATTCTCCTCGATGAAGGTGCACTCATGACTTCTTTAATTCTCTCTGAATTCTCAATAATTTCCTTTATGAAAATTTGTTTTCTTTTAATTATTTTGTCATTTTTGCTAGTGATCGATCAACTAAAACTTGAAGTGGAGCAAGACGAAAACATGAAATATATCAATAAAGAATACGAAGAGAAAGACGAGCATGAAGAGATGGAATGGGAGAGCTGTGTGGACGAGATGGATTGGACGAGCTCGGATCAACTCTGGAACGCTAACTATAATGATCAGAGTATATATTTCATGAACGATTTCAACGAGGTATTTTTCTGTAAAAACTAAAAACAAACTCTATTTTTTTCTTTTATTCCTTTGTTATTTTTTGAATTTGCATTAAAATTGAGTTTTCACAAATGAAGATGGACAATATTGAGTGTCTAAAATCTGAAAGCAATGCCGAAAATTTTTTTATGAAGAAGGAAGAAAAAGATGTAGGATCTTCGTGGCAGGATCGTTCTTTGGCAATCTCAGCCCCAGCAAACCCTGCGATGGCAAATGACGGTAAAAATTATATTCAGCATACTGTGGTGCGGTGCCGCACCGTCACCGCCCAAATGGACCCTAAGAGAAAAGCACGATGCTCTTGGTCGCCGGAACTTCACCGACATTTTGTGGCCGTATTGCAAGAACTTAACGGTGAGAGTTATAGCTTATGTGTTTTACTATCTTGCATATACAATAAGACAAAAAAATTACTTCTTACTTTTTTGTTGGATTCAATTGCAATGTAACATCGTGGTTGCTTATTATTGTTTTTAGTTGCAAGTCCAAAACGGATCACAGAAAGAATGGCGGTTCGTGGGCTGACAAAGAATGAAGTGAAAATATATTTACAGGTAAATCCAAACATTTTCAATCGAGTAGAATTTTTCTTATTTCTTACACCTTAAAGCAATATCTCTAAAAATATAATTTTTATAATGTCTAATTTCAGAAATACAAATTGCATGATAGAAGGATCCTCCGACCTCCTTCGCCGTTGCGACGTGGTCGTCTGCCCCAATGGAACGACTTGTAGCGAGCCATTTTTTTCTTCGATTCAGGACTCTATTTACGGTTAAGTCGTTCCGGCGATCATCAACACGAAACAAAGCATGGTCTACGTGATAATGGTAAGGCGGTTTAATTTTGTGGATCATTTTTTTCCTTTTTATGAATCGGAGGCCCATGTATGAGGTGACATTTTTGCTGCCGTTGAAGATGGCGGGGAAGTGTGGCGGCGGGAGGTCGGTAGTTGAGGTTGAGAACCGTGTGAAGAAAGGGATTTGAGTTGTGCTTGGGTTTCATTGCACGAACTTTACAGCGAAAGATAAGTATAGCTTGGATGTTATGATGGGAAGAAAGGGCGAGAGCAATGAAATGAGTGCAGCTAAAAGTTTTTTTATTATTATATTATTATTTTATTATTATTATTGTTGCAAATATTTCAATAGTGTAGATTAGTACATTTGATGCCTATTTATTTGCCATAGATATGCTAAAGTTATTTGCTGATTTAATTTGTTACTGAACATGAATAAAAAATATGTCGGATCATGTTAAACACTCGTCTATCTTGAAGGCCATTTGCCTTAATCTTGGCAGGCACTCAATCATTTCAAAGGTTTTTGTTCAATGAGTTGCTGATCTCATCCACTCAATCACAAAAAACTCCGAGACACTTGTCAGGACAAATCATTCATGTGTACTCTTTATGTAACAATAGTCCAATCTTATGCTTAACAATTTATAACACATTCTATAAAAATATACATCTTCCTTCCTGTAACGCTCAAAGCCCTATAAGAATCATGAATTTTTCTTCTTACAACGGGAGTATCTTTCTTTCTCTCTTGTTTCTTTCTCATTGATCTCATTAGTGAGATATGAGTATGTCCCCAAAGAGATTTGGATTCAACAATATAAGGACTGCTACAAATCAGTTGGACCAGAAAATTACCAGTTGTGATGCAAGTCCTAATTCTATGAAATAAGCCAAGGAATATTACGAAATAGGACATAGATCATATTAAAATTTGAAAGAAATACATACATACGGAAAATTTCTATGTATTTATATCGATGGAGAGAAAAGTGTATTTTATTTTTATATAGTTAAAATAGTGATATTATTAAAGTTATCTATATATATAATATATAAGTCATATATAGGATAACATTCCTAAAAGATTTGTATACAATATAAAATATGCAAATCCCCCATTCTGACATATTTTTGCTTAGAAATCAAAGGCAAAATATAAAACGTGAAAACTATTTTTACAATTATTAAAGCTATATATATATAGCATGAGTCTTAAAATTAAAGCTATGTATATATATATATATATATATATATATATATATATATATATATATATATATATATATATATATATTACTTCATTAAGAAAATTTGTCATCTTGCATGAAACTCGAGATAATTAGCATGAGTCTTAAAGTAGTGTTTCAGCAAAAAACGTTCAAACTCTAATAAAGAATCTTTCAAAACATTGATTTCAACAAATTTATAGTCAAATTAGTGGGCTTGAAGAGACTTAACTAATGACACAGATCCAATTTGAGTCAAATTAAACCTATATCAAGTTGTTAAGCATAATGCCTAATTGACATGTCAAATGGATTTTAAGTATAACAAACTTATAGTCAAATCAAGTATTTCGATGAGATGACCCCGACGACTACAAGAACACTCAATTTTGACATTACTAAGGCAATCAATTGTCCATAAAACATCATCTAATTGGGAGAATCTCTCTGGATCATCTGATGGTTTGTAAAGAGAACTCTCACAAACTATTTAAATAGACTCATACCTCCTTCATGAAAGGGGACCTAGACCTTGAACCGGATGAAGAATTGGACCAAGAGCTAGATAAGGCGAAGAATGAGCTTACTTCCAATGTTGTCAAGACTGAAGATGACCCGGTGAATGTTTCCAGCCCTGGCAGCTGCCGATTATCATCGAACACCGCACGCCACCCAACTTCAACCACTGTCTACTGTCCCTACTCATCGGATTGAAACTCTTTACAGAGTCGGGACATACACTGTGAAGTAACGAAGCACCGTGTCGATTCAAGACATAAATTGCTAAGTAAAAAAGTATTGAGCAGAGTAAAGGTTAATCTAACGAAGTAATGAAACACCCTACGGAGCAGTGCATCATCTCAAACTCCGTGTCACGTTGCAATTCAAAGATGGCATACTAAAGTTTTAACAACTCCTCCCTAGTACAATCACCCGATCGTTGATCAATGATTTTTTTTTGGATGCATCGTTGTACTTTAAAGAACTGTGTAATCCTTCCCCTCTCCAAGTGGATCATTCTCATTTGTTAAACTCTTTCGTTTGTTCTTTTTCCAAATTTTTCATGTAAAAATATTATATATATATATATATATATATATATATATATATATATATATATATATATATATATATATATAATATTTACGTTCATTATTAAATATTTGAGTGTCTTTATATTTGTAAATAATTTCTCAAAAATAATTACTCTTTATTAAAAAAAATTAATCTAAACTTTAAATGTTTTTAATAAAAATTTAAATAACCAAAAAATTATTATCCTAAATATTTTAAGAAGTGGGAATGCTTTTGGCGATGCTACCATTTTGAGATATAAGGGGCATTTACACTTATGTCTTAGAACTCCAATTTATTTGCATATCTAACATATAACATTTTTTATTTATATATACAACACTTTAAATTTAATTATCTAAATATCATTTAGTAACTCTTTTATTTAATATAACTTTGCTATAATAAAAAATTTCATTATTCGTTGAGTTCTGTTTATGGTAAGCCATTCAAACTTGATTCTGCGACTAGTACTTTATCGAGACCTTCTCTTGCGAGGGTTTTAGTTGAGAGGGATGTTACAGCTGTTTTTCAGGACTCTATTTGGTTGGGGAATGCCAATGACGGTTACTGGCAGAAAATTGTTCTCGAATTTGTGCCTCATTATTGTACTCATTGTGAGATCTTTGACCATCTTTTTTCTAATTGCTTTATGGCTCATCCTGAACTGCGTAAGAATCGCTCCAATATTGTGCCGAATCAAGTTGTGAACAAAATGAATTCTAAAATTACTCCTAATACGACTCATAATATAGTTGATGGAGGGTGTTCTACTGATCATGTTTCTTTATGTACTAACGATATCCAAGATCCTCAACTTTCTGCTATTAATTCTCTTCCTCACAATAATTTAGCTACTGTCATACTTCTACTCATGGTTGAAGATATAATTGATTTTCAGAAGCCTGTTTCTGCTATTATTACTACTGATATGATGGTTAATCAGAATCTTATTAGTCCTGTTACTTTGAATAAGTCTCTTTTGCTGGAAGGCCCTGTTTTAAACTCGGATAAACAGTTGCTTCTTTTATCTAATACTGCTATAGAGCAGAGCACAATTGATGCAGTGGTTATGTATTCTTTGAAGCATAATAGTGAGTCCCATTTCACCCAAGAAATGGGAAGTGATATTGTTAATGATGACTGAATTGTTCAACGATCTTCTAGGAAGAGGAAAATAAAGAATACCCTTGAGTCTAATTTTGTTTATTATGTTTCTCTACCATCTCAGATGAAAGATCTGGATGCTTCTACTTCTCAAATTGGTAATAAGGTTCTTAAAGGAGGGTTTTAATCAATGAATTTCAATTCTATGGTTTGGAATATTAGGGGCATTGCTAAAACCAGTGCTTCTAACAGGCTAAAAAATTTTATTCGTACTTTTAAGTTCTACTTCTTTAGTATTTTGGAACCTCTTGTTAATATGGATAACAATGATGCTTATTTGAAACGGTTTAGTTCGTTCAAGTCTTTTGTTAATTGTAATAATAAGATTTGGTTTTTTTGGAAGGATTGTTTAAATATTGATATACTTATCAATCATAGACAATTCTTGCACATTAGAATTCATTATGCTAATGTGACTTTTCTGTTTACCTTAGTTGAGAAGAAATTCTGGGTAAAGGAACTTGAACCCTAATTTCTTGGATCTCCACTTTACGTGGTTCCAAACTCCCACTAACTTCACCATTTTCAATGAACTTAGCATTTCCAGCTTCAATGATTCTTGTACTATGGTTAGGACAATAAAATCTATACCTTTTAGATTTTTCTGGATAACCAATGAAATAACCACTGGTTGTTCTTGAGTCCAGTTTCTTTTCATGTGGATTATATATCCTTATTTCTGCCGGACAACCCCAAACACGGAGGTGCCTTAAACTAGGTTTCCTTCTCGTCCACGAGTTCAAAAGGAGTCTTTGAACCGCCTTACTAGGAATCTCGTTTAACAAATATGCGACGATCTTTAAGGCATGCATCCACGATGATGAGGGTAAAGAAGAATTACTCATCATACTCCTAACCATCTCTATTAGAGTACGGTTTCGTCTTTCTGCAACACCATTTTATTTTAGTGTGTGTGGCATAGTGTATTGAGCACAAATGCCATTAGTTTGAAGAAATTTAGCAAATGGACCTGGACATTGTCCAGATTCATTGTAACTTCCATAATATTCACCCCCTCTATCAGACTCGATAAATTTCACTTTTCTGTCTAATTGTCTCTCAACCTCAGTTATATACACCTTCAAGGCATCTATAGCTTGAGATTTTTGATGCAATAAATAGACATAACCATAACGTGAAAAGTCATCAATAAAGGTGATAAAATATTTTTCTCCACCAAAAGATGGAACATCAAAAGGTCTACAAATATCAGTGTGTATAATTTCAAGGAGCTGTGTGCTTCTTGTGGCGACTTTCTAAAGTATGTGGTTTGTATGCTTTCCTTTAATACAATCCACACAGAGGCCAAGATCAGTAAAATCTAATTCATTAAGAATTTCATTTTTTTAATAATCTTTCAATTCTTTCTTTAGATATATGACCCAAACGTTTATGCCACAAATAAGCTGAATTTTCATTCATAAAACCACGTTTAGTACCAATATTATGATGGAAAGTTATCAAAGTCTCAGCGAAAATGCTATCAAGTTTAAGCTTATATAGGCCATCACAAAGAATACCAGAACCTATAAGATGATTGTGTTTAAATAAACTGAAACAACCATTTCCAAATTTAAAGGAGTATCCAATAGAATCAAGTTTAGACAAGTGAAATCAAATTACGAGAAACAGAAGGGACATAAAGTGTTTGAAAAAGGTCTAAATGATGTCCGGTATCTAAAATTAACCGGTAGGTTCCAATGGCTTCAACTGGTGCTTTGACTCGGTTTCCCATGAAGACAAACTTTTCATTTGGGTTTATGATTTGGGTTGTAAGGAATCTCTGCATCGTATTAGAAACATGAGTGGTACAACCAGAATCAATCCACCAAGTATTATAAGGAACTTCTGCCAAATTTGATTCGAAACATACAGAAACACAATATTTACCTTTCTTTTCGAACCAGTCTTTGCGCTTTTGACACTCATTTTGATAGTGTCCAGACTTTCTGCAAAAGTGGCACTTAATTCCTTTATGTTCCTCTTTGTGAATTGGGACAGAAGACACATTAACCTTTAGTGGTCCTTGTTTGCCATTTACATTCTTCTTTCCACGTTTCTTTACAGCTCTTCTTTGGTGACCCATGAGATTAATGGAGTGATTTGCTCCTTTCTTAAGCCTTGCTTCCTCTTGAATGAGCATACATTGTAGTTCATTCACATTACACTTATCTTTCATGGTGTTATAGTTCATGTGAAATGGACCATACTTAGGAGGCAAGGAGTTAATGATAAATTGCACGAGGAAATTTTCATTCACTTCCATTCCCAGGGTCTTTAGTCTTGCTGCTATGTTCGTCATTTCAACGTACTCAATAGTGTCCCAGCAAGAGACTTATCAGCAGAGTCAGATTGAGAACAATTCTCAGCAAATTTCATAAATTCCTTAGCACTTTCAGTGTTAGAAAATGTACACTTAATGTTGTTTGCTACAGTCATTCGCATAAACATTAAGCTCAATCTGTTTGATTTTTCCTAAGTTTTATAGAAAGATAATTGCTCAGCATTACTAGAATCAGTAAGAGCAGGGGGTTTCTCAGTCGTGAGTGCCAAATTAAGATCCAGAACACCAAGGTGAAACTGGACTTGCTCACGTCATTCAGAGAAATTAAGCCCATTGAATGTTTGAACAGATGTAGCTTGTGAATGAAGAGAGACAGGAGTAGTTACTGCAAATGAATAAAACATGCTCGCACATTAATGCTTCGAACATTAAACTTACATAGATATTCATATGAAATCAGATTAAAATAATAATTGTAATAATAATAGTGTATTGAAATCTCCTTTGGGTGATATAACAATACACGAAAATAAATATAATTGATGCTTAACTTAAATTTAATAATTGATAATTGTTTATACTCAAATTAGATATGTTTATTATCTTTGGATATATAAACATATCTTAACTAAGTATATAAATAGACTACAATTATATTCAAAGATTATTAAACAAATGATCAACCTTTGGGCGATCCAGAAATATTTTATAATCAATGAATTTTAATAATTTCGTGATAAAATATTAAATTATTTTATAAGAAGCATCACAAACTCATGAGTAATTGAATTTATTTAATTTGACGTCTATTAAACTTACTTAATTTAGTCACTTTGGTGACTAACAAATTAAACATAACATCGACATCAAATAAATAATTTCAATCACATCAATTTACTTTAGCGGTATAATTCAAGATCTAATTCGCAGTGGAAATTTAATACAATTAAGCATAAATAAAATTATATGAAAAATCATAAATTTAGTAACTCAGCTCGATACTACGTAGTAAGAAATTCATATGTGAACTTTATGACACAAATTCCAAAGATACATAATAGCAAGATCTTTTAAATTTGTGATTTTTACATATCTATAATAAAGTAACTCATACATGTATTCATGAAGAAGAAATTTGATCTTGAAGAAAAATTGATCCTGAAGAGATGGAGTTTCTCTCTCTAATCCCTTAAAACTTTCTGTACTTTCTGATGGAGAGAAATGTACGTGGTGTGTTGGGTAGAGAGAGGACCCATTCTCACTTTCATGCTTCTATTTAACCATCATCCATCAAGGGAGTTACTTAACCAATAGGATTTATGACAATTTAATAAATTAATTGATTTTTATTATTAAAATCAATGACATAAGTTAAGTAACCTCTATTCATTTAGGGGTTACGTGAGTTAACAAATAAATATCATAAGTTATCGTAAGTTATGACATAAATAACATAAGTTTTCATGAGTTATAAAAATGAATAACTTAAGTTATCATTTATTATGACATAAGTTATAAGTTAAGAAATTAAATAACTTAAGTTATAATTCATTATGACATAAGTTATGAGTTAAGAAAATAAATTACTTAAGTTATCATAAGTTATAATAATAAATAACTTTTATTATAACATAAGTTAAGAGTTAAGAAAATAAAGAACTTATGTTATTATGAGTTAAAATAAATGACATTAATTATTGATAAATTATTAAAATGAATGTGAGTCACAAAATTAAAATTTAACATTTATGACACTGGAGTGGTATAAAGTTTTAAGTGTTGGATATATAAATAAAAAATAATATATAAGAAAATGTTATTATTGTTATTACTAAAATTATTATTATTATTATTATTTGAAATTTCTTATATTTTTCCTTCGTAAACACGCACTCATAAGAAATATATATAGATATAATTCCGTCTTATCATTAAACTTTCATTAATAAAACTTGTATGTTGTAAGTAAAATGAACTAAGAAATTTTAATGTTTTGATAGCACCGAACTTACGGTGTGTCTTCAACAAATTTTTTTTCTTGCACGTTTTTTGATGTATTTGTTAATGCATCTTTTAAATCTAAATAAAAGATCATCCCCGATTTCAATAAGCTCATAGTTAAATTAAGTATATCGAGAAGATATATTTCAATCAGGGTCAAATTGAAGCACAATTGAAAGTTTTGGCTTATCAATTGAATGATCAATTACATTTTAAATTTGTTACATTTATAATCAAATTGAGCTAATGAACTCAGTATCATTAAATTTCAAGGCCAAAAATTCATTTCCTAGCAGACAAAAATTCAAATTCTCACTTTTTTTTGGATCCAATTGGAATGTGACATGGCTGTAGCTTATTGTCTTTTTCAGCCCCAAATCCAAAACGGATTAGAGAAATAATCATTTACAGGTAAATCTTTCCTAATCGTTAAAGCAAAATTTCTAAAAATATAAATTTTATACTGTCTAACTCTCAAAAGCTGTCTTCCAATGTTTCAAAAATACAAGTTAAAAATCCTCCGACCTCCTCTACCGGTGCGACGTCATTGTCTGACTTGTCAGGAGTCATTTTTGCTTGGATTCAGCTCTCTGTTTGCGGAGCTTAGCGATCAGATCTTTCTGGAAGGCCATCAACACGAAGCAGAGCGTGTTCTACGGGACGACGGTAAGTGGGTATAAGTTTACAGATCTTTTCTTTCTTTTTTATGAATCTGAGGCCAGAGTATGTGGTGATTTTTTTTGCTACCGTTGAGGAAGGAGGAGACGTGGCGGAGGGAGGTCGGCGATTGAGGTTGTCAACCAAGTGCAGAAGGTTATTGGAGATAAGCTTATGTTTCAGCGCAAGAAGTTTACAAGGAAGGATAAGCATCTTAGGATTGGATGGTTTGATGGGAAGAAAGCGTGAGAGATGCTCGCAAGGTGTTTGATGGAACGTCTCACTCAGCAGCTAAATTTTTTTATTATAATAATAATATTATTTTCTTGCTTTTGTTGTGCAAATATTTGCTTATTAGTATAAACGGTTATATATGATGCCAAAGTTATTTGCTATAGATAGGCTAAAGTTATTATATATATATATATATGTATATACTGACATATTTTTGCTTCATCATAAACAAAAAGCAATAAGCATAAACAGTATTAACGACTCCATTTATTTTCAAATGATTAAAAAAAAAGAAGAGGGGTTGGGCGACTTCAGAATACTCGTCGTCAAAGAAGAAGCATTGCTCCAGACCGGCTTCTTCCCATTCGGAGGAGAAGCTTTGCTGATCCATTGGGGAAGTTGTTGATCCGTAAAAGATGAAACAGTGAAGTGCAATATCATAATGGCTGCGCTCTTTAGTTTTATTATGTAATTAATGGCGGTTATAAACAGAAGCAGTAAAACAGTTGTAGCTCATCACTGGAAATTCGGCTGTAAAATAGTGTGGGTTTGTTATGTGCTAACTGTATTTGTATTTATGCATGAAAGGCCATCACAATATCATAATTTTCCATTGTGAATACAGTATAATTAGTATTAAATTACTATTATTTTAAAAATCTTATTTAGTCCAAAGGGCAATTACGAACAGATTAATAAAATCCTGCTGTTTACAAATCTACCACCCTCTTTCATCCATTTTTCAAAATCTCTCTCAAATATCGAAATTCATGATTAAACACTGACCCCTATTTTTCATTTTTATCGAATTCTCAATATTTTTACTGTGATAAGCATAATTACATCGATTTGATAGTTAATTTGTAAATATTCATCATTCAAATGATAGTTAATTTAGGTGTTAGAAATATATTATTAGATAATTTTGGAGATTAACATAAACACCATTTAATTCCTATGTAGTTTTGAACCTAACAACTAAATTTAAATTTTTTGCATGTCTATACCACCTAATTAGGGGTATAAATGAGCCGAATACAATGGAGCCCAGTCTCAGGTGGAGTTCGCTCGCTTTCGGCTCGTTAAAAAATATCATTCTTTGTGTTCGACTCGTTTATATTTCAAACACATTTTATGTATTCATGTTTGGCTCGTTCGCTTATCCAATTGAACACGAGTTATTCGCAAACAAAAAATTGTTTTGATCACTCTAATCATGCAAGTCGTATGATGTTAAAAATTGATGCAAGATTTAAATCTTATTTTTTATTATATAATATTATTTAAATACAATTTAATATATTTTTATTCTATTTTTTATTTAATATCTTTAATTAATTATATATTTTTGTAGCCTTATAGTCAATTAAAATTTTTAAAGATGCTATTCATCAATATATATATATATATATATATATATATATATATATATATATATATATATATATATATGATGAGTAATTTTTGTGTCAAAAAGAGCTAAATACGAACGAATAAATTTTTTTTCATATTCGACTCTTTTATATATTAAGCATAACAAAAGTGTTTGTGTTTGACTCATTAACTTACCAAATGAAGCTTATTAATTTGCCAAACACGAGCTGAGAACCATTTTGACAGCCTGACACCTTTTCTTTGCATTAAAAAAAAAAAAAAGGTGCATTTCACTTTCTAAAATATTGAATATGATATTTTTAATATGGTAAAAATATTTGCATGGAAAATAAAAAAAATTTAGGTGTTGATATGTAAATACATAGGAATCGGGTGGTATGTATGTAAAAAAGCCCCTAATACTTTTGGGAACAAAATCTATGTTCGAATTATTTAATACATTCAAACCTCTGTTGGGATACTAATTAAGTAATTAATTATGACTTAAATATAAAATCGTGGAGACCGCTTTGATAAATTCTTCATGCGAAGATTCCGCCTATCAGAAGAATAAACAATTTTTATTACATTTCTAGAAGCTATTGGTATTTTTATAAATATTTATTGTTCAAAACATATTACACAACTCTTAGCTATTTACATATCTAACATTTAAATTTTCATAGTTATATTTGTAATATTCAAAATTTTAATATTATGTTAAGAAGAATCATTTTTGTTAACATTTAGAGAGTGAAATGTATTTTTTCATGCACACATATTTTATACTAATTAAAATATTATAAAAATATCAAATTCTAGATGTTAGATGTAAATTCTTAGAAATTATGGGGTACATATGTAAATTTTTTTATAAATGTAATGCCAGCGTGGATTTCTAGAAGCTTGCTATCTTTATAAATATTTATAGTAAGTAAATATAATGCAAAAATTTATTAATTAATTATTTCGTTATTTATTTTAAATTTCATATTTTTTTTTACTTAGAATATATTTTGAGCATGTAAAAATATTTTATTGACTGATTAAATTTATTTGTTTAAATTTTATTTGCCAATCAAAACTGAAAAAAGGAGCTAATTTTGGTTCATAAGAAAATTAGTTTTTAATTAAAAGTAAATAAATAATGTAATAATTATTTGGATAATAAGAAATTGAGCCAGATAATTACATATAGATCATCTGAATTTTTTATATTTACGAAATAACCCCTAAAATATTATTTTTAACAAGCGAACTGATATCTTTACGTGTGTCGCGATCAAATTATTGGGAATTTGGTAAAAATGAAGAATAAGAGTTGGGATTTTATCTTGAATTTTGATATTTCAGTGAGAATTTGAAAAATAGATAAAAGTGAATGGTTGATTTGTAAATAATCAGTTTTGGGTGGTCTTTTTGTAATTATCCAATTAAATTACATTAAAATTTTTTTCCATAACAATATTTTATGAAGGGTAGACCTTCATTATAATTAAAAAAAAATACTAAAGTCGATCAAAAATAAAGTCAAAATAATACATCTAAAAAAATTATTATAAGTATATAATTAAAAGTCATGGTCAATTAATACAATGTTGAGCTGACATGTTGACTTGTGGACTGTGCAATACGTACAACTATATAATAATAATATTATTATTTATCTAGCATTATTATTTCGGGGGCATTTACATAAATACCATATAATTCTTATATATTTACATATTTAATGTCTAAGCATCAGAACAAAAATCTTTTTATAAGTGAAGTACATAATTTCATGCATATAATTTATAACATCAAGATGTTATAAATTTAAATATCAATTTTTGGGTCTTAGCAGTGTAACTATATACGAGCAGTGGAATTTATGTAAATTTCTCTTTTTTAATATATTTTAATTTAATACATCAAAATTTATTTAAATGTATGAATATAAAAAAATTATTTTTATTAGGTTGATGTTATTGAAAAATTATTTATTTTATCTTTAATTTGGACTTCTTGATATGGTGACAATATTTTGTTTGGTGATCCGTACGTACGAATGAAGGTTCGGATGGGCAGTCAAGTGATACGATGACAGTGTGGTCGTATCCGGACCGTTATCCGGAAGTGTGGTCAGTCACATGTAGTGTTTGATATGAGAGTCATTATCATTGTGTGAATGAAAGTCTCTGGACAACATAAGGAACATATGAAAATTAATTCATGACATTTATCATATGTTACATTGAATATACATATGGCTTACCAGAATATACAACGTGGATGAATGAAAAACATAAAAAATACTTTGCCCATTAGTATTAATTATATCTAAAACATTTGTTTTTAATAGATTCGAAGCTTTGTGTATCAATGGAAAGCATAGATGGGTGTGTGTGTGCGCCCGTCTTGACTCTTTGGTAATGCAGTCATAGTGTAAGTCTCCAAGGGCCACAAGTTCGATCTCGCCTAAGTGCATTTGCCTTGCAGGGCGGGATCGAGTTTTTAGGTACATGAGGGTGGTTGGGGTCTCGTACCGTAGCCTTCGGTCATTCTTTATATATATATATATATATATATATATATATATATATATATATATATATATATATATATATATATAACTTTTGGCTGAAACAAAATGTTTTTTTAAGGTCTATTTGAGTTAATTTTCTGCATGCAAAACCAATAAGACTACAATCACAATTATTTTTGTGAAAATGAATTAGTATCCAACATTTAATTTTGCTAACAATATATTTTTAACTATTGCATACAACAATAACAACAACGACAACAAATTCTTTATCCCACTAAGTGGGGTCGGCCACACGAATCTTTTTTCTCCATCATGTCCAATATAGTAATATTTTCATTTAATTCTAATAAATTAAGATCATTTTTTATGCAATAAGCCCAAGTCTTCCTAGGTCTACCTCTGCCTTTCTTAACATAAGTCGAATCTATAACATCTACTCTCCTAATCGGGTCATTAGATGGTCGACGTTTAATGTGACCAAAACATCTAAGGCGACTCACTATAATTTTGTCTGTCATTGGAGCCACACCAACCCTATCACAGATGTATTCATTTCGTTTTTGTCTCTAAGTGTAAAGTCACTCAATCACCTAATCATTCTCATCTCGAAAACACTTAACTTAGCATTATGCTTCTCTTTTAAAGGTCAACACTCAGCACCGTAGAGCATTGCAAGTCTCACCACTATCTTATAAAATTTTCCTTTCGGTCCAAGCGATACTTTTCTATCACACAATAGGCCCAAGGAAATCCTCTACTTCAACCGACCAACTTAAATTCTATTATTTATATCCACATCCATGTCACAATCACTTTATCTAAATGATTCAAACCTTTTAATAATTTAATCACCCAAAGTTAAACTACTGTCACTAGAGCTACTATTATTAAAATTACATTCCATGTATTCAGTTTTAGTTCTACTCAGACGAAGGTCTTTAGACTCCAATGTAGACAAACATTTAACATTTTCTAACTTCTGACACCCACCTTTAAATCCATACAATATAATATAAAATTGATCTTAAATCAAGGGCAAGGCCAATTTGTGTAATTCATGGCATATATTAGTAAAGGTGTTTCCAATCAAGCTAAGCCTTCTTTATTTAACTGTTTGCTATCAACATAAATATAAATGCACGATAACTGTTTGCTATCAATGTAAATGCCCTTTTTAATCTTCATTCAAGATAAATCTACTTCCACCTCCTACCAATATTCACATGTGAGGCACTTCGTGATCAACTCTAGTGTTAAGGTTAAGAATAGTTTCTCAATAAAGAACGATTCCAACCCAGCCCTCTTCAAAATTTCTTAAATAGCATTTTGTTAGACCCCATAACAATAATACTCATGTTGCCTAAAACAAAAGCATAAGATGGTTCCTCGCAGTTATCTTCATGCGGATCACTACAAGATCTATAGTTATAAAGACAACTAATAAACTTGCTTAATCTTTATAGATAAAAAGCGGAATAAGTACTAAATCTCTCTAGGGTCAATTATATCACTTAAGCCAATATATGGTCAAACACACTATTCCTTGGAGTCCATTTACCCTCTAAATCCAATCAAATGGGTCAGTTCTAGGCTAGTGTTTTATTAGTTCAATTTAAGTTGTAGGTTTCAATAATGGCATTACTAGAACAACTTATGGGGCAATTATGATATTTTACTAAGCTAACAAGGGATAAAATCAATCTAATGCAGTTTAGGATAGATCTGGATAATTTGAATGTGAACAATGATGATCTCGGGGTATCTTAGGCTAGATTAAAAATTTGATGATTAATTTTGTGAGGATTTAGTTCACTAAGATTATAAGAGATCAAGGCTTGCCATGGTTTAACATGTTCAATAAAATTAGGTATATATCCATCTAATGAATCCTAAGAAGGTCATGATACACCTAGGTAAAGGGATGAAGAAAAAGATTAGTCTGACGAAACTATAACTTATGATCAGTTTGGGGACAGTTTATTTGGTGCGGTGTATTTTGAAAATGCACCCAGTCCCATTTGGGTAAAATCCTTCATATCGCATCTATATTATCATTATTTTAAATTTTAAGAACATAAATATACATAAGAATTTAAATATGTAAATACATAGTAATTGAGTGATATGTATGTAAATTATATATATATATATATATATATATATATATATATATATATATATGTATATATATATATATATTAAAAAATGAGCACACAAGAAGGCTGATTGCCGCAAATTTCTGACATCTTCCAATTTCAAAGCAAATGACTTTTCTCCATTTCAAACCGGCGCCATAAAATCGAGCCCTATTTAACCAAAGCTTAAATCTCTTAATCATAATTAAATCTTTAGAATCTTATAAATAAATAATAAATAACTACTTTTCTAGTTAGTAGACATTTCACTCTTACATTTAATATTAAATCTAATGAAGAAAAATAAATCATATACCAATCATTATTTATATATATATATATATATATATATATATATATATATGAATATATAAAAAAATGATTAGAGAGCCCCAATAATCTACTAATGTGTCTAACGATTTGAGCACCATCCTCCATAAAATGACCATCGCCAAGTGGATCCGAACCCCAGTCCTCAAAGGACTTACAACTTACATCGTAGATGAAAACCAACAGGTCAGTATATGCGGCGCACCCACACGCACACACATATATACACCATTTTGTTGTTAATTTATATATGAATATAAGTAATTCACCTTTTAAAAAATAATAATAGTGCTAATTATATATATATATATATATATATATATATATATATATATATATATATATATATATCAGATGTCATATATAAGAATTATGTAATATATAAGTAGAAGCCTAAAAAAAGAATAATTACATACAGATCATTCTAAATTGATATTTACCAAGAAATTACAAATATATCACTCAAAATATTGAAATTTACAAATTAAGCTTCTACATGAGTTTTTAGAGCTACGGATTTTAGCTTGAATCTTGATAACAAGTTTAGAAAATGGAAAAAAGCGGTTAATTTTTATGCAAATAACAAGTTTCATGGGACCTGTATGTAAATACCCCCAAAAAAAGAAAAATCTTTATTAGGTTAAACAGAAAAAAAAGCAAAATATACCTAAAATATTTTTCTCTAATTTACTCAAGCTAACTCAAGATTGGATTATAGATTTTTTTATTTTTAAAAATTATATATATAATGCTTGGTAAAATGAGACATAATCAGTCACGAGCCAATTTTGAACTGATTTTGAGCTGGAATGGATTCAAATAACTCAATTTGAGCCATTAATTTTCAGTTTTGACCTGGATTGAGCCGATTCCTGGCTGAAATAGATCCAAATAACTCAATTTGAACTTAGCTCATTTATATATATAATGCTTATAGATTTACTTATCTATAACCTAAGCATTCATATGTACGTACATATCATTTAATTTTTTGGTATAACATAACAATTAATATCATTATCATCTTTTTAAATGTAAAATATACATTTTAATGCCTAAGTTTAGGACACCAAGATATTATACATGTAAATATCAAACCTTAGGTGCTATCTATAAATACACGAGAATTATGTGGTATCTATGTAAATCTCCTAAGTGGTTTTTAATCTAAAACCTTAAGCCAATGAGTTAGGATTAATAATTTGTATGTATGTATGTATGTATATATATATATAGAGAGAGAGAGAGAGAGAGAGAGAGAGAGAGAGAGAGAGAGAGAGAGAGAGAGAGAGAGAGATTATTTAGATATTTAAATATACATACGTAAGCAAGTTTTTAGTTTTTTTAGTTTTTTTTAGATATTTATAATATATTTTTTTTATTTTTAAAAATTGTAAAAAGGTAAATAATGTTTGATGCAATCAATAAAAATGATATCTTACACTTTTACGTTATGGTTGGTTAGCTCGATTTCATGGAATTGTACTTTTATTTGTTTGCATAATTTTTCATTGGTATAATTTTAATATTATAACACTGTCGTTGCCGGTCCCAAGCCCGGATATGAAAAGTGGAGGGTTGCGTTAGGTAGTCGACAGCCAGCGTAAAATTTGTCGAAAAAAATCATGACATGAATCCTTTTGATCATTGTGTAAGTGCTTGAGGCGTCCTCGGAAGCGACGCGGCCGTATGACTCGAATACGGTGAAAAGGGTGCGAGGGCCGCTACACCGGCGCCGGGTGTAGTGTCGAAGTAAGCAAGGATTCCCACATTACGGACGGATGCAGGTGAAGAAGTTAGGCCATGAAACTAATTATAGGATATGATCTTTGAAAATAGGTACTCTCACAGGTAAATTAATGAAATTAGTTTATATTATGATTCATAGAAAGATAAATATCTTATGTATTCAAGAAACTAAATGGGTTGGAGAAAAAGCTAAGGAGATTGATAACTTAGGTTTTAAAGCTATAGTGATACAGTAAGAGTCGTACTTAGAAATAGTGTAGGTGTAATTATAGATAAGAGTTTGAAAGATAATGTTGTTAAAATTAATAGAGTTGGAGATAGAATTATAACACTTAAGATTATTATTGATACTAAGATTTTTAATATTATAAGTGTTTATGCTCCTCAAGTTGGTTTAGATATAGGCTCTAAAGATAAATTCGGAATGATTTAGAAGACTTAATACACTCGATACCGCTCGAAGAAAAAATTTTTATTGAAGAAGATTTAAATGGACATGTCGGTATAGTAGTAGAAGATTTCGAAATATTCATAGCCATGGCTATGGTTATGGAGTAATTAATGAAGAAGGTAGAGCCATTTTAGATTTTGCTTTAGCGTATGATATGATTATTACTAATATTTTATTCAAAAAAAGAGATGAGCATCTTATTACTTATAAGAATGTATCTAATAAAACACAAATTGATTATTTTCTTATGAGAAGAAGAGATCGTCGAGATTGTAAGGATTGTAAGGTCATTCCAAGTGAGCAATTAAGTGCCCAACATCGATTATTAGTTCTAGATTTTAAGATGAAGAGTTGTAAAATAAAAAATACTAGGATTCAACATCGTAGAATAAGATGGGGGCACCTAAAAGACACAAATAAAATTATTTTTATGAGTAAAATTCAATATTTAAATATTTGGGATGTTCATGAAGACGCGAATGTTATGTGGGAAAAAGTAACTAATACTATTAAACAAGTGACTAAGGATGTACTTGGAGAATCGAAAGAAAAATTCCTATAAATAAAAATAGTTGGTGGTGGAATAATAATGTACGAAAAGATAAAATATAAGAAGTTATGTCATAAAAATTGGTTTAAATGTAAAAGCGTAGAGAGCGAGAAAAATATAAAACGGCCGCAGTGAAGTGTAAAAGAATAATATGTGACGCTAAAAATTCTGCTTTTAGTGATCTTTATAACATGTTAGATACTAAGGAAGGTGAAAAATATATGTATAAACTAGTCAAACAAAGAGAAAAGAAAAGTAAAGATTTAACTCAAGTAAAGTGTATTAAAGATGAAAATCAAAAAGTGATTTTCTTAGAAAAAGATATTCAACATAGGTGGGTGAGTTATTTTGATAAACTTTTTAATGATGATCTTGAAAGTACGATCGACCTTAGTGATCTTAATATCATTAATAATAATAAACTTTTCATTTTTACCGTCGCATTAGTAAAAAAGAAGTTGATGAGGCTTTAAAGAAAACCAAGGGGGAAAGTTTGTAGGACCTGATGATATCCCAATTGAAGTGTGGAAATGTTTAGGTGATTTGGGGGTTTCTTGGCTTACTAAACTTTTTAATATTATTTTAAAAACTAAAAGGATGCCTGAGGAGTGGAGAAAGAGCATTTTGGTCCCCATTTTTAAGAATAAAGGAGATGCACAAGAGTGTGCAAATTATAGAGGAATTAAATTGATGTGTCATACTTTAAAATTATGGGAGAGGTTAATTGAACATAGGTTAAGACGTATTACGAAGATTTCTCATAATCAATTTTGATTTATGCTGGGCAGGTCTACCATGGAAGCTATACATTTATTGAGAGGTTTAATGGAGAAGTACGAGAGATAATAAGGAGGATCTACATTTGATTTTTATTGATTTAGAAAAAGCTTACGATAAGATTCCTAGAGATGTTCTTTGGAGAGTCCTTGAGAAGAAATGTGTTGATATGACTTATATTCAAGTCATTAAAGATATATATGCTAGAGTTATTACATGTGTTCGCACTGAAGGAGGATTGACCAAGTATTTTATTATTTCTGTTGGTTTACATCAAGGATCGGCTTTAAGCCCATATCTTTTTGCTTTATTTTTGGATGGTCTTATTGGGCATTTACAAGAGGATGTACCTTGGTGTATGCTTTTTGTTGATGATATCCTCCTTGTGGATAAGACGAGAAAAAGTCCAGGAAAAACTTGAATTATAGAGGTCTACATTGGAGTCTAAAGGTCTTCGTTTGAGTAGAACTAAAACTGACTACATGGAATGTAATTTTAGTAACAGTAGGTCTAGTGACAGAAGTGTAACTTTGGGTGATCAAATTATTAAAAGGTGTGAACGATTTAGATATCTCGGGTCCATTGTTCAAAGCGATGGTGATATAGATGGGGATGTTAATAGTAGAATTCAGGTTGGTTGGTTGAAGTGGAGGAATGCGTCTGGCCTATTTTGTGATAGAAAAGTACCGCTTAGACTGAAAGGAAAATTTTATAAGATGGTGGTGAGACCTTCAATGCTCTATGGTGCTGAATGTTGGCCTTTAAAAGAGAAGCATAATGTTAAGTTAAGTGTTGCCGAGATGAGAATGATTAGGTGGATGAGTGGCTTTACACTTAGAAACAAAATGCGAAATGAATATATCCGTAATAGGGTTGGAGTTGCACCAGTGACGGATAAAATTAGAGAGAGTCGCCTTAAATGGTTTGGTCACATTAAACGTCGACCACCTGATGATCTGATTAGGAGAGTAGATGTTTTAAATACAACTTATGTTAAAAAAGGTAGAGGCAGACCTAGGAAAACTTGGGCTTATTGCATAAAAAATGATCTTAATTTATTAGAATTAAACGAAAATTTGACACTAAATAGGACGCAATGGAGAAAAAGGATTCATGTAGCCGACCCCACTTAGTGGGATTAAGGTTTTGTTGTTGTTGTTGTTGTTGTTGTTGTTATAATTTTAATATTATAAATTCAAAGTGTTTGTCTGCAATGAAAAATAGTTCTAAATATCAAATAAATTATATCTAATTTAAAATTATTATAAAAAAAAAAATGGAATCCGTCCCATCAAAGCCGTTCAAAGCATTATAGCTTACCTGGCACTAGGGCTGTTGGTGAGCAAAGCAGACTTATGAGCCAATAAGTTGCTCGAGAATGGAGCTTGGTGAGCTAACAAATCAAGTTTAAGCCAACCTTGACTCGACTCCTTAGCTCGTAAATCAACCCGTTGAAAAAATAATTAATAAAAAAATTATTAAAAATTCAATTCATTTAAAAATAACAAAAAAAAAAAAAAAAAAAAATTGAATGCTCTTGTTTTAAATTTCATATCAGGTGATTTCTTAATAATTATCTCTCAAGTTCATTCTATTTGATATTTAATTTTTAGCACAAGCTTAAATTAATTTTTTTTTTCTCTATTTTATGCTAAACAAAAACCGCTCATGAGCCAGCTCTAACTCGTAAAATCAAGTCAAATGAGCGTCATCATATCTGCATTATTTAGTTATAATTTTTCTTATATATTGTTTTTATTAGAGCAGTGAGATTTAAGAACTAACGATAAGTAAAATATAATGTAATAAATAAAAAAATTAGATGGGCTAAATTTACTTAGAGAATAATATAGAAACAAGGTTACATGCCGCCATGCACCTCGAATTTCATAAGGTTACATGCACCTAGAATTTTAATGGGTGGAAAAACTTGTGTTTGGACTTTCTTTTCCTTATACATTTGATAAAAAGATATAAATTTACTTATGCAAGAAGTTAATTTTACATATCAGGTGGTATAAGCTAAATTTTATGAATGCTAAAATGTCAGTATTTTTTAGTTTAAATTGAGTTTTTTTTATGAATGCTAAAACGTATTAAGCTAAAAAACATTGACAATTTAGCAGTCATAAAATTTAGGGGCATTTATATACTGGAAATTTCCTTTACTGTGGCATAGTATATTTTGATTGCATTTTTATTTTTTTTTAATTCATGATTATCTTTATATGATTCTAGCTTAGTTTAAAATCCTATGCACTTACTTATGTTAGATTTTATGATGGATATTTCATTTATGGTTGTATTGTGTTTGCATGTGTATAGATTTGAATGGGCTTAAGATGTTTTTTTTTTTTTTTTTTTTTTTTTGAGCTTTCTCTGACGATCATGCGATCGACATGTTCGTTGGTTATGATGATACTGATGGTTATGTCTGTCAGTTTCTTATTATATCATGAACCGACAGGTGCTGAACTGATAGTCATGTACCTTGCGTAAATTGTTGTAATTTTTTTACACATCGAAAGTTAGTCATAAATAAAATTCCGGCCGACATTTGACCATCAGAACGTTTTTCTGATAAAAAGAATAGCGGCGGTGTTCACTCCATCGAAAGTGATCACTTAACTCAATAAGCGATAGACAATTTTCATTTAGTTGACAGAATTTTGCATTGCTTTCTTCGTATTATTATGCAAATGAAATATATACTACTTGATCGATAGATGCATTTATGTGAAACGCATGTGTTGTTGCGTAATGAATCATTCGTCCATTTTATCTTCTTTATGGAGTGCTTATTATGGACTGCAATCTTCCATCATACGCCTTCTATTTACCAGTTTTTTGATTTCACGACAAACTTGCACAACAATACATGTTATTTAAAAAATTTATGAATATTTTTGCTCCTCTATCAATTACATTGTTTATGAAAAATAAGAAATTCGGCAGCTTGGGCGTGAATGTCAATAGTACTACTATGAGAATTAGAATTTAAAATTTAAATAGCAAAGTTGGAAGAAGTGTTAAGAAACACTATATATCACTTAGTCTTTTTTTTTCTTAATTTATATACATCATGGACAAATTCATTGGCTTGAAAGGCAATGAGAAAATCTCCTAGAATGAACTTAAGTCAAACTTTTTAAATTGATTCAAGAATGGAGCCTAGTAAGTCGTGCTCAAAGTCGACCCGCCAGCATTTTCCTTTGCGGATCCATAGTGGACAAGTTAGTTTGGTCCGAGACTGACTCGCCAAACTACTAAAGAAGGTGACATCCACATAGGCTCGGAGGAGACTCTGCTTCCTGCCATCTCCAGACTTGTCCAAATTGGTTACTTGGTGTTGAAACTATATGAACCAACCCAATGACTCTTTCATGCCAAATGACTAATCTACTAACCAATTTCAGTAATACACTTGGGCATATATATCACTTCTATTTCTTTGTTCTTTCTTTATTGTAAACAATATTAGCCACTCCATTTTTTTCTCAAATGATTAAAAAAAAAAAGAAGAAATGTACATACTTGAAATAACAACTATAACAGCAAGAAACAATTACTTGCAGACCACTGAACTATTGGTATCTACAAATTAACCAGTCAGGTGAAAATTATTTTGAAGTAACCAACCAATGTATTTACAAATGCTAACAATAAACGTAATTATTTACAATGCAAATGACTTGCATATTCATATTTACAGGGATATTTACAGCTATTACATATGCAAATGCCAACAATAAACGTAATAATTTTCAGATATTTACATATGTAACGCCTGAACATTCATATTTACAGGGATAACACTCAAATTTTTTAACATCACATTTGTTGAATAATATTACATATGCCCCAAAATTTTTTTATAATATAATCATTAGTAAGTACCACATCAAGTCTATATGGCTCATAAGCTCACTATAATCCACTCCACATTTTAAGCCAAAATATACAATTTAAAAGGGAGACAAACATAAATCTTACAATAAATTTACAAACATAGTAACACTCTGAAGCACAGAAGCATCCCTCAGTCAAGGAGACCCTTGTGCTTGCACCATGACACTGCAACCACATATAGCAGCAAACTACCGGCAGCGCCGCCACCCACAGTCCACACGAACTCTGCCGTGCCAGCCTTATTCTCGTCAAACAGATCGACCTTGATATTCATGCCGAAGATAGCAACCAGAACGATAAAGGCACTTACGATCAATGTGGCGGTCATCAGAACCACTCCCATCTGCAACAGATGGTTCTGCTTATCATCAAGCATTATGTTTATGTAGTCCTCCGTATCGTCTACATATTCCCTCAGCTACAAAGTTAGAAGATGAATAAATTACAATAGATTATTCTATTTCTGCCTACCTAATACAAATCGACCATTATGTTGATTTGTTTAGGATACATTATACAGAGTTTGATAGAAGGAAGGATTTTTTTTTATGTAGGATTTCTTTTGCTTTCAGATGAAAAGTGGAACTTATCTTTATCTGCATTTATATCCATATATGTTTTAGATATTTAGATACATAAGAATTGTATGGTATGTATGTAAATGCGTTCAATACATCCACACAATTCTTATGTATTTACATATCTAAAGACCAAACTTCAATATTTATATGCAGACACTACTCAAATGTTTAAAATCATGTCAAAATACCACTATCACCCACCTTTTAAAAGTGAAATACATCTCTTCATGCATATGTTATCACATCAAAGTGCTAGAAACATAAACATGAAAGTTTAGGTGTAAGATATGTAAATACATAAGAATTGTATGATATGTATGTAAATTTTCCACACAAACACACACACATATATATAGATATAACGAGTGAGAGAGAGAGTGTGTGTGTGTAGGAATAGGCCCAAATGCACTTACTGTGGATAGCTTGTTCAATGTGCTATCGATCTGTACAAAATAAGCTTCCAAGAGCATCTCAAGCTCTTCCACATCGGGATGTTTGCCGCTGCTTCTCGTGCTGAAGGTACGGCTTTCATGTCCATCCCCAAAGACGTTGCTGGAAGCAGATATTGCATGCTGGCTGTGATTCTCCATGTTGTCATCGGATGAAATTTCGGCAGGAATCCTAAAGATCACAAAAATGGGGTTGAGAGCTTGCCGCATGGATATTTTAACAAAATATATGGTGAACTACGAGATAATACCAATGGATATTTTTATAACATATTTTTAAACCATGCAATATAAGACTAAACTTAATGCTCCATATGCCTAAACAATGCTCCCCAGATTACATGTTGAACCCCATCCTAGGATTGATGCCAAAACCAATACCTCTTGATATTTACATCTTTATAACCTCATTTAAAACATATGGAGGTGTTCGATCTAAGGATCTTTTATAATCTATCTGAAGATCACTCTCATTCCTCACATGCCTTCTCTATTTTTAGGGTTCTAAAGGATTGGTGATTTCAACGATGCATATGAGATGAAAAAAGGTACCAGCATTGTATCTTCTTTGATCAACTCTTCTCCTATAAATATAGGCTTGTTAAAAGCCAAACCACATAAATGCTGATTGTCATGCATGGATTCTCTCTCTTTCGTGATTGATTTGTGGCACTTCATTTTCAATTCGACGACATTTCCTCTTTATATTATTTTTCCTTCCTCATTAGAAAACGACCCTCATGTTGAACAAATGTTTAATCATCATTGCTATGTCATCCACAAGACATAAGTGGTTTATTCCATTGTCAAAAAAGACTTGCAATTCATTTCATTATACCTTTCCCCAATGAAGCTGCAAGCTCCGTCCGATTGAGAAGATAGAGGAGACCCATTTGTTTGTTGTTGCTGCAAAAGCTTGTTTGTCAGATACATTTCAGCCATATCCTCATCATCATCCAGTAAGTGTTCAAGCTCATCCCTGACCTACAACAAAATAAATGTTTGCCACTCAAATCAATTGAAAAGCTAGATATATTCAGAAGATTAGAAATTTAAGAACTGAGCTAAGACGAGCTTGAGCAAACTTACAAGGTTTAGAGTGACACAGCACACATATAACAAATTAGGGCTTTTAGTGGATACATGACAGCTATTCTTTATATATTATTGGTTTAAAATCATCAAAAATTACTAATATGTCATTCAAAGAGTATTAATGAAATTGATTTTATTACACTGGATTTTCAGCTCTATCAACCTTACTGTTGCCTGCTGACTTGTAACGATCATATTCAACTGTTGAACTTGAAGAATCGACACAGAAAGAAGAGGAGAAAGTTAAGATGCAAGGTTGAACCATGTTTTATTATTTTTTTTTTTTCTAAGTTATAAAGCTTCTGTACTCACCATTAAACAAAGATATGCAATCTAAAGGCATGCTGAAGTTGAAATTACTAAAACTGGTTGGAAGTATTAATTCAAACAAAAAAGACTGCAACTTGAGTTTTTGGACCTTATTGTTTCAGTAACTCAAGATGGCCACCAAAGAATAGCCAGAATGATCCACATACAGAAACACAAAAATATAATTTGTTAAATAAAACTAAGAATAAGCCCAGCAAAACAATTACAAAATGCAAATAATAATCTTAACTAGCAAGTAAAAATACTATTTTACATACATACCAACCAGTTCCCCATGTATTTACATATCTAACACCTAAACTTTACTTTTTTACATTTATATCAGCCAAATCTTTCATGTTACATCAGATATACCATCATTTTAGACTTTTAAAAAATGAAATACACCATTTGATGCATAAGTATGGTTATATTTATATAAAAATTAAAGTTTAGGCGCTAAATATGTAAATACATAGGAATTGAGTGATATGTACGTAAATCTTCCAAATAAACAATTTTTTTATGGGCTCTTTCTACAGCATCTACAAAATCAACCAAATTAAAGGATTGTATTAGTTGGATTATATCCATAAGATTCATTGTACCATATGTATTTCACTCAATAACAATGATGGCGTTTAAAAAAAAAATAAAGTAGAGGTAAATTATGGAACCAGGATAAGGGAAACAACCTTTTGAACACGTCCTGTAAGTGCCACCAAACGGCTTTTGATTTGACGAACATGTTCCAAATTGAGAGTACTGATATTTGAGGTTAGTTTATCCAGAGCTGGATAAGCTTCATTCTCTAAAGTTCTTGCCTTAGAACCAAAAGGTAGAAATAATTAGTAGCAAAGATGTAATAATTCTATCAAAACTAAGAACATACATTAAAAATTTTATAAATACATAGAATAAGAATATTGAGCAGACAAAATTGGAGATGAATGCTTATTACTTAAAAAAATATTACAGGACATCAAAGGTTTGTGTAAAGCTTATAGCACATGTTTGGGTTCTTGTTTACCTGGATCATTACTATTGCAGTCATTTTTACAAATAAGGATGTAAAAACTCACTTAATCCACAAATTATTTGCAATCACTACCGTTCATGAAATTTTTGGATTTATTTTATATAGGCAGATATTTCTAATCAGGCAACTCTATGCTTTGGTTCAAAATTTTTCATTTAGTTGTTCACGCTTAGATTTACTTGATCCTTCATATCTAAACTTTCTCTACAAGTATGTACTCTATTAGCCTTCATGATGGGTGACAAATACTTATAAAATTGTAAACCATGGACATGAACATGGGGATACGATCATGACATGAATATGGTGACACAACATAACTATAAAAATTAGGACATTAAAGATGCGAAAACATATATTTATAAATTATTAAAATAAATATA
Source organism: Papilionanthe hookeriana x Papilionanthe teres (assembly GCA_022702705.1). Classification (NCBI taxonomy): domain Eukaryota; kingdom Viridiplantae; phylum Streptophyta; class Magnoliopsida; order Asparagales; family Orchidaceae; genus Papilionanthe; species Papilionanthe hookeriana x Papilionanthe teres. The sequence goes on from CM040435.1 coordinate 4,254,603, forward strand.
AAACTTCAAGCAATTTGACTATTTTCTACTTGTGGAATATCAAAATGAAATATAATACCATATGAATTTGCTTAGCACAAGCATTCTTCAAACCTTTCAATCGTCAATTTGTTGTCAAAATCAATAGTATTCATAATATGCCATAAAACCCAAACAAAAAAGCACCAATGCCCTTTCGATATAATCAAACAAAATATGACTCTATGAAAGCACATTTAGTGGGATTTAACACAGCTAATCCTAAGGTCATCATTTGCATTAGCACTCATGCAATTTTTAATGATAAATGCATTTTCATCTAGAGCAAGAGTATAAATTTTAAAAATAGCTCATCGTGGGAGAGACCAAAATTCTTAAGTATTCAAATGTCATCCATTAAAGTTAATATACTCCATCTAAAATACCCCAACTCAGTCTCTCCTAAAGTATATTATGAGCTCTACCAAATTAAAATATGAAGATTAATATGCACAAATACTGAATTTTCATCCCGTTAGGATGCATGATTGGCATTAATAAGATTCATTAACTTATATTTTCACAATTTGGAGAAAAAGTAGAAACTAGCTGTGGAATGTGCATGATTATTCTGTTTCATTGTAGATTTTAAAAAAAAAAAAATGGGTAAACATGGCTAGGGGATAAGATGCACATTATTCTATCTACAATATCAATGAGAGGTATGAATCTATGTGTTTCATCATCATGGAAGAAGAGGTGGAGAGGTTACAGCACTGGATGTGCGTGATCATAGATGGTTGGAGCATAGGATGCATTGGAGTTGGAATTACTTCAATAGACATAAAATTTGATCTTTCCTTATCTCAATGAGGTGTGACTTCACATGTCCGCCCATCTCTTGCACATGTCAACCAGTGTCTGGCAGATATTGGAATTCAATTTCATGGTTGAATGACTGGGAAATAACATTTATGCTAAACATGTGTTTGACACTAAGTGCAAGGCATTCAGAATTGTTTGCACTTCATAGAACTTTTTAATTGCCCATTGTTTAAAAATATATCACTAAGGTTTCTATTGTCTTCTATCTTTAGTATCTCCCTTATAATTTGATAAGCGTGAGTATTTATATAAGAGTTTTTAGATCAAATTTGTTGATTATTTATAAAATTTCATTAATATTATCTTATATGAATAGTATTTTTTCAGACACTGTTCGAAATGTTAAATCTCTTCCCATTTGTTGGATCATATCAAAGGTTTTTCTATAGACTTCTTATAATAAGAGTAGATTCTTCACTTATGAGAGCATTTTGATTGAATAGACCTATAGTTATACATAAAACTAACAAAAAAACTAGTTGAACCCATAATAGGCCAAACAAAAAAGGTAATAAATTATATTGAAAGAACATAAAATTAAGAAGGAATTGATTAGGAGAACGTAAAATTTTTATGGTGGAGTGGAGGGGTTAAGAGAACATAAAGTTGAATGAGAAACACAATAAATATAGGCTAAATGAACATAGAGCTATTACATAAAAAAGAAATCATTAATAAAATTATCTTATCTTTCAACACATCAATATGGGTAAACAAATAAAGAGCGAAGTGAACGTGCCCAAATATTGACAAAAATTTATTGACATCTCAATGGAAATAGAGCCATCTAATGTCATAATATAAAAAGATGAAGTACATGAGCTCCAAAAATTCCATTATTTTACAACTATAAGCCTATATAAGTTTTTAAATCAATAGTGCTATACTTCTAATCTTATCACCAACCTACATTAAAAGAGATTAAGAACAATATACTAGATAGAAAACAAAACCAAGACTTTAAGTACCAAGATAGAAAAGATTCAAAGGAGGAAAATAACCATTTCCACATACCATGCAATGCCTGTCTGCCTTCCTCGATTTCAAAGCAAAAAAGGCTTGGCATTTTGCTCCTTGAAATTTTTTAGGATAATTACATACAAACCACCTAAAACATTGATATTTACAAATTAACCAACCATGTAATTTTTTTTAACCACTAAACCAATGTATTTACGTGTGTCACAATCAAACTAATTAGAATTTGAAAAAAATGATAATATGGTGGTTAATTCATAAATACCAATGTTTCTGGGGGCCTCTATGTAATTGCCCCAATTTTTCTTGTGATTGATGCTTCCATCATGAATTCAGCTCATGACTATGCTCCTTCTAAAAGTTTAGCCCAAATGTTAAATTTCTATACTAAGGGTCGATTCGGTTTGCTGAAAAAAATTGTAGAGCACGAAGAACAGAGTGTAAACAAACAGGGTATTTACAATATTTAGAAAGATTTCACTTCGTGTAACTGTTTGATCTGAAATATAATGAATACTGTGTGAGGCTCAACAACAACAATTTGCAGTGGAAATCGGAGATGGAAATCATCGGCATATCTTTTTCATCAAATCAAACGCCTGTAGGGAAGTTTACGCATATGGCAATGATGAAAGCGTTCAAACAGATTCATTCTCACCTCGGTTTCTAAGCAACTGCAAGCAGCTTCAAGACACGCTTCCAATGCGATGAACTCGAACGGAATAACTTTAGGGCCGTCGGAGGCTGCAAGATCTGTTACCTCTTTCGATTCTCCTTTCTCATCCAATTCAGTCGGTCCCTCGTCTTCCTCAGAGCAATCCACATTGCCATATTTCTCTGGATAACTCCTACTCGACGCGATCTCTTGTAGGTCATATGAATGGCTCCTATCACCACTCTCATCTGCATCATCTTCCGTCTTCTAGGGCATAGAAAATGTTTTGCATAAATACCGGGCTGTATTAATATAAAATATGTCAAAATATATTAAATTTAAAGTTTTTATCTTTAAAGTATTATTAAAACATAATATTTTGTATTATGTATTAAATGAATTATTATTAGTTATCTTATAATTATTCATTTATTTATCATTTTATTATAACACTATTTTAAATTAATATTATTTTATATCTTTTAGAAAAAAAAATTAGCTCGCGAATCGGATCGAACTTGTGGACTTAAGCTCGAGCTTGAACATAACTCGATAAAATTAAGCAAACATAAATTCAAATAGTGTAGCTCGAGCTCGACTCGACTAGCTGACACTCTTTGTCCCTCCCATTTTGGGTATTCTCTCGATAAATTTAATTATTACTTAAATGAACATAATATACATGGGGGGATTTTTTTCTCACACGACCACTTATCAAAAATAATAAACATTTATTAATTTTTTAAAATACAAAAAACAAATCTAGAAATTTTAATATAGTTCCAATAATAATTCATTTGTTTATTCACATTGGCAGGAGGTCTAATCAGTAGAGGTTATTTTTTAATCTACTGTTGTATTGTTTACTACGGATGCTAAGTACACGACAGTCACAGAGAAAATAAAGGAAGCAATATGGATGTATAGCCTATCGAATAACTTGGGAGTTAAACAAGAGTTTCTGACGGTGTTCAGTGCGGTATTCTTTGCTACTAATCAAGTTTATCATGCTCGTATCAAACATATTGATGTAAGATACCACTTTGCTCAGGACTTGATTGAAGAAAGCAAAATTCTGTTGATAAATATAAAGGAGAAATAACAGACATGCTCGCGAAGATACTATGAGTTCAGAAGTTCATTTATTACAGGAGTTTGGTGAATATCCGAGCTCAAGAATGATTGCTCAGATGCGCAATTTGAAGAACTATGACGAGTTTCTTTTAGTTGATTTGTTTCCTTATTTGTTTATTTCTTTATATGCTCTAAATCTACTAATCAAAAAAATGTAGGACTTATAAGAAGTGTATGGAGTTGAGATATCTGCCAGTAAAATCTCCCTTCTCGTGGACGCAGGCGAATCGATTCAATTACGAACCACGTAAATATTTTGTATTTGATTATTGTTGTGTAAATTCTTACGCTTTTGCATAATTTTCGCATAACAGTTTCAATAATTATTCCAACTATTTCTTTTCCAATCAATTAATAAAAAATCTTTACATTATTTAACCAAATATAAATAAAATTTAAAAAAATTAATTTTTTTTTATTTTTCCCAAAAAATTCTAAAAATGTGAGAATATGAGAAAAATGTTAAAACCACCATCAACTATTTATATATAATTATTTTAACCTGGTGGCCCCGCCGGAGATTGAGGCGGCGCTGCAACTGATGAACAAACGGCGAAACGATCGGATCGCTGGAATTGAGAAGGAGAACCTCGTGCGCCGTGATGACGGCTTTGATGTGCTCGAGATTGATGACGACGGCTCGCTCGCGGCCGAGCACGGTGGAGGGATACGAGAGCAGGGGATCCAATATGCGGAGATCCCTCGCCGGAATCCCCGTGCGCCTCATGATCGCGTGCTTTCCGGCCTCCACCATTCTCGATTCTCCGGCGGAATTGAGGGCCAGCCATGCTCGAACGCCCATCCCAGCCGTCTTCTTTCTACTGGCCGCCGGAAGTGGCGGTGGAGGTCGTGGATCGGATTGGTTAGCTGTTTCTGATGAGTTCTTACGTGGTGACGGAGAGTGTAGATCTCCGGCGATGTTCTCCGTCGCGCTCATCTCTCTCTCTCTCGCTCGCTCAGTGGGCACGATCAGTTTAGTGGTAGGCTTAGGGGTTGAAGATGGTGATGGAGAAGGAACGGGTGGGGCACGTGGCGGACAGTTAGTGGTGTAGGAGCAGGTCACTTATCCAATGCCCTCCGCATAGGATTGGAATCTATGTTTTAATTATTGAGAAATTATTGATCCCGATTTGATACAATTAAAGTTTGAAATTAATGGAATATAAAATTGAAGGGATACATAATATTTATAAATTTAATAATTATGAAATTAAGATCTTTTATATTCAAGCTGGTTCAATCAGAGTCAAATCTAGCATACATGTAATTCTTAAGTTATGTTTTGAAGATTTTTAGTGCCAAATTAGAAAGTCAATTTGATTTCAAATTTGACAAGTTTATAGTTGAGTCGAGCATTTAACGATACAAATCTAATCAATCCATTGTTAGATTATTATGGGACTACAATGTAATTAATAAATGTGTTGGATCATTATTTAATAAGTCAAAATTATTGTGGTCTAATTAATAATAAAGTTTATGACTTTAGGCACATTTGTCATGAAATTATAAGTGTGGATACTATAAGAAGAAATTCCAATTTAATGAGGCGAGATCGAATTAAAGAATCCTTTGTAACTCACCAGTTAGTTACTAATAAATAGAGGGTAATGGTCCCCGATCCGCATACTTTTAAAACTCTCTTGTTCCCCATCAACGAGAGAAACCAAGGAAAACTCCGAAAATCTGCAGATTGGAAGATCATCGCTTGCAATCGATCAAATGGATTCAGTACGCTTCCGCTATTGTATCGATTCGATTTTTCTCATTAATTTGAACGTGAACGAAAGATTCTCGCCATTTTCCTAAGAGATTTTGATTCGATCAAAATCTATTTGGAAAATCTAAAGAAAATTTCTAACAATTAGTATCGAGTCGCATTCACGTTCTTGTTGTTCGTGTTTTTATCCCTTTCGTTCGCCTTTACCCGCGAAGGATTCGCCTGCGAAGGTTGCGGCGGCGGGACTACGGAGAAAGGAATGCCGCAGCGGGACCGCGACGTCGGTGGGTGCGGTGGCGCGTCCTCCGACGGCGGCAAAATCCGGCGAAAATCAAAACGAGCGGCGAAAGAGCCGCCGGAATGGCGCCGAAATCGGCGCCGGAGGAGGCGCCGCCGGAGGCGGCGCGGACGGGCGCCGGAGCCGGCTGCGGACGAGCGCCGGAGCCGGCGCTGGACGGGCGCCGGAGCCGGCGCCGAGGCGGCGCCGGGCGGCGCCTCAGTTCGCGAGCCGCGAACAGTTTCGCGGAACTGTTCGCGGGTCCGCGAACCGGTCCGTGGACCAGGTCCACGGACCATTCCGTGGACCCGGTCCACGGAACCGGTTCGCGGACCCGGTCCGCGAAAAAAAAAAAAATCAGAAAATTAAAATAAAATAAAATAAAATAAAATCAATTTTATTTTATTTTGTTTTGTTTTAAATTGATTTTCTTGATTTTATTTTATTTTGTTTAATTTAAATTTTAATTTACTCATTAATTAATTAATTAATTAATTAACTCATTTTAATTTGGAAAATAAAATGAGTCATTTAAATTTAATGAGTAGATTAAATAAATAAGTTAATTAATTTACTCATTTTAAAATGAGTAAATTAATTGTAAAGTTTAAGATTGATTAATTTTATAAAATCAATAATTTTGTTTTGTAAATCATAGACTTTATGGCTTATAAATTAGCTTCATTATTTATAAATATAAGATTTTATAAAATTAAATTAAAGTTTAAATTAAATTCGAATAAATGGTATTTTAAAAATCGTCCATCATTTTTAATGAACTTATTAAAGCATGATGTTGCTAAAGTGACTCTCTCATGTGTAGATAGTTCATGACGAATGATGGATGTTGTGTGTATGTAGGTTCATGCAAGTATTAATCGACCTAAAGGAAAATTAATGCTTGCTGAAATGCATACACACTTCGTGATGATAAACATGTAACAATTATAAGGAATAATATATGAGTAATGAATCGATCCAAAGATAGATTTATTACTCGATATATGTTATCGTTAATGTTTGATCATTACAACAAGATTACTACTAAGAAGCTAATATTATCGTCCAAAGACTTGATATTAATGTTGCATTAGGTATCTTGAGATGGGATTTACCATTAATTGAATTTAAACATTTTATTAATTAAATCTTTTGTTCATTTTTCAGTTGTTGCTAATGTATCTGCTAATCTCAATTTGGTTCCAATCCTTAAGGGTGATAGTTTTAAGGATTGGAAAGAGAACATTCTCATTGTTCTTGGCTGCATGGATCTAGATCTAGCATTAAGAATAGAAAAGCCCGCTCCTCTTACGGGATGCAAGTTCCTCCGAGGATAGGAGAAACTTCGAGAAGTGGGACCGTTCTAATCGCTCGAGTCTAATGATCATAAAGCGCGGCATACCCGAGGCCTTTAGAGGTGCAAAGTGTCTACCGAGATCACCGATGCTGCAATTTTCCTCATCGAATTGAGAAACGCTTTGCAAAAAGCGATAAGAGTCGAAACTGGTATTCTTTTAAAGAACTGATTTCAATGAAGTTTAGAGGCAAGAAAAATATAAGGGAGTACATCATGGAGATGTCTAATATTGCTTCAAAATTAAAGAAACTAAATCTCGAGTCGACGGATGACTTACTTGTGCATTTAGTTCTTATTTCTCTTCCTCCACAGCTTGCTAATTTCTGTCGACTATAATATGCAAAAGGAGAAATGGACTCTTAATGAGCTTATTTCTCATCGTGTGCAAGAGGAAGAAAGGTCAAGCAAGGAAAGACCGAAAGTGCTCATCCGGTAAACACCTCTAAGGAAAGGGGCTCTAAAAGAAAGAATGAAGCTCGCTAAAAGTAAGGGTCATTCTCAAAAGAAACAAAATAAAGCTCAAAATTCGAAAATATCGCTTGTTTCTTTTGCAACAAAGAAGGACATCGAAGAAGGAATGTGCTAAATATCATGTTTGGCGTGTAAAGAAAGATACATTTCTAACTTTGGTCCGTTCGAGGTAAATTTGGCTTCAGCATCTAGAAACACTTGGTGGTTAGACTCGAGTGCTACTACTAACATAAGTGTTTCAATGCGAGGTTGCTCGAGCTACCGAAAACCAAATGATGCTCGAAAGATGCATTTATGCGGGAGATGGAAAATCGGTAGAAGTGGAAGCAATCGGGCATTTTAGATTGTTATTATGTACCGGTTACTATTCGGATTTGATGGATACTTTTGTTGTATCGTCATTTAGACGGAATTTGGTTTCTGTTGTTGTTTGGACAAATTAGGTTATTGTTGTTCATTTCAAAACAGCTTGTTTCAGTTTATCTATTAATTCCAATATTGTTGGAACCTGGTTCTCTAGTGGTATATGACAATCTTTATTTGCTTGATATCGTTGCTTCTTATAATGAAACTCGAGTGTGGAATCACGAGGTACTAAGCGAAAAATTAATAATGAAAATTCAGGAGCATTATGGCACAAGCGTTTAGGTCACATCTCTAGAAATAGAGTTGAAAGACTTGTGTCAGATGGAATTCTAAATTCCATTGATTTTACGTACTTTGATGTCCGTATTGAATGCATTAAGGGAAAACGGACCAAAAGGAAGAAATTAGGTGCATATAGTAGCTACAAAAGTCTTAGAATTGATACATACGGATGTTTGTGGACCATTTTCTATGACTTCTTGGAATGGTCAACAATATTTTGAATCATTCATAGATGATTATTCAAGATATGCATACCTATTTCTTATTAATGAGAAGTCCCAAGTATTGGACGTGTTCAAATCTTATAAGGCTGAAGTTGAAAACCAACTAAGCAAAATAATAAAGAAAGTTAAATCTGATCGTGGTGGTGAATACTACGGTAGATATGACGGTTCGAGTGAACAACGTCCGGGACCATTTGCTAAATTCCTAGAGGAGTGTGGAATTGTCCCACAATACACTATGCCAGGTTCACCTAGCATGAATGGTGTAGTTGAAAGACGAAATCGCACTCTTAAAGACATGGTAAGAAGTATGATCAGTCATTCTACCTTACCAAATTCACTCTAGGGAGAAGCACTCAAGACAATGACACTACATTCTAAATAGAGTACCAACTAAAGCAACTCGCAATTACACCTTATGAAGCTTTGGACGGGCGAAAACCCGGTTTAAAGCATTTTCATGTTTGGGGTTGCTCACTGAGGCAAGGCCTTACAAGCCACTTGAGAAAAAGTTAGACCCTAAAACGATAAGCAGCCTACTTTGTTGGTTATTCGGAGCGATCTAGGGGTTTCAAGTTTTATGATCCCAAATTAAAGATAATTTTTGAGACGGAAGCTGCAGTGTTCTTTCGAGGATATTGAATTTGGGGGGAGAAATCAGAGTTAGAGACTTTGTCTTCGAGGAGGAATCGGACCATACTACTCTTGTTGAAGAGGAATTGGTTCCTATTCCTGTAATTGCTTTCGATAATGATCGAATCTTACTCCCGACATTGATCAAGTTGCAAATCAAGAACCCCTCGAGGAACAAATTCAACAACCTCAAGAACAAGTTCAAGAGCAAGTGCTTTTGCGACGATCCACTAGTGGAAAGAAGAAATGCTATTTCAGATGATTATATTGTATTTCTTCAGGAACATGAGGAAAATATTAGCATGATGGAAGATGATCCTATCAACTTTCATCAAGCTATGCAAAGTTCCAATTCTGAAAAATGGATCAAAGCAATGAATGAGGAGTATAAGTCTATGCAAGACAATAAAGTTTGGGAACTTGTTCCATTGCCGAAGGAAAGAAACCCATTGGTTGTAAATGGATTTTTAAAACTAAAAGGGATTCAAAAGGTAATGTGGAAAGACATAAAGCTCGTCTTGTAGCTAAAGGCTTTACTCAAAAGGAAGGGATTGACTATAAAGAGACCTTTTCTCCAGTTTCAACAAAGGACTCTTTTAGAGTAATCATGGCACTTGTTGCTCATTATGATATGGAGCTACATCAAATGGATGTCAAGACCGCATTTCTCAATGGAGACATTGATGAAACGATCTATATGGTGCAACCGAGAAAACTTTGTAATAGGAGACCCAAAGAATATGGTTTGCAAACTGACGAAATCCATTTATGGGCTCAAACAAGCTTCCCGTCAATGGTATCACAAATTTCATCAAGTGATTCTTTCATTTGGTTTTGAAATGAATGCAGTTGATGATTGTGTGTATCATAAATTCAGTGGGATAAAACATATTTTTCTGATTTTGTATGTGGATGACATACTGCTTGCCACAAATGATATAGGCATGTTGCAGGAAACCAAAAGATTTCTATCAAATAATTTTGAGATGAAAGATCTTGGTAATGCCTCATTTGTTTTAGGAATTCAAATTCACCGAGATCGTTCTCAGTGTATTCTTGGATTATCACAAAGAGGCTATATTGATAAAGTGCTTAAAAGATATGGCATGCAGAATTGTAGACCAATTGACACCCCTGTCGCTAAAGGAGACAAGTTCAGTCTCAATCAGTGCCCAAAAGGAAACCTTGAGATTCAGAAAATGCAAAAGATTCCCTATGCTTCAGCAGTAGGGAGTCTTATGTATGCTCAAGTTTGTACGTGGCCAAATATTGCGTACATTGTTGGAGTTTTAGGCGGATACTTAAGTAACCTGAAATGGATCATTGGAAAGCAGCCAAAAGGGTTATGAGGTACTTAAAGAGAACAAAAGATTACATGCTTACATATAGGAGATCAGATCATTTGGAGATCATTGGGTATTCTGACTCCGATTTTGCTGGATGCCAAGACAGCAGAAGATCCACATCAGGCTACATATTTTTGTTAAGTGGTGGAGCTATATCCTGGAGGAGTGCAAAACAAACACTAATAGCTTCATCCACTATGGCAGCAGAGTATATAGCATGTTATGAGGCATCCAACCAAGGCATATGGTCGAGAAATTTTGTCACTAGAGCTGCGCATTATGGAAGGGATTGAAAGACCACTAAAGTTATTTTGTGACAATAAATCAAGCAAGTATTGTATTCCAATAACAACAGGAGTTCATCCAAGTCAAAGCATATTGACATCAAATTTCTTGTTGTGAAGGAAAGAATACAGAGTGGCCAGATTTGCATAGAGCATATTGGAACAAACTCCATGATTGTGGACCCTCTTACAAAAGGTCTGATACCCAGGGTCTTTCATGAGTATACTGCTCATATGGGTGTTATAAAGCTTGAGGAAATTTAGATTCAGTGGGAGTTTGTTAACTTATATTTTAGCTCTATGTTTTATTTTGTGTACAAAACATATTTGGATATTTTCTGATCAGAAATATGGTATTTTATTCGATTCGAGACACTCGTATAGTTAAAGTTTGATCTCACTTAAGTAAAGTAGGACCAGTTGAAAATTGACATGAACTGACCACCTTACATGTAATTTTCATTCCACACATTTATGATTGATCTATGTCATTTGATTATATTAATATATGTGACCATTGATGGGTTTAGTTGTGACAAATACAATGAAAACTGCTTTGATCCTATATTGATATGATTAATGGACCAGATTGTAATGTGCCTTTATAATAATGACAACAAATTTTGAGCGCTCTAAGGTTGACACATTTATTTTTTACATATATAGTCCAGTGGGAGATTGTTAGATTATTATGGGACTACAATGTAATTAATAAATGTGTTGGGTCATTATTTAATAAGTCAAAATTATTGTGGTCTAATTAATAATAAAGTTTATGACTTTAGGCACATTTGTCATGAAATTATAAGTGTGGATACCATAAGAGCAAATTCCAATTTAATGAGGGGCAAAATTGGAATTAAGCAATCCTTTGTAACCACCAGTTGGTTACAATAAATAGAGGGGTAATGGTCTCTGATCTGCATACTTTTAAAACTCTCTTGTTCCCCATCAACGAGAGAAACTAAGGAAAACTCCGGAAAATCTGCAGATTGGAAGATCATTGCTTGCAATCGATCAAATGGATTCAGGTACGCTTCCGCTATTGTATCGATTCGATTTTTCTCATTAATTTGAACGTGAACGAAAGATTCTTGGCCATTTCCTAAGAGATTTTGATTCGATCAAAATCTATTTGGAAAATCTAAAGAAAATTTCTAACATCCATGGGATACATAGAGCAAGACATCCACATGAGGTTGTGTCAAATAAATTCTAAGTGATTCTCCTAATTAACATTATGAGATAGATAATTTACTTTATTAAAATTTTTACAAGGTACCTAAGCACCCATCTTTACACGGTGAAGGAGTGAGATGTGTCATGTCTTTGTTTTATTGTTGCCTTAAGGGACGTTGGACTAAACTGCATCAAATATCTTCAGTTCATCATGTTGGATCCTCAGTTGCTCACTTCGCTTGCAAATCAATGGTGTCCAGATACTAACACATTACATTTACTGACTGCGGAGATGACAATTACTTTGCAAGAAGTTACTTTTATGTTGGACACCAAAGCAGATGAGTCAATGTTGATAGGGTCGAGGGTTGTTGGTCACGGCAGGAGGTGGGTTTGATGGTCGGACTACTCCAATGATTTATTAGACAGTCACCAGATACAGATGTATACCACCATCAAGGTGCTCAAATTGTTATTGCTAGATTCTAAATGGGTTTGCTGGACCTTATATTCGTGTACTGTTGCGATGGTTGAGGTGGATATTCTACAGAGAGACTTATGAGGACTTGGATGATATCATCTTTCAGAGGCATAACAAGCTTACATACTTCTAATAGTAGCTTAATTTCTTATTACCGATACGTTTGGATCAGAGATTTATTGCAGTCCATGTAAGTTATAGAAGATCTTTCAGTTTTCTCTCAGTACTCTATTGGATCAAAAACAGCGAGAAATTTGTATAGGGAACTCACCATGCTACAAATCCCTGTGGGCTAAATATGTTTGGCAATTTGGATTTGCTGCAGTTATGATCTTAGAAGGGATTTCAGTTAGCAGACCCACACTGCATGTTTCTTACCCTTTAGATATCGATGAAAGGAGTGTTCGATACAAGTAATTTTTTTTAATTGTATTTGATAATAATGTTATTATCTATTAAAATAAACTAGTATTTCAACTTATTTATGTGAAATGAGCAGTACATACATGAGCAGCGGCGCTGTCATATTCAGATACACTGTAATAAGTTTGATAGACTCTTGATCTCATTGCTATTGAAAATTTATTGCAACATTTGATGTTATATAACTTTATTTCTAGTGATAATTTAATTATTTTTGCTAACTACAAGTGACATGAAAAATCATATCGAGACGATATTTTACATTGAATTGCAGATTTATGCATTTCTTGATCAACTGCTTGATAGGTTATGGTGCTTTGATTTGCTGGCAACAAATATAGTAACACTTACACAAGAGAGTGACATGACTATTCAGATGGCTATCCAGAGTGGATATTCTAAATATAGAGTCTGATTTTCAATGTTGATGGACTGGAAAAGAGCAGTGTAGATTGGGCCAACTATCACCGACGAAATTAAGATATGGAACGATATATAGGCATTTCTTGTTGCATGAAATTTTAGAGGCGTAGTTTGGGAACGAGTTGGTATTGTATACATGAGGTAGTTCAAGACATAGGCTACACAACGCCTACTTAGAGCTTCAGAGGAACCTCCAAACACATATTACCCGTGGGCAACTCGACAATGAGCATTGTTATGTACTAACTCTCCAATAAATTAAGATTTACCTACTCCAATTTTAAATGTTGGTATAATTGTTTTATTTGCAACATCACTAAGTCATGGGGATAGAGGGTTACTTACCGCTTTTTTAGGGCTCCAATGATGAGACTCCCAAACAAAGGTAACAAATAATTTGAAGAATGTTTGTAGCTGCATAAAGTGATTAGTCTGCATATCTAGGAGAGATGATAATGATGAGAATGACACATGTACTCCATTGTTGACCTATGATGATCCAAAGCCTTCAAGTTTTACATTCACATGGTCTTCATACGAGTACATTTCGACAGCATATAACATACAGGTCCTTCACGGGCAACACCAAGTAGTGCCCCTTCAGAACTATAGTTCTAGATGTCTCCACCTACGATACTTTCACATGATCATGGACAATTTACATCATATCACGTGCATCTATCATCCACAATTAGGCAGGACCTAGAGTAGTTACATAACCAGCAACATCACCACCTGTGAGAGCGACCATGACAACGATCATAATACTACACACTAGGCAGTAGAGCAACACCACATCAACAACATCTTAGGCTTCAACATGCTATATATATTTCACTTATTATGTACTGTTATTTTTTTCTCTGACATGTACTGATATACTATTTATTAGATGGAACCTTTATCGCTTCTTCTTCTTCACCTTCGTTTTATTTAATCACGTACTTTTATTTTTGCTTTTTGCCTCGTAATTATGAGAAAAAAAAATAGAGACCTTAACAAATTAAATTATAAGTGAAGATAATAAGATCTTATTTAAAATTAGAGACAACAACAAAATAAAATAAATTATCAAATTTATTTTATTTTTTTACGCTTGTCTTGCAATTTTTTTTACTCTTGTCTTGCAATCTTGATCTTCACTAGAGATTAATGTAATAATTTTGGTGTGATGTTAAGAAACTAAGTGGGTATGCATGTAAATATGAATGCTTAGGTGGTTGATATGTATATACATGAATTGTGCCTGTATATATATTTAGGCGTATACATGAATTGTGGTTAACAATTTATTTTTCGTTCGGTAAGTTAAACGAACCGAAACACGAACGAATGATGCGTTCGTTTGTGTTTGAATCATTATTGTTCAAAATAAAAAATAATTTAAAATAATTATATATAAAAAATTTATGATATTTAAAAAATTAAATTTTATAAATTATAATATATACTAAATTAATAATAATAATATATTAATATACTATATTAGTAATATACTAATATAGATATTATATATTTATATAATATAAGTTATATAATTAATATAATATATTTTTTATATATATTAATATTAGGGCTGTCAAACTGGCTCGACGTTCGCGAATAACTCATGTTCGGCTCGTGTTCGACTCGTTTGTTAAAAAATGAATATGAACAGTGACATCACAACTAATTTTGAACACGAGCTTATTTCAAACAAACTAGGGGTATAAATGAGCCGAATACAATGGAGCCTAGTCTCGGGTGGAGTTCGCTCGCTTTCGGCTCGTTAAAAAATATCATTCTTTGTGTTCGACTCTTTTATATTTCAAACACATTTTATGTATTCATGTTCGGCTCGTTCGCTTATCCAACTGAATACGAGCTATTCACAAACAAAGAATTATTTTGATAACTCTAATCATACAGTCGTAGGATGTTAAGAGTTGAGGCAAGATTTAAATCTTTTTTTTTATTATATAATATTATTTAAACACAATTTAATATATTTTTATTCTATTTTTTATTTAATATCTTTAATTAATTATATATTTTTGTAGCCTTATAGTCAATTAAAATTTTTAAAGATGCTATTCATCAATAAATATATATATATATATATATATATATTTGATGAGTAATTTTTGTGTCAAAACGAGCTAAATACGAACGAATAAATCTTTTTTCATATTCGGCTCTTTTATATATTAAGCATAACAAAAGTGTTTGTGTTTGACTCATTAACTTACCAAATGAAGCTTATTAATTTGTCAAACACGAGCTGCGAACCATTTTGACAGCCTGACACCTTTTCTGTGCATTTAAAAAAAAAAAAGGTGCATTTCACTTTCTAAAATATTGAATATGATATTTTTAATATGGTAAAAATATTTGCATGGAAAATAAAAAAAATTTAGGTGTTGATATGTAAATACATAGGAATCGGGTGGTATGTATGTAAAAAAGCCCCTAATACTTTTGGGAACAAAATCTATGTTCGAATTATTTAATACATTCAAACCTCTGTTGGGATACTAATTAAGTAATTAATTATGACTTAAATATTAAATTGTGGAGACCGCTTTGATAAATTCTTCATGCGAAGATTCCGCCTATCAGAAGAATAAACAATTTTTATTACATTTCTAGAAGCTATTGGTATTTTTATAAATATTTATTGTTCAAAACATATTACACAACTCTTAGCTATTTACATATCTAACATTTAAATTTTCATAGTTATATTTGTAATATTCAAAATTTTAATATTATGTTAAGAAGAATCATTTTTGTTAACATTTAGAGAGTGAAATGTATTTTTTCATGCACACATATTTTATACTAATTAAAATATTATAAAAATATCAAATTCTAGATGTTAGATGTAAATTCTTAGAAATTATGGGGTACATATGTAAATTTTTTTATAAATGTAATGCCAGCGTGGATTTCTAGAAGCTTGCTATCTTTATAAATATTTATAGTAAGTAAATATAATGCAAAAATTTATTAATTAATTATTTCGTTATTTATTTTAAATTTCATATTTTTTTTTACTTAGAATATATTTTGAGCATGTAAAAATATTTTATTGACTGATTAAATTTATTTGTTTAAATTTTATTTGCCAATCAAAACTGAAAAAAGGAGCTAATTTTGGTTCATAAGAAAATTAGTTTTTAATTAAAAGTAAATAAATAATGTAATAATTATTTGGATAATAAGAAATTGAGCCAGATAATTACATATAGATCATCTGAATTTTTGATATTTACGAAATAACCCCTAAAATATTATTTTTAACAAGCGAACTGATATCTTTACGTGTGTCGCGATCAAATTATTGGGAATTTGGTAAAAATGAAGAATAAGAGTTGGGATTTTATCTTGAATTTTGATATTTCAGTGAGAATTTGAAAAATAGATAAAAGTGAATGGTTGATTTGTAAATAATCAGTTTTGGGTGGTCTTTTTGTAATTATCCAATTAAATTACATTAAAATTTTTTTCCATAACAATATTTTATGAAGGGTAGACCTTCATTATAATTAAAAAAAAAAAATACTAAAGTCGATCAAAAATAAAGTCAAAATAATACATCTAAAAAAATTATTATAAGTATATAATTAAAAGTCATGGTCAATTAATACAATGTTGAGCTGACATGTTGACTTGTGGACTGTGCAATACGTACAACTATATAATAATAATATTATTATTTATCTAGCATTATTATTTCGGGGGCATTTACATAAATACCATATAATTCTTATATATTTACATATTTAATGTCTAAGCATCAGAACAAAAATCTTTTTATAAGTGAAGTACATAATTTCATGCATATAATTTATAACATCAAGATGTTATAAATTTAAATATCAATTTTTGGGTCTTAGCAGTGTAACTATATACGAGCAGTGGAATTTATGTAAATTTCTCTTTTTTAATATATTTTAATTTAATACATCAAAATTTATTTAAATGTATGAATATAAAAAAATTATTTTTATTAGGTTGATGTTATTGAAAAATTATTTATTTTATCTTTAATTTGGACTTTCGATATGGTGACAATATTTTGTTTGGTGATCCGACATGCGAATGAAGCGTTCGGATGTAGCCATCGAGTGATACATGACAGTATGGTCGTATCCGGATCGTTATCCGGATGTGTGGTCGATCACATGTAGTGTTTGATATGAGAGTCATTATCATTGTGCGAATGAAAGTCTTCTGACAACATAACGAACATATGAAAATTAATTCATGACATTTATCATATGTTACATTGAATATACATATGGCTTACCGAATATACAACGTGGATGAATGAAAAACATAAAAAATACTTTGCCCATTAGTATTAATTATATCTAAAACATTTGTTTTTAATAGATTCGAAGCTTTGTGTATCAATGGAAAGCATAGATGGGTGTGTGTGTGCGCCCGTCTCGACTCTTTGTAATGCAGTCATAGTGTAAGTCCCTAAGCGGCTACAAGTTCGATCTCGCCTAAGTGCATTTGCCTTGCAGGCGGGATCGAGTTTTTAGATACATGAGGGTGGTTGGGGTCTCGTACCGTAGCACTTCGGTCATTCTTTATATATATATATATATATATATATATATATATAACTTTTGGCTGAAACAAAATGTTTTTTTAAGGTCTATTTGAGTTAATTTTCTGCATGCAAAACCAATAAGACTACAATCACAATTATTTTTGTGAAAATGAATTAGTATCCAACATTTAATTTTGCTAACAATATATTTTTAACTATTGCATACAACAATAACAACAACGACAACAAATTCTTTATCCCACTAAGTGGGGTCGGCCACACGAATCTTTTTCTCCATCATGTCCAATATAGTAATATTTTCATTTAATTCTAATAAATTAAGATCATTTTTTATGCAATAAGCCCAAGTCTTCCTAGGTCTACCTCTGCCTTTCTTAACATAAGTCGAATCTATAACATCTACTCTCCTAATCGGGTCATTAGATGGTCGACGTTTAATGTGACCAAAACATCTAAGGCGACTCACTATAATTTTGTCTGTCATTGGAGCCACACCAACCCTATCACAGATGTATTCATTTCGTTTTTTGTCTCTAAGTGTAAAGTCACTCAATCACCTAATCATTCTCATCTCGAAAACACTTAACTTAGCATTATGCTTCTCTTTTAAAGGTCAACACTCAGCACCGTAGAGCATTGCAAGTCTCACCACTATCTTATAAAATTTTCCTTTCGGTCCAAGCGATACTTTTCTATCACACAATAGGCCCAAGGAAATCCTCTACTTCAACCGACCAACTTAAATTCTATTATTTATATCCACATCCATGTCACAATCACTTTATCTAAATGATTCAAACCTTTTAATAATTTAATCACCCAAAGTTAAACTACTGTCACTAGAGCTACTATTATTAAAATTACATTCCATGTATTCAGTTTTAGTTCTACTCAGACGAAGGTCTTTAGACTCCAATGTAGACAAACATTTAACATTTTCTAACTTCTGACACCCACCTTTAAATCCATACAATATAATATAAAATTGATCTTAAATCAAGGGCAAGGCCAATTTGTGTAATTCATGGCATATATTAGTAAAGGTGTTTCCAATCAAGCTAAGCCTTCTTTATTTAACTGTTTGCTATCAACATAAATATAAATGCACAATAACTGTTTGCTATCAATGTAAATCCCCTTTTTAATCTTCATTCAAGATAAATCTACTTCCACCTCCTACCAATAGTCACATGTGAGGCACTTCGTGATCAACTCTAGTGTTAAGGTTAAGAATAGTTTCTCAATAAAGAACGATTCCAACCCACCCCTCTTCAAAATTTCTTAAATAGCATTTTGTTAGACCCCATAACAATAATACTCATGTTGCCTAAAACAAAAGCATAAGATGGTTCCTCGCAGTTATCTTCATGCGGATCACTACAAGATCTATAGTTATAAAGACAACTAATAAACTTGCTTAATCTTAATAGATAGAAAGCGGAATAAGTACTAAATCTCTCTAGGGTCAATTATATCACTTAAGCCAATATATGGTCGAACACACTATTCCCTGGAGTCCATTTACCCTCTAAATCCAATCAAATGGGTCAGTTCTAGGCTAGTGTTTTATTAGTTCAATTTAAGTTGTAGGTTTCAATAATGGCATTACTAGTACAACTTATGAGACAATTATGATATTTTACTAAGCTAACAAGGGATAAAATCAATCTAATGCAGTTTAGGATAGATCTGGATAATTTGAATGTGAACAATGATGATCTCGGGGTATCTTAGGCTAGATTAAAAATTTGATGATTAATTTTGTGAGGATTTAGTTCACTAAGATTATAAGAGATCAAGGCTTGCCATGGTTTAACATGTTCAATAAAATTAGGTATATATCCATCTAATGAATCCTAAGAAGGTCATGATACACCTAGGTAAAGGGATGAAGAAAAAGATTAGTCTGACGAAACTATAACTTATGATCAGTTTGGGGACAGTTTATTTGGTGCGGTGTATTTTGAAAATGCACCCAGTCCCATTTGGGTAAAATCCTTCATATCGCATCTATATTATCATTATTTTAAATTTTAAGAACATAAATATACATAAGAATTTAAATATGTAAATACATAGTAATTGAGTGATATGTATGTAAATTATATATATATATATATATATATATATATATATATATATATATATATGTATATATATATATATATTAAAAAATGAGCACACAAGAAGGCTGATTGCCGCAAATTTCTGACATCTTCCAATTTCAAAGCAAATGACTTTTCTCCATTTCAAACCGACGCCATAAAATCGAGCCCTATTTAACCAAAGCTTGATTACTCTTAATCATAATTAAATCTTTAGAATCTTATAAATAAATAATAAATAACTACTTTTCTAGTTAGTAGACATTTCACTCTTAAATTTAATATTATATATAATGAAGAAAAATAAATGTTATGCCAATCATTATTTATATATATATATATATATATATATATATATATATATATATATATATATATATATATATATATATATATATATATGAATATATAAAAAAATGATTAGAGAGCCCCAACAATCTCTAATGTGTCTAACAATTTGAGCACCACCCTCCATAAAACGATCATCGCCAAGTGGATCCGAACCCCAGTCCTCAAAGGACTTACAACTTACATCGTAGATGAAAACCAACAGATCAGTATATACGGCACACCCACACGCACACACATATATACACCATTTTGTTGTTAATTTATATATGAATATAAGTAATTCACCTTTTAAAAAATAATAATAGTGCTAATTATATATATATATATATATATATATATCAGATGTCATATATAAGAATTATGTAATATATAAGTAGAAGCCTAAAAAAAAGAATAATTACATACAGATCATTCTAAATTGATATTTACCAAGAAATTACAAATATATCACTCAAAATATTGAAATTTACAAATTAAGCTTCTACATGAGTTTTTAGAGCTACGGATTTTAGCTTGAATCTTGATATTTGGGTGAGAATTTAGAAAATGGAAAAAAGCGGTTAATTTTTATGCAAATAACAAGTTTCATGGGACCTGTATGTAAATACCCCCAAAAAAAGAAAAATCTTTATTAGGTTAAACAGAAAAAAAAGCAAAATATACCTAAAATATTTTTCTCTAATTTACTCAAGCTAACTCAAGATTGGATTATAGATTTTTTTATTTATAAAAATTATATATATAATGCTAGGTAAAATGAAATATATTTAGTCACCAGCCAATTTTGAACTGATTTTGAGCTGGAATGGATTCAAATAACTCAATTTGAGCCATTTATTTTCAGTTTTGACCTGGATCGAGCCGATTCCTGGCTGAAATAGATCCAAATAACTCAATTTGAGCTTAGCTCATTTATATATATATAATGCTTATAGATTTACTTATCTATAACCTAAGCATTCATATGTACGTACATATCATTTAATTTTTTGGTATAACATAACAATTAATATCATTATCATCTTTTTAAATGTAAAATATACATTTTAATGCCTAAGTTTAGGACACCAAGATATTATACATGTAAATATCAAACCTTAGGTGCTATCTATAAATACACGAGAATTATGTGGTATCTATGTAAATCTCCTAAGTGATTTTTAATCTAAAACCTTAAGCCAATGAGTTAGGATTAATAATTTGTATGTATGTATGTATGTATATATATATATAGAGAGAGAGAGAGAGAGAGAGAGAGAGAGAGAGAGAGAGAGAGAGAGAGAGAGAGAGAGATTATTTAGATATTTAAATATACATACGTAAGCAAGTTTTTAGTTTTTTTAGTTTTTTTTAGATATTTATAATATATTTTTTTATTTTTAAAAATTGTAAATAGGTAAATAATGTTTGATGCAATCAATAAAAATGATATCTTACACTTTTACGTTATGGTTGGTTAGCTCGATTTTGGAATTGTACTTTTATTTGTTTGCATAATTTTTCATTAGTATAATTTTAATATTATAACACTGTCGTTGCCGGTCCCAAGCCCGGATGTGAAAAGTGGAGGGTTGCGTTAGGTAGTCGACAACCAGCGTAAAATTTGTCAAAAAAATCATGACATGAATCCTTTTGATCATTGTGTAAGTCTTAGTGCGAACCTCGAAGCGACGCAGCTGTATGACCTGAATACGATGGAAATGGTGCAAGGGCCGCTACACCGGCTGCCAGGTGTAGTGTCAAGTAAGCAAGGATTTCCACATTACGGACGGATGCGGGTAAAGAAGTTAGTCACGATACTAAGTATTAGGATATGATCTTGGAATATAGGTACTCTCAATGGTAAACTAATGGAATTGGTTGATATTATGATCCATAGAAAGATAAATATCCTATGTATTCAAGAAACTAAATGGGTTGGAGAAAAAGCTAAGGAGATTGATAACTTAGGTTTTAAACTATAGTGATTCCAGTAAGAGTCGTACTAGAAATAGTGTAGGTGTAATTATAGATAAGAGTTTGAAAGATAATGTTGTTAAAATTAATAGAGTTGGAGATAGAATTATAAAGACTTAAGATTATTATTGATACTAAGATTTTTAATATTATAAGTGTTTATGCTCCTCAAGTTGGTTTAGATATAAGCTCTAAAGATAAATTCTGGAATGATTTAGAAGACTTAATACACTTGATACCCCTTAAAGAAAAAATTTTTATTGAAGAAGATTTAAATGGACATGTCGGTATAGTAGTAGAAGATTTCAGAAATATTCATAGTGGCTATGGTTATGGAGTAATTAATGAAGAAGGTAGAGCCATTTTAGATTTTGCTTTAGCGTATGATATGATTATTACTAATATTTTATTCAAAAAAAGAGATGAGCATCTTATTACTTATAAGAATGTATCTAATAAAACACAAATCGATTATTTTCTTATGAGAAGAAGAGATCGTCGAGATTGTAAGGATTGTAAGGTCATTCCAAGTGAGCAATTAAGTACCCAACATCGATTATTAGTTCTAGATTTTAAGATGAAGAGTTGTAAAATAAAAAATACTAAGATTCAACATCGTAGAATAAGATGTGGCACCTAAAAGACACAAATAAAATTATTTTTATGAGTAAAATTCAATATTTAAATATTTGGGATGTTCATGAAGACGCGAATGTTATGTGGGAAAAAGTAACTAATACTATTAAACAAGTGACTAAGGATGTACTTGGAGAATCAAAAGAAAAAATTCCTATAAATAAAAATAGTTGGTGGTGGAATAATAATGTGCAAGAAAAGATAAAATATAAGAAGTTATGTCATAAAAATTGGTTTAAATGTAAAAGCGTAGAGAACCGAGAAAAATATAAAACGGCCGCTAGGAGTGTAAAAGAATAATCTGTGACGCTAAAAATTCCGCTTTTAGTGATCTTTATAACATGTTAGATACTAACGAAGCGTGAAAAATATATGTATAAACTAGTCAAACAAAGAGAAAAGAAAAGTAAAGATTTAACTCAAGTAAAGTGTATTAAAGATGAAAATCAAAAAGTGATTTTCTTAGAAAAAGATATTCAACATAGGTGGGTAAGTTATTTTGATAAACTTTTTAATGATGATCTTGAAAGTACGATCGACCTTAGTGATCTTAATATCGTTAATAATAATAAACTTTTCATTTTTACCGTCGCATTAGTAAAAAAGAAGTTGATGAGGCTTTAAAGAAAACCAAGGGGGGAAAGTTTGTAGGACCTGATGATATCCCAATTGAAGTGTGGAAATGTTTAGGTGATTTTGGGGTTTCTTGGCTTACTAAACTTTTTAATATTATTTTAAAAACTAAAAGGATGCCTGAGGAGTGGAGAAAGAGCATTTTGGTCCCCATTTTTAAGAATAAAGGAGATGCACAAGAATGTGCAAATTATAGAGGAATTAAATTGATGTGTCATACTTTAAAATTATGGGAGAGGTTAATTGAACATAGGTTAAGACGTATTACGAAGATTTCTCATAATCAATTTTGATTTATGCTGGGCAGGTCTACCATGGAAGCTATACATTTATTGAGAGGTTTAATGGAGAAGTACAGAGATAATAAGGAGGATCTACATTTGATTTTTATTGATTTAGAAAAAGCTTACGATAAGATTCCTAGAGATGTTCTTTGGAGAGTCCTTGAGAAGAAAGGTGTTGATATGACTTATATTCAAGTCATTAAAGATATATATGCTAGAGTTATTACATGTGTTCGCACTGAAGGAGGATTGACCAAGTATTTAATTATTTCTGTTGGTTTACATCAAGGATCGGCTTTAAGCCCATATCTTTTTGCTTTATTTTTGGATGGTCTTATTGGGCATTTACAAGAGGATGTACCTTGGTGTATGCTTTTTGTTGATGATATCCTCCTTGTGGATAAGACGAGAAAAAGTCCAGGAAAAACTTGAATTATAGAGGTCTACATTGGAGTCTAAAGTTCTTCGTTTGAGTAGAACTAAAACTGACTACATGGAATGTAATTTTAGTAACAGTAGGTCTAGTGACAGAAGTGTAACTTTGGGTGATCAAATTATTAAAAGGTGTGAACGATTTAGATATCTCGGGTCCATTGTTCAAAGCGATGGTGATATAGATGAGGATGTTAATAGTAGAATTCAGGTTGGTTGGTTGAAGTGGAGGAATGCGTCTGACCTATTTTGTGATAGAAAAGTACCGCTTAGACTGAAAGGAAAATTTTATAAGATGGTGGTGAGACCTTCAATGCTCTATGGTGCTGAATGTTGGCCTTTAAAAGAGAAGCATAATGTTAAGTTAAGTGTTGTCGAGATGAGAATGATTAGGTGGATGAGTGGCTTTACACTTAGAAACAAAATGCGAAATGAATATATCCGTAATAGGGTTGGAGTTGCACCAGGTGACGGATAAAATTAGAAGAGTCGCCTTAGATGGTTTGGTCACATTAAACGTCGACCGCCTGATGATCCGATTAGGAGAGTAGATGTTTTAAATACAACTTATGTTAAAAAAGGTAGAGGCAGACCTAGGAAAACTTGGGCTTATTGCATAAAAAATGATCTTAATTTATTAGAATTAAACGAAAATTTGACACTAAATAGGACGCAATGGAGAAAAAGGATTCATGTAGCCGACCCCACTTAGTGGGATTAAGGTTTTGTTGTTGTTGTTGTTGTTGTTGTTGTTATAATTTTAATATTATAAATTCAAAGTGTTTGTCTGCAATGAAAAATAGTTCTAAATATCAAATAAATTATATCTAATTTAAAATTATTATAAAAAAAAAAATGGAATCCGTCCCCATCAAAGCCGTTCAAAGCATTATAGCTTACCTGGCACTAGGGCTGTTGGTGAGCAAAGCAGACTTATGAGCCAATAAGTTGCTCGAGAATGGAGCTTGGTGAGCTAACAAATCAAGTTTAAGCCAACCTTGACTCGACTCCTTAGCTCGTAAATCAACCCGTTGAAAAAATAATTAATAAAAAAATTATTAAAAATTCAATTCATTTAAAAATAACAAAAAAAAAAAAAAAAAATTGAATGCTCTTGTTTTAAATTTCATATCAGGTGATTTCTTAATAATTATCTCTCAAGTTCATTCTATTTGATATTTAATTTTTAGCACAAGCTTAAATTAATTTTTTTTTTCTCTATTTTATGCTAAACAAAAACCGCTCATGAGCCAGCTCTAACTCGTAAAATCAAGTCAAATGAGCGTCATCATATCTGCATTATTTAGTTATAATTTTTCTTATATATTGTTTTTATTAGAGCAGTGAGATTTAAGAACTAACGATAAGTAAAATATAATGTAATAAATAAAAAAATTAGATGGGCTAAATTTACTTAGAGAATAATATAGAAACAAGGTTACATGCCGCCATGCACCTCGAATTTCATAAGGTTACATGCACCTAGAATTTTAATGGGTGGAAAAACTTGTGTTTGGACTTTCTTTTCCTTATACATTTGATAAAAAGATATAAATTTACTTATGCAAGAAGTTAATTTTACATATCAGGTGGTATAAGCTAAATTTTATGAATGCTAAAATGTCAGTATTTTTTAGTTTAAATTGAGTTTTTTTATGAATGCTAAAACGTATTAAGCTAAAAAACATTGACAATTTAGCAGTCATAAAATTTAGGGGCATTTATATACTGGAAATTTCCTTTACTGTGGCATAGTATATTTTGATTGCATTTTTATTTTTTTTTAATTCATGATTATCTTTATATGATTCTAGCTTAGTTTAAAATCCTATGCACTTACTTATGTTAGATTTTATGATGGATATTTCATTTATGGTTGTATTGTGTTTGCATGTGTATAGATTTGAATGGGCTTAAGATGTTTTTTTTTTTTTTTTTTTTTTTTTGAGCTTTCTCTGACGATCATGCAATCGACATGTTCGTTGGTTATGATGATATCGATGGTTATGTACGTCGGTTTCTTATTATATCAGTGAACCGACTAGTGCTTGAATCGATAATCATGTACCTTCGCATAAATTGTTGTAATTTTTTTACACATCGAAAGTTAGTCATAAATAAAATTCCGGCCGACATTTGACCATCGAACGTTTTTCTGATAAAAAGAATAGCGGCGGTGTTCACTCCATCGAAAGTGATCACTTAACTCAATAAGCGATAGACAATTTTCATTTAGTTGACAGAATTTTGCATTGCTTTCTTCGTATTATTATGCAAATGAAATATATACTACTTGATCGATAGATGCATTTATGTGAAACGCATGTGTTGTTGCGTAATGAATCATTCGTCCATTTTATCTTCTTTATGGAGTGCTTATTATGGACTGCAATCTTCCATCATACGCCTTCTATTTACCAGTTTTTTGATTTCACGACAAACTTGCACAACAATACATGTTATTTAAAAAATTTATGAATATTTTTGCTCCTCTATCAATTACATTGTTTATGAAAAATAAGAAATTCGGCAGCTTGGGCGTGAATGTCAATAGTACTACTATGAGAATTAGAATTTAAAATTTAAATAGCAAAGTTGGAAGAAGTGTTAAGAAACACTATATATCACTTAGTCTTTTTTTTTCTTAATTTATATACATCATGGACAAATTCATTGGCTTGAAAGGCAATGAGAAAATCTCCTAGAATGAACTTAAGTCAAACTTTTTAAATTGATTCAAGAATGGAGCCTAGTAAGTCGTGCTCAAAGTCGACCCGCCAGCATTTTCCTTTGCGGATCCATAGTGGACAAGTTAGTTTGGTCCGAGACTGACTCGCCAAACTACTAAAGAAGGTGACATCCACATAGGCTCGGAGGAGACTCTGCTTCCTGCCATCTCCAGACTTGTCCAAATTGGTTACTTGGTGTTGAAACTATATGAACCAACCCAATGACTCTTTCATGCCAAATGACTAATCTACTAACCAATTTCAGTAATACACTTGGGCATATATATCACTTCTATTTCTTTGTTCTTTCTTTATTGTAAACAATATTAGCCACTCCATTTTTTTCTCAAATGATTTAAAAAAAAAAAAATTATACATGCTTGAAATAACAACTATAACAGCAAGAAACAATTACTTGCAGACCACTGAACTATTGGTATCTACAAATTAACCAGTCAGGTGAAAATTATTTTGAAGTAACCAACCAATGTATTTACAAATGCTAACAATAAACGTAATTATTTACAATGCAAATGACTTGCATATTCATATTTACAGGGATATTTACAGCTATTACATATGCAAATGCCAACAATAAACGTAATAATTTTCAGATATTTACATATGTAACGCCTGAACATTCATATTTACAGGGATAACACTCAAATTTTTTAACATCACATTTGTTGAATAATATTACATATGCCCCAAAATTTTTTTATAATATAATCATTAGTAAGTACCACATCAAGTCTATATGGCTCATAAGCTCACTATAATCCACTCCACATTTTAAGCCAAAATATACAATTTAAAAGGGAGACAAACATAAATCTTACAATAAATTTACAAACATAGTAACACTCTGAAGCACAGAAGCATCCCTCAGTCAAGGAGACCCTTGTGCTTGCACCATGACACTGCAACCACATATAGCAGCAAACTACCGGCAGCGCCGCCACCCACAGTCCACACGAACTCTGCCGTGCCAGCCTTATTCTCGTCAAACAGATCGACCTTGATATTCATGCCGAAGATAGCAACCAGAACGATAAAGGCACTTACGATCAATGTGGCGGTCATCAGAACCACTCCCATCTGCAACAGATGGTTCTGCTTATCATCAAGCATTATGTTTATGTAGTCCTCCGTATCGTCTACATATTCCCTCAGCTACAAAGTTAGAAGATGAATAAATTACAATAGATTATTCTATTTCTGCCTACCTAATACAAATCGACCATTATGTTGATTTGTTTAGGATACATTATACAGAGTTTGATAGAAGGAAGGATTTTTTTTTATGTAGGATTTCTTTTGCTTTCAGATGAAAAGTGGAACTTATCTTTATCTGCATTTATATCCATATATGTTTTAGATATTTAGATACATAAGAATTGTATGGTATGTATGTAAATGCGTTCAATACATCCACACAATTCTTATGTATTTACATATCTAAAGACCAAACTTCAATATTTATATGCAGACACTACTCAAATGTTTAAAATCATGTCAAAATACCACTATCACCCACCTTTTAAAAGTGAAATACATCTCTTCATGCATATGTTATCACATCAAAGTGCTAGAAACATAAACATGAAAGTTTAGGTGTAAGATATGTAAATACATAAGAATTGTATGATATGTATGTAAATTTTCCACACAAACACACACACATATATATAGATATAACGAGTGAGAGAGAGAGTGTGTGTGTGTAGGAATAGGCCCAAATGCACTTACTGTGGATAGCTTGTTCAATGTGCTATCGATCTGTACAAAATAAGCTTCCAAGAGCATCTCAAGCTCTTCCACATCGGGATGTTTGCCGCTGCTTCTCGTGCTGAAGGTACGGCTTTCATGTCCATCCCCAAAGACGTTGCTGGAAGCAGATATTGCATGCTGGCTGTGATTCTCCATGTTGTCATCGGATGAAATTTCGGCAGGAATCCTAAAGATCACAAAAATGGGGTTGAGAGCTTGCCGCATGGATATTTTAACAAAATATATGGTGAACTACGAGATAATACCAATGGATATTTTTATAACATATTTTTAAACCATGCAATATAAGACTAAACTTAATGCTCCATATGCCTAAACAATGCTCCCCAGATTACATGTTGAACCCCATCCTAGGATTGATGCCAAAACCAATACCTCTTGATATTTACATCTCTATAACCTCATTTAAAACATATGGAGGTGTTCGATCTAAGGATCTTTTATAATCTATCTGAAGATCACTCTCATTCCTCACATGCCTTCTCTATTTTTAGGGTTCTAAAGGATTGGTGATTTCAACGATGCATATGAGATGAAAAAAGGTACCAGCATTGTATCTTCTTTGATCAACTCTTCTCCTATAAATATAGGCTTGTTAAAAGCCAAACCACATAAATGCTGATTGTCATGCATGGATTCTCTCTCTTTCGTGATTGATTTGTGGCACTTCATTTTCAATTCGACGACATTTCCTCTTTATATTATTTTTCCTTCCTCATTAGAAAACGACCCTCATGTTGAACAAATGTTTAATCATCATTGCTATGTCATCCACAAGACATAAGTGGTTTATTCCATTGTCAAAAAAGACTTGCAATTCATTTCATTATACCTTTCCCCAATGAAGCTGCAAGCTCCGTCCGATTGAGAAGATAGAGGAGACCCATTTGTTTGTTGTTGCTGCAAAAGCTTGTTTGTCAGATACATTTCAGCCATATCCTCATCATCATCCAGTAAGTGTTCAAGCTCATCCCTGACCTACAACAAAATAAATGTTTGCCACTCAAATCAATTGAAAAGCTAGATATATTCAGAAGATTAGAAATTTAAGAACTGAGCTAAGACGAGCTTGAGCAAACTTACAAGGTTTAGAGTGACACAGCACACATATAACAAATTAGGGCTTTTAGTGGATACATGACAGCTATTCTTTATATATTATTGGTTTAAAATCATCAAAAATTACTAATATGTCATTCAAAGAGTATTAATGAAATTGATTTTATTACACTGGATTTTCAGCTCTATCAACCTTACTGTTGCCTGCTGACTTGTAACGATCATATTCAACTGTTGAACTTGAAGAATCGACACAGAAAGAAGAGGAGAAAGTTAAGATGCAAGGTTGAACCATGTTTTATTATTTTTTTTTTTTCTAAGTTATAAAGCTTCTGTACTCACCATTAAACAAAGATATGCAATCTAAAGGCATGCTGAAGTTGAAATTACTAAAACTGGTTGGAAGTATTAATTCAAACAAAAAAGACTGCAACTTGAGTTTTTGGACCTTATTGTTTCAGTAACTCAAGATGGCCACCAAAGAATAGCCAGAATGATCCACATACAGAAACACAAAAATATAATTTGTTAAATAAAACTAAGAATAAGCCCAGCAAAACAATTACAAAATGCAAATAATAATCTTAACTAGCAAGTAAAAATACTATTTTACATACATACCAACCAGTTCCCCATGTATTTACATATCTAACACCTAAACTTTACTTTTTTACATTTATATCAGCCAAATCTTTCATGTTACATCAGATATACCATCATTTTAGACTTTTAAAAAATGAAATACACCATTTGATGCATAAGTATGGTTATATTTATATAAAAATTAAAGTTTAGGCGCTAAATATGTAAATACATAGGAATTGAGTGATATGTACGTAAATCTTCCAAATAAACAATTTTTTTATGGGCTCTTTCTACAGCATCTACAAAATCAACCAAATTAAAGGATTGTATTAGTTGGATTATATCCATAAGATTCATTGTACCATATGTATTTCACTCAATAACAATGATGGCGTTTAAAAAAAAAATAAAGTAGAGGTAAATTATGGAACCAGGATAAGGGAAACAACCTTTTGAACACGTCCTGTAAGTGCCACCAAACGGCTTTTGATTTGACGAACATGTTCCAAATTGAGAGTACTGATATTTGAGGTTAGTTTATCCAGAGCTGGATAAGCTTCATTCTCTAAAGTTCTTGCCTTAGAACCAAAAGGTAGAAATAATTAGTAGCAAAGATGTAATAATTCTATCAAAACTAAGAACATACATTAAAAATTTTATAAATACATAGAATAAGAATATTGAGCAGACAAAATTGGAGATGAATGCTTATTACTTAAAAAAATATTACAGGACATCAAAGGTTTGTGTAAAGCTTATAGCACATGTTTGGGTTCTTGTTTACCTGGATCATTACTATTGCAGTCATTTTTACAAATAAGGATGTAAAAACTCACTTAATCCACAAATTATTTGCAATCACTACCGTTCATGAAATTTTTGGATTTATTTTATATAGGCAGATATTTCTAATCAGGCAACTCTATGCTTTGGTTCAAAATTTTTCATTTAGTTGTTCACGCTTAGATTTACTTGATCCTTCATATCTAAACTTTCTCTACAAGTATGTACTCTATTAGCCTTCATGATGGGTGACAAATACTTATAAAATTGTAAACCATGGACATGAACATGGGGATACGATCATGACATGAATATGGTGACACAACATAACTATAAAAATTAGGACATTAAAGATGCGAAAACATATATTTATAAATTATTAAAATAAATATAAAACTTCAAGCAATTTGACTATTTTCTACTTGTGGAATATCAAAATGAAATATAATACCATATGAATTTGCTTAGCACAAGCATTCTTCAAACCTTTCAATCGTCAATTTGTTGTCAAAATCAATAGTATTCATAATATGCCATAAAACCCAAACAAAAAAGCACCAATGCCCTTTCGATATAATCAAACAAAATATGACTCTATGAAAGCACATTTAGTGGGATTTAACACAGCTAATCCTAAGGTCATCATTTGCATTAGCACTCATGCAATTTTTAATGATAAATGCATTTTCATCTAGAGCAAGAGTATAAATTTTAAAAATAGCTCATCGTGGGAGAGACCAAAATTCTTAAGTATTCAAATGTCATCCATTAAAGTTAATATACTCCATCTAAAATAACCCAACTCAGTCTCTCCTAAAGTATATTATGAGCTCTACCAAATTAAAATATGAAGATTAATATGCACAAATACTGAATTTTCATCCCGTTAGGATGCATGATTGGCATTAATAAGATTCATTAACTTATATTTTCACAATTTGGAGAAAAAGTAGAAACTAGCTGTGGAATGTGCATGATTATTCTGTTTCATTGTAGATTTAAAAAAAAAAAAAATGGGTAAACATGGCTAGGGGATAAGATGCACATTATTCTATCTACAATATCAATGAGAGGTATGAATCTATGTGTTTCATCATCATGGAAGAAGAGGTGGAGAGGTTACAGCACTGGATGTGCGTGATCATAGATGGTTGGAGCATAGGATGCATTGGAGTTGGAATTACTTCAATAGACATAAAATTTGATCTTTCCTTATCTCAATGAGGTGTGACTTCACATGTCCGCCCATCTCTTGCACATGTCAACCAGTGTCTGGCAGATATTGGAATTCAATTTCATGGTTGAATGACTGGGAAATAACATTTATGCTAAACATGTGTTTGACACTAAGTGCAAGGCATTCAGAATTGTTTGCACTTCATAGAACTTTTTAATTGCCCATTGTTTAAAAATATATCACTAAGGTTTCTATTGTCTTCTATCTTTAGTATCTCCTTTATAATTTGATAAGCGTGAGTATTTATATAAGAGTTTTTAGATCAAATTTGTTGATTATTTATAAAATTTCATTAATATTATCTTATATGAATAGTATTTTTTCAGACACTGTTCGAAATGTTAAATCTCTTCCCATTTGTTGGATCATATCAAAGGTTTTTCTATAGACTTCTTATAATAAGAGTAGATTCTTCACTTATGAGAGCATTTTGATTGAATAGACCTATAGTTATACATAAAACTAACAAAAAATTAGTTGAACCCATAATAGGCTAAACAAAAAGGTAATAAATTATATTGAAAGAACATAAAATTAATAAGGAATTGATTAGGAGAACGTAAAATTTTTATGGTGGAGTGGAGGGGTTAAGAGAACATAAAGTTGAATGAGAAACACAATAAATATAGGCTAAATGAACATAGAGCTATTACATAAAAAAGAAATCATTAATAAAATTATCTTATCTTTCAACACATCAATATGGGTAAACAAATAAAGAGCGAAGTGAACGTGCCCAAATATTGACAAAAATTTATTGACATCTCAATGGAAATAGAGCCATCTAATGTCATAATATAAAAAGATGAAGTACATGAGCTCCAAAAATTCCATTATTTTACAACTATAAGCCTATATAAGTTTTTAAATCAATAGTGCTATACTTCTAATCTTATCACCAACCTACATTAAAAGAGATTAAGAACAATATACTAGATAGAAAACAAAACCAAGACTTTAAGTACCAAGATAGAAAAGATTCAAAGGAGGAAAATAACCATTTCCACATACCATGCAATGCCTGTCTGCCTTCCTCGATTTCAAAGCAAAAAAGGCTTGGCATTTTGCTCCTTGAAATTTTTTAGGATAATTACATACAAACCACCTAAAACATTGATATTTACAAATTAACCAACCATGTAATTTTTTTTTAACCACTAAACCAATATATTTACGTGTGCCACAATCAAACTAATTAGAATTTGAAAAAAATGAAAATATGGTGGTTAATTCATAAATACCAATGTTTCTGGGGGCCTCTATGTAATTGCCCCAATTTTTCTTGTGATTGATGCTTCCATCATGAATTCAGCTCATGACTATGCTCCTTCTAAAAGTTTAGCCCAAATGTTAAATTTCTATACTAAGGGTCGATTCGGTTTGCTGAAAAAAAATTTGTAGAGCACGAAGAATAGAGTGTAAACAAACAGGGTATTTACAATATTTAGAAAGATTTCACTTCGTGTAACTGTTTGATCTGAAATATAATGAATACTGTGTGAGGCTCAACAACAACAATTTGCAGTGGAAATCGGAGATGGAAATCATCGGCATATCTTTTTCATCAAATCAAACGCCTGTAGGGAAGTTTACGCAAATGGCAATGATGAAAGCGTTCAAACAGATTCATTCTCACCTCGGTTTCTAAGCAACTGCAAGCAGCTTCAAGACACGCTTCCAATGCGATGAACTCGAACGGAATAACTTTAGGGCCGTCGGAGGCTGCAAGATCTGTTACCTCTTTCGATTCTCCTTTCTCATCCAATTCAGTCGGTCCCTCGTCTTCCTCAGAGCAATCCACATTGCCATATTTCTCTGGATAACTCCTACTCGACGCGATCTCTTGTAGGTCATATGAATGGCTCCTATCACCACTCTCATCTGCATCATCTTCCGTCTTCTAGGGCATAGAAAATGTTTTGCATAAATACCGGGCTGTATTAATATAAAATATGTCAAAATATATTAAATTTAAAGTTTTTATCTTTAAAGTATTATTAAAACATAATATTTTGTATTATGTATTAAATGAATTATTATTAGTTATCTTATAATTATTCATTTATTTATCATTTTATTATAACACTATTTTAAATTAATATTATTTTATATCTTTTAGAAAAAAAAATTAGCTCGCGAATCGGATCGAACTTGTGGACTTAAGCTCGAGCTTGAACATAACTCGATAAAATTAAGCAAACATAAATTCAAATAGTGTAGCTCGAGCTCGACTCGACTAGCTGACACTCTTTGTCCCTCCCATTTTTGGTATTCTCTCGATAAATTTAATTATTACTTAAATGAACATAATATACATGGGGGGATTTTTTTCTCACACGACCACTTATCAAAAATAATAAACATTTATTAATTTTTTAAAATACAAAAAACAAATCTAGAAATTTTAATATAGTTCCAATAATAATTCATTTGTTTATTCACATTGGCAGGAGGTCTAATCAGTAGAGGTTACTTTTTAATCTACTGTTGTATTGTCAACTGCGGATGCTGAGTACATGACAGTCACAGAGAAAATAAAAGAAGCAATATGGATGCAGAGCCTATCGAATGACTTAGGAGTTAACCAAGAGTCTCTGACGGTGTTCTGTGACAGTTAGAGTGCAGTATTCTTTGCTACTAATCAAGTTTATCATGCTCGTATCAAACACATTGATGTAAGATACTACTTTGTTCGGGGCTTGATTGGAGAAAACAAAATTATGTTGATAAATACAAAGGAGAAATAACAGACATGCTCGCGAAGATACTATGAGTTCAGAAGTTCATTTATTACAGGAGTTTGGTGAATATCCGAGCTCAAGAATGATTGCCCAGATGCGCAATTTGAAGAACTATGACGAGTTTCTTTTAGTTGATTTGTTTCCTTATTTGTTTATTTCTTTATATGCTCTAAATCTACTAAT
The DNA here is from genome assembly GCA_022702705.1 of Papilionanthe hookeriana x Papilionanthe teres. Lineage (NCBI taxonomy): Eukaryota > Viridiplantae > Streptophyta > Magnoliopsida > Asparagales > Orchidaceae > Papilionanthe > Papilionanthe hookeriana x Papilionanthe teres. The sequence continues at coordinate 4,289,748 of CM040435.1, forward strand.
CAAAAAAAATGTAGGACTTATAAGAAGTGTATGGAGTTGAGATATCTGCCAGTAAAATCTCCCTTCTCGTGGACGCAGGCGAATCGATTCAATTACGAACCACGTAAATATTTTGTATTTGATTATTGTTGTGTAAATTCTTACGCTTTTGCATAATTTTCGCATAACAGTTTCAATAATTATTCCAACTATTTCTTTTCCAATCAATTAATAAAAAATCTTTACATTATTTAACCAAATATAAATAAAATTTAAAAAAATTAATTTTTTTTTATTTTTCCCAAAAAATTCTAAAAATGTGAGAATATGAGAAAAATGTTAAAACCACCATCAACTATTTATATATAATTATTTTAACCTGGTGGCCCCGCCGGAGATTGAGGCGGCGCTGCAACCGATGAACAAACGGCGAAACGATCGGATCGCTGGAATTGAGAAGGAGAACCTCGTGCGCCGTGATGACGGCTTTGATGTGTTCGAGATTGATGACGACGGCTCGCTCGCGGCCGAGCACGGTGGAGGGATACGAGAGCAGGGGATCCAATATGCGGAGATCCCTCGCCGGAATCCCCGTGCGCCTCATGATCGCGTGTTTTCCGGCCTCCACCATTCTCGATTCTCCGGCGGAATTGACGGCGAGCCATGCTCGAATGCCCATTCCCGCCGTCTTCTTTCTTCCGGCCGCCGGAAGTGGTGGTGGAGGTCGTGGATCGGTTTGGTTAGCTGTTTCTGATGAGTTCTTACGTGGCGACGGAGAGTGTAGATCTCCGGCGATGTTCTCCATCGCGCTCATCTCTCTCTCTCTAGCTCGCTCAGTGGGCACGATCAGTTTAGTGGTAGGCTTAGGGGTTGAAGATGGTGATGGAGAAAGAACGGGTGGGGCACGTGGCGGACAGTTAGTGGTGTAGGAGCAGGTCACTTATCCAATGCCCTCCGCATAGGATTGGAATCTATGTTTTAATTATTGAGAAATTATTGATCCCGATTTGATACAATCAAAGTTTGAAATTAATGGAATATAAAATTGAAGGGATACATAATATTTATAAATTTAATAATTAAGAAATTAAAATCTTTTATATTCAAGCTGGTTCAATCAGAGTCAAATCTAGCATACATGTAATTCTTAAATTATGTTTTGGAGGTTTTTAGTGCGAAATTAGAAAGTCAATTTGATTTCGAATTTGACAAGTTTATAGTTGAGTCGAGCATTTAACGATACAAATCTAATCAATCCATGGGATACATAGAGCAAGACATCCACATGAGGTTGTGTCAAATAAATTCTAAGTGATTCTCCTAATTAACATTATGAGATAGATAATTTACTTTATTAAAATTTTTACGAGGTACCTAAGCACCCATCTTTACACGGTGTAGGAGTGAGATGTGTCATGTTTTTGTTTTATTGTTGCCTTAAGGGACGTTGGACTAAACTGCATCAAATATCTTCAGTTCATCATGTTGGATCCTCAGTTGCTCACTTCGCTTGCAAATCAATGGTGCCTGGATACTAACACATTACATTTACTGACTGCGGTGATAACAATTACTTTGCAAGAAGTTACTTTTATGTTGGACACCAAAGAAGATGAGTCAATGTTGATAGGGTCGAGGGTTGTTGGTCACGGCAGGAGGTGGGTTTGATGGTCGGACTACTCCAATGATTTATTAGACAGTCACTGAGATACGGATGTATACCACCATCGAGGTGCTCAAATTGTTATTGCTAGATTCTAAATGGGTTTGCTGGACCTTATATTTGTGTACTGTTGCGATGGTTGAGGTGGATATTCTACAGAGAGACTTATGAGGACTTGGATGTGTTGAAATTTAAACTTGATTTTAGTTGTTTTAAAAGTCTAATAAGAGCCTCATCTAGAAGCTTATTCTAGAATGTATGGTAGGTGTGGTAGGTTTAGAATTATTGTATGGTAGGTGTTGAATAATTGTGTGTTAGGTGGGGAATTATTGTAACCATTGGATTAGAATTATGGTGGCACAATCCTAGCCAGTTAATTTAGGAGGTGCCACTAAGTATAAATAGGGGTAGAGTCTTTGAGTTTGTATCGAGCAAAGAAAATAAAGTGAAGCTTCTTCCATAAATTTTTAGCGCTTTGCCAAATCCAAAAGCCTCTCCATTCCAACAAAGTGGTATCGAGCCGAAAGGTTCCTTTATAGAGCAATGGCAAATGGTGGTATGGTTTCTTTCCAAGTTCCGATGCTTAAGGAAAGCATCTACGACAATTGGAGTATCAAGATGAAGGCACTTCTTGGAGCGCATGATGTTTGGGAGGTTGTGGAGAAAGGCTACGATGAGCCGAGCGACGAGTCCGCTCTATCCACAACACAAAAGGAGAGCTTAAGAGACTTGCGAAAGAGAGACAAGAAGGCTCTCTTCCTCATCTATCAAGCTTTAGATGAAGATGGTTTTGAGAAGATCTCGAAGTGCTACTTCGACCAAGCTAACATGGAAGAAGCTCGAGGTTTCTTATAAAGGAGAAGAGAAGGTTAAAAGGTACGACTTCAAACTTTAAGAAGTCGATTTGATATCTTACATATGAAAGAAGGCGAGTTGGTCTCCGATTACTTTTCTAGAGTCATTACAATTTCCAATCAACTAAAAAGAAATGGAGAGAAGTTAGAAGATGTGGCAATCATGGAAAAGATTCTTCGTTCATTAGATTCAAAATTTGATAGTATCACAACTATTATTGAAGAAACCAAGGATTTACAAGCCATGACGATAGAACAACTACGGGTTCACCGCAAGCCCACGAAGAAAAGAAGAAGATGAATGAAGAGATTGTCGAACAACTTCTCAAAACGAATATTCAACCAACTCTGAAGGATGAAAGCTTCAACAATATTAGAAGCCAACATGGAAGAGGTGGTGGACAAGGACGAGGTCATACTAGCAAGCAAGGGTGGGCTTCCAACAATAATTATGAGAAAGGAGAAAGATCTACAAGAGGACGTGGTCGAGGGCGCTCAAATTCGAGGTACGATAAATCTCAAATTAAGTGCTATAATTGTAATAAGTTCGGACATTATGCAAAAGAATGTAGAGCTCCTAGGAACAAAGTTTATGAAAGAGTCAACTACATAGAAGAAAAGAGAGAAGAAGATGGCACGTTACTACTAGCATACAAGGATAATGAAAGAGGTGAAGATAGTACATGGTACACGGACACCGGTGCAAGCAACCATATGTGCGGGAGACGAAGCATGTTCGTAGAGCTTCGACGAATCGATAGCGGCAATGTGTCGTTTGGAGATGAGTCCAAGATAGAGGTGAAAGGCAAAGGTAACATTCTCATCCGCCGGAAAAATGAGAAGCATCAATTTATTTCTAATGTTTACTTTGTGTCGAATATGAAGAGCAACATCTTGAGTTTAGGGCAACTATTGGAGAAGGGATATGATATTCACTTGAAAGAAAATACTCTCTTCTTAAAAGACAATATTGGTAACTTGATTGCTAAGGTGCCAATGTCTAAAAATAGAATGTTCTTGCTTAACATTCAAAATAATATTGCCAAATGTCTCGAAGACTCGTTATAAAGATGCTTCTTGGCTTTGGCATCTTCGATTTGGGCATCTCGACTTCGGAGGACTCGAATTGCTTTCAAAGAAAGAGATGGTGAGAGGCTTACCTTGCATCAACCACCCGATCAATTATGTGAAGGATGTTTACTCGGAAAGCACTTCGAAAAAGCTTTCCAAGGGAGTCAAGTTCAAGAGCCCAAAAGCCTCTTGAGCTCATACATACAGATGTGTGCGGTTCAATAAAGCCAAACTCACTCGGTAAGAGCAATTATTTCCTTCTCTTCATAGATGATTTCTCACGAAAAACATGGGTGTATTTCTTAAAACAAAAATCAGAGGTTTTTGGAATGTTCAAAAAGTTTAAGGCAGATGTAGAAAAGGAGAGTGGTCTCAAGATCAAAGCTATGCGATCTGATCGAGGAGGAGAATTCACTTCGAAAGAATTTCAAGAATTCTGTGAAGCCAACGGAATACGTCGACTTCTAACTATTCCAAGATCCCCCCAACAAAATGGAGTAGCGGAAAGGAAGAATAGAACCATCCTTAACATGGCAAGAAGCATGTTAAAAAGCAAGAAATTACCGAAGAAGTTTTGGGCGAAGCGATCGCATGTGCTCGTTTATTTGGCTAACCGATCACCAACAAGAAGTGTGTGGGGAAAGACACCACAAGAAGCATGGAGTGGAAGGAAGCCCGGCATCTCACATCTGCGAGTTTTTGGATGCATAGCTCATGTACACATACCCGACGAAAAAGAAGCAAGGCTGGATGATAAGAGCGAGAAGTTCATCTTCATTGGTTACGACACCAACTCGAAAGGCTACAAGATATACAATCCAAATACGGGGAAGTCAATCATCGACAGAGATGTCATATTCGATGAAGGAGGAGAATGGGATTGGGAATCACATGACGAGGACTACAACTTTTTCCCATACTTGCAAGAAGAAGACGTAGAGCGACCACGAGATCGAACAAACAAGAGAAGAGCCTACTACTCCACAAACAACATTAACTACAAGTACTCAAAGTGACTCATCGTCATCAAATTCAACGGAAAATTCAAGTGAAAGAGTACCACGCTTCAGAAGATTACAAGATCTTTATGAGGTAACTAACAATCAAGATAATCTTACTCTTTTTTGTCTCTTTGCCCACTGTGAGCCCATGGATTTCCAAGAAACCATACAAAGCAAGAAGTGGAAAGATGCAATGGATGAAGAAATCAAGGCAATTGAGAAGAACAACACATGGGAGCTAGCTTCACTTCCAAAAGGGCACAAGGCAATTGGTGTGAAATGGGTGTACAAAGCAAAGAAGAATTTCAAAGGAGAAATTGAAAAATACAAAGCAAGATTGGTGGCAAAAGGCTACAGTCAAAGAGCGAGCATCGACTATGATGAGGTATTTGCCCTCGTTGCTCGATTAGAAACTATTAGACTAATCATCTCTTTGGCGGCCCAAAATAAGTGGAGAATACATCAATTGGATGTAAAATCTGCTTTTTGAATGGAATACTTGAAGAAATAGTTTACATTCAAGCAACCACCGGGATATGAAGTCAAAGGACAAGAAGGCAAGGTTCGAAGCTAAAAAGGCTCTCTACGGGTTGAAGCAAGCACCAAGAGCATGGAATAGTCGAATAGATAAGTATCCGCAAGAGAAGGGCTTCATAAAGTGTCCTTACGAGCATGCTCTTTACATCAAGAATGATGATGGAAATGTCTTGATTGTTTGTTTATATGTTGATGACTTGATCTTCACGGAAAATAATCCAAGCATGTTTGAAAAGTTCAAAGATGCGATGACGAAGGAGTTCGAGATGACGGATATTGGGCTTATGGCATATTATCTTGGCATCGAAGTCAAGCAAACAAAGGATGAAATTTTCATCTCTCAAGAAGGTTATGCGAGGAGATATTGAAGAAGTTCAAGATGGATAATAGCCAACCTATAAATACCCCTGTAGAATGCGGAGTCAAGCTATCAAAGTATGATGAGGAAAAAGAATCGATCCAACGATTTTCAAGAGTTTGGTTGGAAGTTTGCGCTACTTGACATGCACAAGGCCGGATATTCTTTATGCTGTTGGACTTATCAGTCGCTGCATGGAGACTCCAACTGCTACCCACCTGAAGACTGCTAAAAGAATTATGCGTTATATCAAAGGTACAATTGATTTTGGCTTACTTTACTCATCATCTAACAATTTCAAGCTTGAAGGATATAGCGATAGTGATTGGGCTGGAGACATGGATGATCGAAAGAGCACTACAGGGTTCGTGTTCTTCATAGGAGATACTGCTTTCACTTGGATGTCAAAGAAACAACCAATTGTCACTCTTTCTACGTGTGAAGCAGAGTATGTGGCTGCAACCTCATGTGTTTGTCATGCAATTTGGCTTCGAAACTTATTAAAAGAGTTAAGTTTACCACAAGAAGAGGCGATCAAAATTTTTGTCGATAACAAGTCTGCAATAGCACTAGCAAAGAATCCGGTTTTCCACGATAGAAGCAAGCACATTGATACGCGCTATCACTTCATCAGAGAATGCATCGAAAGAAAGGAGATACAAGTGCGATACGTGAAGTCTCAAGATCGAGTTGTCGATATATTTACCAAGCCACTCAAAAGTGAAGACTTTATTAAATTGAGAAGTTTACTTGGAGTCACAAAATCAAGTTTAAGAGGGGGTGTTGAAATTTAAACTTGATTTTAGTTGTTTTAAAAATCTAATAAGAGCCTCATCTAGAAGCTTATTCTAGAATATATGGTAGGTGTGGTAGGTTTAGAATTATTGTATGGTAGGTGTTGAATAATTGTGTGTTAGGTGGGGAATTATTGTAACCATTGGATTAGAATTATGGTGGCACAATCCTAGCCGTTAATTTAGGAGGTGCCACTAGTATAAATAGGGGTAGAGTCTTTGAGTTTGTATCAAGCAAAGAAAATAAAGTGAAGCTTCTTCCATAAATTTCTAGCCTTTGCCAAATCCCAAAAGCCTCTCCATTCCAACAGGATGATATCATCTTTCAGAGGCATAACAAGCTTACATACTTCTAATAGTAGCTTAATTTCTTATTACTGATACGTTTGGATCAGAGATTTATTGCAGTCCATGTAAGTTATAGAAGATCTTTCAGTTTTCTCTCAGTACTCTATTGGATCAAAAACAGCGAGAAATTTGTATAGGGAACTCACCATGCTACAAATCCCTGTGGGCTAAATATGTTTGGCAATTTGGATTTGCTGCGAGTTATGATCTTAGAAGGGATTTCGGTTAGCGAGACCCACTACTGCATGTTTCTTACCCTTTAGATATCGATGAAAGGAGTGTTCGATACAAGTAATTTTTTTTAATTGTGTTTGATAATAATGTTATTATCTATTAAAATAAACTAGTATTTCAACTTATTTATGTGAAATGAGCGAGTACATACATGAGCAACGGCACTGTCATATTCGAATACACCGTAATAAGTTTGATAGACTCTTGATCTCATTGCTATTGAAAATTTATTGCAACATTTGATGTTATATAACTTTATTTCTAGTGATAATTTAATTATTTTTGCTAACTACAAGTGACATGAAAAATCATATCGAGACGATATTTTACATTGAATTGCAGATTTATGCATTTCTTGATCAACTGCTTGGTAGGTTATGGTGCTTTGATTTGCTGGCAACAAATATAGTAACACTTACACAAGAGAGTGACATGACTATTCAGATGGCTATCCAGAGTGGATATTCTAAATATAGAGTCTGATTTTCAATGTTGATGGACTGGAAAGAACAGTGTAGATTGGGCCAACTATCACCGACGAAAATTAAGATATGGAACGATATATAGGCATTTCTTGTTGCATGAAATTTTAGAGGCGTAGTTTGGGAACGAGTTGGTATTGTATACATGAGGTAGTTCAAGACATAGGCTACACAACGCCTACTTAGAGCTTCAGAGGAACCTCCAAACACATGTTACTCGTGGGCAACTCGACAATGAGCATTGTTATGTACTAACTCTCCAATAAATTAAGATTTACCTACTCCAATTTTAAATGTTGGTATAATTGTTTTATTTGCAACATCACTAAGTCATGGGGATAGAGGGTTACTTACCGCTTTTTTAGGGCTCCAATGATGAGACTCCCAAACAAAGGTAATAAATAATTTGAAGAATGTTTGTAGCTGCATAAAGTGATTAGACTACATATCTAGGAGAGGTGACAATGATGAGAATGACACGTGCTCCACTGTTGACCTATGATGATCCAAAGCCTTCAAGTTCTACATTCACACTGTCTTCATACGAGTACACTTTGACAGCATATACCATAGCAGATCCTTCACGGGCAACACCAAGTAGCGCCCCCTATGAACTGTAGTTCTAGATGTCTCCACCTACGATGCCTTCTCATGATCATGGACAATTTACATCATATCACGTGCATCTATCATCCACAATTAGGCAGGACCTAGAGTAGTTACATAACCAGCAACATCACCACCTGTGAGAGCGACCATGACAACGATCATAATACTACACACTAGGCAGTAGAGCAACACCACATCAACAACATCTTAGGCTTCAGCATGCTATATATATTTCACTTATTATGTACTGTTATTTTTTTCTCTGACATGTACTGATATACTATTTATTAGATGGAACCTTTATCGCTTCTTCTTCTTCACCTTCGTTTTATTTAATCACGTACTTTTATTTTTGCTTTTTGCCTAATTATGAGAAAAAAAATAGAGACCTTAACAAATTAAATTATAAGTGAAGATAATAAGATCTTATTTAAAATTAGAGACAACAACAAAATAAAATAAATTATCAAATTTATTTTATTTTTTTACGCTTGTCTTGCAATTTTTTTTACTCTTGTCTTGCAATCTTGATCTTCACTAGAGATTAATGTAATAATTTTGGTGTGATGTTAAGAAACTAAGTGGGTATGCATGTAAATATGAATGCTTAGGTGGTTGATATGTATATACATGAATTGTGCCTGTATATATATTTAGGCGTATACATGAATTGTGGTTAACAATTTATTTTTCGTTCGGTAAGTTAAACGAACCAAACACGAACAGTGATGCGTTCGTTTGTGTTTGAATCATTATTGTTCAAAATAAAAAATAATTTAAAATAATTATATATAAAAAATTTATGATATTTAAAAAATTAAATTTTATAAATTATAATATATAATAAATTAATAATAATAATATATTAATATACTATATTAGTAATATACTAATATAGATATTATATATTTATATAATATAAGTTATATAATTAATATAATATATTTTTTATATATATTAATATTAGGGCTGTCAAACTGGCTCGACGTTCGCGAATAACTCATGTTCGGCTCGTGTTCTACTCGTTTGTTAAAAAATGAATATGAACAGTGACATCACAACTAATTTTGAACACGAGCTTATTTCAAACAAACTAAATTTCAAACGAACCGAACACGAATACAAGCTCTGTTTGTTCCCGTTCGGTTCGTTTACACCCATATATATAGTTGAAACATTTTTATAGAAGAATAATTTATTACAAAATAAATTTTGACCAACGGGAAATACGTGTCCGGATCCGAGAAGAAACGTATTTAATCACTCTTTATTAAGAGGCATCAAACAACCGGTACACGAAGTATGAGTCACCTTATATTTTTAACACTTAGATGTGAGCCACAAAATATTACTGATAAAATAAAATAATAATTTTTTAACATATAATGATTTATTTGTGGAGTTTCTCAAAATTGAATAAATATTTATTAATATTTTTATTTGAAATCATAGAGCATTGCAACTCAAACATTAAGATACCAATGACAGCTTTTAAACGGAAACAAATTAAAGCTATAAAGACTAATTTAATATAACAGTTGCAGAAAGCAGCGCCGACGTCAAGTAGGCGTCTTCCTCTTCATTGCAAAGCCTCCTTATGGTCAATCTCCGTCTCATTATTACCTGTAATTGTACGATAAGTATATTAATATCTTTTAGTAACAAAAGGATAGCTTCCATTAGGGGTATAAACGAGCCGAGAACACGAGCAAGTTCGTGCTCAACTCATATTCAGTTCGTGAAACAATAATATTGTTAGAGTTCGGTTCGTCTATATTTCGAACACAAAAAAATTATTTCTATTCACAAATAAAGAATCATTTTGACAACTGTAATCACGTTATTATAGGATGTTAAAGTTGAGGCAAGACTTAAATCTTATTATTTATGTTAAAACGTCATTTAAATTTAATTTAACATAATTTTATTCTATTTTTAAAAATAATTATTTTAATTGATTATAAATCTTTACAACTTTGTAGTCAGTTAAATTATTTAAAAATACCTGTCAATTATAAGTCAAAACGGGACGAACACAAAAGAATAAATCTTTATTCATGTTCGGCTCGTTCATATATCGAGTGCAAAGAAACTATTCGTGTTCGATTCATTCGATTTGTTTGCTTGGCGAACGAATCTAACGCGATCAAACATATACTATTGGCGAACAACAAACTCTTTTGAGAGCCCTAACACCTACTTTGAAGAAATAGAAACATAAACAACAATCTATTATTTTGGTAATATTACCCATCAAAATATTTATTTGATGAAAGAATATAGAATGTAAATAAAAGAAAATGAAAATTTGAAAATTGAATTAAGAAGTTACCATCAAGGTAGGGCGGAGGAGTGGGGGGGATATATAAATTAATGTCGAAGAACATGATATCACACCATTCGATAGCAACGACGATGCAGTTAAATATAGAAACACCAGTCATTGTAGTAGCGCAATATCGATGGACCTTCAGGAAGCAGGTCTCCCCAATAACACAGTCTGGGAAACACCAAAACCATTTGGGCCATGAGATGGTCAGCTTTCCAGCTTCTGCTTCTCTTGGCAAGCTCGAAATCATGGCGAAGACCACCATGAGAAGGAGGGCGGAGGACTTGCTACTCACCTTACCCATCTCTCCTATCTGTTCTTTGTTTGATTACTAAAGGCCGAGGTAGGAGAAAATGGTGTGATGATGCCTTTCACCCTTCATGAAATGTGTTTATATAAGGATTAGAAGAGAGTGATACATTAATTGCAGCGACTAAGAAACTTACATCTTTAGATTAATGACAGGAGTTAAGAAAGTTATTTTTCTTAAATAAAAGACAGTTTTTGAAGGTTTTTTTTCTATTGATTTTAATTTAAGGAAAATAGGTTATATACGTTTATTTTGAATTTGTTAACGTTAATGATACATTATTTCATGGTTTTAATTACTGTATTATAATTTACTATGTCATATTTGATTAGGATTTTGGTCTTCATATAATTAACTATAAGAGCTCATTTGAACGCACGTATCGGTAGAGATCGCGAAGATAGAACGTAGATTGCTCGTTTGGCAATGCTTCTCTTCGATGATTGTGGAACGCTTCGACTTCTCTGCTTTAATTGCCTCTTCCCTTCCGCTTTTATTGCCTTTTTCGGCTGATTCAATCTTTCAATAGTTCTGTTCGAAGGTAGTGTTGTGATATATTTTATAATATAACGACCGACGACGAATCGAAAAAATAGGATAAGAAAATTCACACTAGAAAGTAGGCACACAGTGATTTACGTTGTTCAACAATCTTTGTCTACATCCATAGAGTTGCAGAAGATTTTAATAATTAAAGAATTTACATCGTCGTCCACATCGCTTCGACTTATAAGAAAATTCTCTCATTCTCTCTCTCCACCCGAGAGAGTACACAAAAACAAAATCGCAGAAGAAAATAAAGGATAAGACCCCTTGCATTTGACATAACTTTTGCTCTACTTCTTCCTTAAGCAAAAGCACCTTGCTACGATTTCCTTGGAGTTCGAACAAGAGCAACACCAAAGAGAGAGATCTGCAATTCCTTCCCTTCTTAATCAGTGAAAAACAGGAGGGCAGCATGCGATCCTTGCGATACTTGAAGTTCTCCCTCCTCCAACCTCGCGCCGAAGAAGGAAGACGGAAACAGTGCCTTGCTATAGCCTTTTTTGGAGTTCTTCCGACCTGTGTAAAAAGAAGCAAAACCGCCGGAACAAAAAATTTGCCCTCTTCTACACTTTTTAATCGTGGTGGGACGCACCATTCTTCCTCTCACATGTAAGAGGAGGGAACAGTTGAGCAAAAGTAGAAGAGGCGGGACCAGCTTGAAGGAAAAGTGGGATTTAGCAGCCTTTTTAACATCAAAATGCTAGATTAATTAGTGGACCAGGCTCCACTGTTTTCTAACAATTCTATCACTTGGAGATCGGTTCACAGGCATCAACGTCTTAATCTTCTGTGACGAACCGTAAAATTTAACTGGTCGAATTTTCTCGTTCATCTTTTCGCTTCGTCATCGATAGTTATATTATAAAATATACCACAACAACTAGTATTAGAGCCAATGACTACAGATGAAATGAAGGTTTCAGGGATTGAGAAATTTGATTTCCTTAGACACTCTACACAGAAATGGTTTCATTCTTAAGACAGATGAGGCTGAATGAAATTTGTTGGATCGACAAGTTCTGCGGGTTATTCGATTGACCCTATCGAGGTCCGTTGCACACAACATTGTTAAGGAAAGGACAACTGCAGATCTTATGGCAGAACTTTCACGTATGTATGAAAAGCCGTCGGCGAATAACAATGTATATCTGATGAAGAAGTTATTCAATTTGAAGATGGCGGAAGGAACGTCGTTTTACAACACCTGAATGATTTCAATATTATCACAAATCAATTATTTTCTGTGGAAATTGAATTCGATGATGAGATACATGCACTAATCTTGTTGGTTTCATTGCCAAATAGCTGAGAAGTTATGAGGATAACTGTCAGTAATTATGCAGGTAAGTCTAAATTGAAATTTAATGATATTCGTGATTTGATTTTAGCCGAGGAGGTTCGCATAAAATATTCTGGCGAGATCTCAGGTTCGAGTTCAACATTAAATGTTGATTCCAGAGGGAGATCACATGACATGAACTCAAATAGAGGAAGATCAAAATCAAAGCACAGAAGCAGGAGCAAGTCAAGGCCTGGTCAGAAAGTAACTTGTTGGAATTGTGGCAAAACTGACAGCATAAGAAAGAACTGCAGAAATCCCAAAAAGGCGGAGGATGGCATCGCAAATGTGGTAACTTAAGAAACACACGATGCACTTTTGTTGGCAGTTCACAGTTCTATTGATTACTGGATACTGGATTCAGAGGCTTCTTTTTATACAACTTTTCATCAGGAATTGATGCAGAATTATGTTGCAGGTGACTTTGCGAAAGTATATCTCACAGATGGAGAAGCTTTGAATGTGGTCGGAATTGGAGACATCGACATTGCACTTCCAAACAATAACAGATGGAAATTGCAAATGGTCAGACACATTCCTGAATTGAAGAAGAACCTCATTTATGTTGGGTAGCTTGATGAATGTGGGCATTCAGTTGTGTTCTTAGATAACACCTAGAAGGTTGCTAAAGGAGCACTAGAACTGGCTCGGGGTAAAAAAATAGTTACTCTGTATATGACTACTTGTTTAATTAACAGTGTTGATACTACTGTTGTAGAGAGCACAACAGAGTTATGACATTGCAGATTTGGCCACATGAGCCAGAAAGGTATGAGGGAGCTTCAGTCCAGAGGCAAGCTACCAGAACTGAATTCAGTTGATCTTGGCATATGTGAGAGTTGCATTATGGGAAAACAAAGGAAGGTCAGTTTCTTGAAAAGTGGCAGGACGTTAAAAGCAGGAAAGCCGGATTTTCTCTAAGGTGGAGATTTATTAGATAGACACATATACCGGGTGATGCATTTCTCCTAAGGTGATGGATATTCGCCAAGGTGGAGAATTGTTAGATATGACTCATATATCGGGAGTTGGCGTTTCTTGGTGAAGAGGTGTGTCTCCTAGTGAGAATGAGTGTTTCTTAGAATAAAGGGGGTTGGGGGGAGCGAGGGAGAGTTAGTAATTTTATTTGTATGGGTGTTTTATCTATATATATGTGTAACCCTATGGGTATTTTTATGTAACTCCATCTGAATTAGTGAAACCGCCACTCGCTCCTGAGGACGTAGGCAATTCTTTTCCGAACCTCTTTAAATCTTTGTGTTCTTCTTCTGGTTTGTGTCTATTCTTGTCAATTATTCGCTCTGAACTGCATAACAGGTAGGGGTGCAGTTGAGTCAGCCAACTTATGAGCCGGCTCGAACAGTGTAATATATTAATTACAGCGTCTAAGAAACTTACGTCTTCAGATTGATGACAGGAATTAATAAGATTATATTTCTTAACTAAAAGACAGTTTTTGACCATTTTTTCAATTGATTTTTATTTAAGAAAAATAGGTTATGTTGCTTTGATGTTGGGCACCATAGTTGACGAGTTAGTGTTGATAGGGTGGAGCGTTGTTGGTCAATGCAGGAGGTGGGTTTGCTAGTCGGGCTGCTGTAATGATTTTCTAGGCAGTCACCCAAATACAAATGTACACTCTACCACCAGGCATGTGCTCGAACTGTTATTGTTGGATTCTATATGTGTTATGTTACATTGCATATTTGTGTACAACTGTGATGGTTTGGTTGGATATTCTACAGGGAGACATATGAGGATTTGGATGATAATATCTTTCAGAGGCTTATACAAGCATATATACTCTTCATAGTAGATTGCTTTCTTATTGTTGATACGTCTGGATCAGATATTTATATGCAGTACTTATAAGTTATAAAAGATCTTTCAATCTTCTCCCAAAACTCTATTGAATTAACAACACCGATAAATTTGTACAGGGAGCTCACCACGCAACAAAGCCCCGTCGGGTGAATATGTTTGTTTATTTGCATTTGTTACAGTTATGATCTTTTAAGAGATTACATGTTAGCAGACCCACACTACTAGTTCCTTACCCTTGAGATATCGATGTGAGGAGCGTTTCATATAGGTATAAATTTTTAAAAAATTGTATTTAATAATATTATTATTATCTATTAAACAAAACTACTCTTTCAAATTTTTTATGTGGAAGGAGAAGTACGTACGGGAGCAACGGGATGTCACGTTCGGTTATACTGTGATAAGTTTGATAGACTATTGCACTCATTGGTATTGAAATTTTTTTGCATCATGTGATGTTACATAATTTTATTTCTAGAGACAATCTAATTATTTTTGCTAATTTCAAGTGATATGAGAGCCATATCGAGACAATATTCTACACCTGAGTTGCAAATTTTTGCATTTCTTGATCAGCTGTTTGGGTTTGGCTACAGTGCATTGATTTACTGGCAACAAATAGAGTCACACTTACTAGTGAGAGTGATGTAACACTACAAATGGCTACCCAAAATGGATATTCTGACTATGGAGTTTGACTTTCAGAATATTGATGGACGGGGGAAGAGCAGTGTAGATTGGGATGACTATCACTGATGATACATTGAAATATGGATCGATATAGAGGCATATGTTGCTGCATAAAATTCTAGAGGCATAGTTCAGGATCGATTTGTTGCTGCATACATGAGGTGGTTCATGACATGGGCTACACAGCTCCTACTTAAAGCTTCAGAGGAACCTCCAAACACATATTACCCGAGGGCATCTATATAATGAGCATTGTTATGTACAGACTCAAATAAATTAAAGTTTATATACTCTAGTTTTAAATGTTTATATAATGATTTTAATTGCAACATCATTATGTCATGGAGATAAAGGCTTATTTATTCCTTTTTAGGGCTCCAATGATGAGAGTTTTGAACAAAGGAAATAAATAATTTGAAGAATGTTTGTAGCCGCCTAAGGTGATTAGCCTACATATCTAACATGAGAGAGAGAGGTGACAATGCCTTCAAATTTTACATTCACATGGTCTTCATACGAGTATAGTTCGATAATAGATATTGGATGAGGTCTTTTTTGAGTAACACCAAGTAGCACCCTTGGCAAAAGCCGTTCTAGATGCCTCCTCCTACGATACCTTCACATGATCATGAACAATTTACAACATATTATGCACATCTATCATCCACAACTAGGCAGGAGAATGACCCAGAGTAGTTACTTGACCAGCAACATCACCACCTGTGAGAGCAACCCTAACAACGGTCAAATCACTACACAATAGGCAGTAGAGCGATACCGCATCAACAACATCTTAGGCGTTAACATGGTATATATATTTCACTTATTATGTACTTTTATGTTCTTCTCTCAAATGTAATATTTAATAGACAACACTTTTGTTGCTTCTTCTTCTTCTTCTTTTTATTTAATTATGTACTTTTACTTTCTCGTTTTGCTCTTAAGCATGAGAAAAAAATTTATAGATACCTCAACAATTTAAATTAAAAGTGAACATAATTATCATTTTAAATATTACTTTAATCATCATTTTACACTCAATGCGAACACTGAAATCCAAAAAAATAAAATAAAAAAAGGAACAAAATTCGTATATAAATATCAATTTTGACCCTTTTAAATTTTACTTCCCAAAAATCACACAAATTTTCCACAGTCAAATGGCACCGCACGGATTATTTCAGCAAGAGAAAAAACTTAGTGAACAACATAAAAATTAGAGCTTTAGCACAAAAATTAGAGCTTTAGAACTCTCCCGCACCATTCCAACACTCCAAATCCGCCACTTTCCATTCAAGATGCAGAATCTCCGGCGCGGTAGCCGACGCCGGCGACCATCTTAACTCCTCCGAAGCTGGCGATTTTGGTTTTCCGGTAAGCGCTTGCACGAGGTGTCGGAATCCCATTGGGTCGGTGCGGTAGAATCTGGGCGGCCGTTGTTTTTCGAGCTTCTTCAATGGTTTTAATGGGGGTCTACTGACGGCGTGAAGCTGAGCCTCGAACGAAGGCGCCGAGGAGCGGTGGCTTCCGGCCGCCATAGCTCGCGCTGGCTCTTGATGGACAGGAAAATGGCGAGTTTGCATTTGGTGTTTGAGAGGAAAGAGGAGATGGGGTGGAGTTGGAAGGGGGAGGAGTGGGTTTTGTTGACTTACGACGCTGGCTGTTGGGTCGCCGGTGGGAGTGCAGCACGTGGGACGGCTGGTCAAAAGCAGAATATCCGTCAACGGTGCACGTGTTATTTGACCATTGAAATGTTTTTGGTGAACTGAGCTTGGGGTGTAAACAAACCGAACGGAAAAAATTGTTCGTGTTCGTCTTGTTTATTTATCGAACGAATCGAACATGAACTTCCTGGCGAATCGAACAAGAATTGTTGGCGAATAACGAGTTTTTTTGACAGCCCTAGCTTTGAAAATATACTTCCTTAAAATGAAGCAAACCGAATAAGACGTTTAGAGTTTTGTTTAGGATGTTATTTTAATATATAATATAATATATTAATTATAATATTATAATATTTATATTAATATAATTAATACTATAATAATATTATTATTATTATTATTTTATTATATATTATAATTTATAGAAGTTTAATTATTTAAAGTATGATAAATTTTTATAATATATAATTTTTTTAAAATAACATAAAGTTTTTATATATAATTATTTTAAATTATTTTATATTTCGAACAATAACGAATCGAACACAAATGAACACACCATTGTTCATGTTTGTTTCGTTTAACAAACCGAACGAAAAAAATTGTTCGTGTTCATCTCATTTGCTTATCGAACGAATCGAACACGAACTTCTTGGCGAACCGAACACAAACAGTTCGCGAACAACGAGTTTTTTTGACAGCCCTACTTAGAGCACCATTGAGGGAAAAATATATTATAAATTATATCTGAACTTCAATCACAACTTATTGAATATCAAAAATTAAATGTTTTAATGAATGATGGGTCAGACTATATATACTGCATACTTTCGTATTGTGAGTTGAAGTCCGATGCAATTTTGCATAATTACTATTGATGTAATATTTTTTTTCTGTTTGAGAGCACGGCATATGTAAATGTATAAGTATTGGGCGGTATGTATGTAAATGCCCCGTGAAAAGAGTTAACTCGTAGTTGCAAGTTCAATGTTTTGACAATGGAGGACACATAATCGAGATTGTTTTAAAAATTTCGTCTAGATTGTAATGTTGACAAATATGTAAAACATCTCGCTAATCTCTCACATTAGTATGACATCTGTCGATGGTAGGCAAGCTGTTGTTCGGGTTTCGATCCAATTAGAATCAAAATCACATCGAATAATAGGATCAAATTAAGGGTGCGTTTAGGGCGGCAATGCAGTGGTAATGTGATGCTTCACCACAGTTTTTCCAAGTCGGCAGAATTGCATTTTAACATTGTTCTCAAAAAACCGCAACTAAATGTTATGTTTTTCCACTAGACCAGACTAATTGCAGGAGTTGTTAGAAAACTACGATCTAACTTTCATTTTAGTTTCTATTTCTTTCTTAGAGCTGTTCCAAAAAATAACAATAATAAATTAAAATAATAATAATGATAATAAAATAAAATAAATGTTTCTTACATTATTGTGTCCCAAGAATTTGGTCATGTAGATGCATGAAATCATGGCCCACATATATATACCTTGTGAATTAATGTATGATTAGTAATCGTTCAAGATAAATTATTTTATTATGTATCTAACACCCAAAATTTACGTTCATACCACAAGAGTTATTCATTTATTTATTTTCGTTATATATATTGTTAGGGCTGTCAAAAAAGCTCGTTGTTCGTGAACAGTTCTTGTTCTGTTCGTCAAGGAGTTCGTCTTCGATTCGTTCAATAAGTAAACAAGACGAACACGAACAATTTTTTTCGTTCGTGATGCATTCATTTGTGTTCGAATCGTTATTGTTCAAAATGTAAAATAATTTAAAATAGTTATATATAAATAATTTATGATATTTAAAAAATTAAATTTTATAAATTATAATATATATACTAAATTAATAATAATAATATATTAATATACTATATTAGTAATATACTAATATAGATATTATATTTTTATATAGTATAAGTTATGTAATTAATATAATATATTATTTATATATATTAATATTAGGGCTGTGAAACTAGGTCGTCGTTCTCGAACAACTCATGTTCGGCTCGTGTTCGACTCGTTCGTTAAGAAACGAATATGAATAGTGACATCACAAACAATTTTGAACACGAGCTTATTTCAAACAAACTAAATTTCAAACGAACCGAACACGTACACAAGCTCTGTTCGTTCGTGTTCGGTTCGTTTACACCCCTATATATAGTTGAAATATTTTTATAGAAAAATAATTTATTACAAAATCAATTTTGACCAACGCGAAGTATGTGTCCGAATCCGAGGAGAAACATATTTAATCGCTCTTTATTAAGACGAATCAAGCAACCAACACACGGAGTATGAGTCACGTTATATTTATAACACTTAAGGTGTGAGCCACAAAATATTACTGATAAAATAAAATAATAATATCTTAACATTTAATGATTTATTTGTGGAGATTAAGATCTCATGAGGATCATAAAGGCATAAAAATCAAAATTTATTAAATATTTATTTATATTTTTATTTGAAATCACAGAGCATTGCAACTCAAACATGAAGATACCAATGACCTCAGCTTAAACCAAATTAAAGCTATAAAGACTATTTAATATAACAGTTGCAGAACGCAGCGCCGAAGTCAAGTAGGCGTCTTCCTCTTCATTCCAAAGCCTCTTTGTGGTCAACCTCCGTCTCACTCTTACCTGTAATTGTACCATAAGTATATCAATATCTTTTAGTAACAAAACGAGCCGAACACGGACAAATATATCTTTGTTTGTATTCGGCTCGTTTATATGTTGAGCGCAAAGGAATTATTCGTGTTCAGCTCGTATGCTCAGCGAACGAATCGAACACAATCAACCATTAACTATTTGCAAATAATAAACACTTTTGAGAGCCTTAACGGCTACTTTTGAAGAAATAGAAACATAAACAACAATATTTATTTGAATTGAGAAGTTACCATCAAGGTAGGGCGGAGGGGTGGGGGGGATGTATAAATTAATATCGAAGAACATGATATCACACCATTCGATAGCAACGACGATGCAGTTAAGTATAGAAACGTGAGTCATTGTACGAGAGCAATATCGATGGACCTTCAGGAAGCAGGTCTCCCCAATAACACAGTCTGGGAAACACCAAAACCATTTGGGCCAAGAGATGGTCAGTTTTCCAGCTTCGGCTTCTCTTGGCAAGCTCGAAATCATGGCGAAGACCAGCATGAGAAGGAGGGCGGAGGACTTGCCGCTCACCTTACCCATCTCTCCTATCTGTTCTTTGTTAGATTAATATGGGCTGAGGGAGGAGAAGATGGTGGGATGATGTCTTTCACCCTTCATGAAATGTGTTTATATAAGGTTTAGAAGAGTGTGATATATTAATTGCAGCGACTAAGAAACTTACGTCTTTAGATTAATGATAGGAGTTAAGAAATTTATTTTTCTTAAATAAAAAGCAGTTTTCGAACGTTTTTTGATTGATTTTAATGTAAGAAAAATAGGTTATATATATTTATTTTGAATTTGTTAAAGTTAATGATGCATTATTTCTTGGTTTTAGTTACTGTATTGTAGTTAACTAAGTCATATTTCATTAGAACTTTGGTGTTCATAATGCGACGTTGGAGAAATATTATTTACCAAGTGATCAGATAGAACTATAAGAGCTCGCTTGAACGGACCTATCGGTAGAGATAGAACGTGGATTGCTTGTTTGGCAACGCTCCTCTCAGAACGCTTTTTAACGCTGATTTCACGACGCTTTGATTTCTTTGCTTTAATTGCCTCTTATCTTCTGCATTTCTTGCCATTTTCGACTAATCCAATCTTTCAATAGTTCGGTCGAAGGTAGGGGTGCATGTCAGTCAAGCCGACTCTTGAACCAGCTGGAGCTTGGCTCGTGAATTGAGCTTAATGAACTGACGAACTGAGCTCAAGTCAGCCCCGACTCGATTGGTTAGTTTGTGAGTCGGCTCGTTTAAAAAAAAATATATATATATATATATATTAGCATAAAATATCCCCAAAGTAGATTAAATTTTAAGACTTTATTGTATTAAAAATGTTAAAAAAATAATATTTTTTTATTGTATATTAAGTGGTTCTTATTATTTATAGCTTGAGCTCGATGAAATTAATCAAGCTCAAGTTGAGGGCGGCTCGAGCTCGACTCGACTCGATCTTTTATGCACCTAGTTGAAGGGATTTACTAATATGTATCCTATGACACATATTAGTAACACATCATGACTATTAAGATTATGTACACTGCCCGCTCTCTATTTCCACCTAAATTTAAAACGGTCATTATAGTATTAATTGTAGTTATTATATTCCGAAATGCCGGAGGAGTAATACAAGTTTTTTGTCACATAAAAAGACCAGAAACTAAAACTTATTTAGATTTATTTCTTCTCATAACAATTATTCACAGCGAAAGAAAGAAGTTCACAAATTTGTCAGTGCCTCAATCGGGATATATCCAATTAAGACAACCGCTTGAGCATTAACTCTCCCCCAATCCTAACCTTATCCACTATATTCATTTCAGCATGGAGATGAGAGACCAAACCTTCATTTTAAAAATTTTGATTTCCATATCCCCTAGCTCGACAAGGGGATATGTCCTAGTCCCCTCGCCTAAGGATAGATCCATCAACCGGCAGCTCAGAAGTAATGAAGGGAACATTGCTCCTCCGATCTATTTTGCCACCAGCAGATGTTGCGAGACACATTGAAATGCAATAGTCTTCGAAGGCTAAGAGCAACTTCCTGTTCATTCGCCACTTGTACTTCTAGAAGAAAAAGGTCAACGACGGGTTCTTGACTCAGTCCCTCCCTCAACCCTGGAAAGGTCGGAGGAAGAGGTATTTGTCCCGCCCTAACGTCTTCTGGACGACTCCTATTCGTTACATAATGTTTCTTTACAGGGAAGTCGTCCATCTCCATCAAAGAACCTTCCATAGAGTAGCTATTACTTGAGTCAGAAGACCCTATTTAAACCACTTGGTTAGGAGCCCTCACCTTAAGTACAACACACTTCCAAGACCTCTCGATCTTTGAGATAGATCTCACCCTCTTTTTTATAGCCAAGAATACCAAAGCTTGATCCTCCTCGCTCAACACCACTAAGAAAATGGGAGGTAAATTTGACAGGACACTCAAAAAATAAGTACCCATATCAAATTTATAACGACTTTGACATGAAAATCAAAAAGTGATTAATTTTTGTGCACTAAATAGTTATGAATGTGATAACTTGTTTCAAAATTATGATTTCCTAGTCATTATCCTAGTTGTCACTATCAAAGAGCAAGAGAATAGGAAAAATTTAATATGTATAAAATATACCAGCACGAATCGCAAAGATATCTCGTGGATGGCGGAGAAGGTGATGTGGCTTTTAGGGATCTACCTAGGACGACCCAAGACTGCATGTTCAATCAGCCAGTCACATGAACAAGAAGGTGGTGCTTCTCAGACGGATGAGGAGTAGATCATTTATGAAGAATCCATCTATCAGAGTAGCTCAGATTAACCTATCTCTTCAAAGCCAGATAAATTCAGAAAGTGAAACGACTCCTCTAGCTCCAAGGTGGTTGATGGGGACCTTCATTATATGGCCGCCAGCTTAACAGTTGCACGTACTCATAGCCTCTCGGCCACACCCATGGGTCCCATGGGTAATATTCATGCACAGACTATAATACTCCCGTCGTGCTTACGTGCTTTAAGGGTAGAGTGTGTAAATCTACAAAATCTCATTTCTATAAATATGTGGTTCATTTTATGAAAGAAGGTTACGCAAACCTATTATTCATTACTGTGCTATTGCTCTTTTCGTCTCTCTCTCTCTCATCTTTCAACGCTCTATTCTTTTGGGAGGCCTCCTACATAAATTTGGATTTAACACCTTCAAAATTATGTTAATTCCAAATGATTTATAATCTAACAATGTCTCACCAATCTTTGATAGTTCATTCTATTTAAAATTCTAAATTAATTCATCAGAGGTTTTTTATCGATTAATTATTTTTTAATTGTAATTTCTTTCTCTATTTTATCATATTTTTATTTTCGCCAAATAAAATAGATCATAATATTTCAATGTGTATGATTTAAACACATCTATAGCTCGAATTATACAACATTTAAATAATTGGATCATTATTTAGCTTCACAAACTAACTGGATAGACCAGCTAATGGGCCTCCAGAAATTTATAAATAACATCCAAATACTTAGGCCCACTAAACTCTGCCGAATTTAGATTTTTTTTCTTTTCTTCTTTTTTGTTTTTTCTTTTTTTTCTTATTTCTTAGATTTGTGAAAGGATCGACCGTCGACTGTCGGCAACAATGTTAGTTTTAAGTTAACAAAACACAAAAATTAATATTTGTGTCATCGAGAAATTTTTATCAAAAAAAATTGATATATTAATTGAAAGGCTAAATATTCTCTAAATTTGATATGCTTTTAGTGAAATCAAGCAATTCGATGAGATATAGGGTGCGTTTGGTTGGGCGTTTTGTCGCGCGGCGCGGCAAATAGCCACAAATTTAAGCCGAACGCGCCCGTAGGGAGCGCGACTTCGCGGTAATGTGCTGCGAAGTTGGGTGAAAGCCAGCCGTGGGATCGACCCCGCGGCCCGCGTTCGTTCGCGTAAAATTTACCCGGTACACTCGATATCTATCCGCGTCTCATCTTCCCCCGCAACAATCGGCTCGAGACTCTTCTCCACCTCAAGACCCGCTTGCGATTAGGGACGAGGGAAGCACAGATCACAGATCGCAACTCGGCTACAAGATGCCATCGACGAGGCAGATGATGTTCTGGATGACTGTACATGAAGCTTGAAGAAGAAGAACAGGAGCTGAACATGGAGGAAACAAAGGTGCGCTCTTCATTCCCTAGATTATTTTTCAGAACCTGCTCGCAAACTTCGCAGAGTCTGCGAGCTTTCAAAATTGATCCCAACTTGGAGAGACTGGAGGCAGGTGCAGAGAAACTTGATGAAGTTTAGCTGAGGTTAGTACTTTTCTTCATCTCATCCAAAACTCAAAGCTGGACCAACAGGAGCTGGAAAACGGCAACCGCAAATCTGAAATTGTTTGGGGTATTTTTTTTTTTTTTTTGTGTATGTTATGAAAAACTTGGTTGGTATAAGTATAAAAATTGAAGTTTAGATGTTAGATATGTAAATAGATATGAATTTTCTTAAGCGAAGTAGTTCAATATTCATTATGTTTATCACTCTGAAGAAGTACGCCTGCTTGGTTGTTATCCATTTCTTTAAACAAAACTATGCATCGGGTCTAGTTCTGTGAAAGATTTTTATAGATAAAGGAATATATAAGTGCTGAAACTCTTGCATTTTGAGATTTTTATAACAGTTTTGTTTTAAACAGTTTTACAAAACAAGGGTATGATTGTCTTTTTCACGAACAATTGTTTTCCACATTACTGTAACTAAACAGACAATCAATCTTCCAGTAATTGCTTTCTCGAGTGAGCATACAGTGAAATTGAAAGTTGCAATGTACGAGCAAAACGACTGAATGAGCTCAAGCTCAAATAATTTTGAAGTTAATAAGGCACTTAAATGTTTAAAAAATATATTTGTATCACAAAAATCAATATGAATCGTTCGATAGAGGGTTTTATGATCCTAGCTAAATTTTGTGAAACACCCATCTCAAAAACTGGAAATAAGCCGACATTATTTCACATGGGTGGAAAATGGAAGATAAGAGATTGAGCTGACAATAAAAACTTATTCTTGAATTCTAGACAGTTGTCCTTGGTCACCCGAGGGTGTCAATGGCTACTGAACATATGTATTTGTGTGTGCGCGTATATATACACACATATATAATGAAATTTAGGTGTTAGATATGTAAATACAGGAATTGAGCGGTATGCACATATGTAAATCTTCATAGGCTTCTACATTCATACCCCCACAATTCTTATATATTTATATATTTAAAATAAAAAATTCCTTATAAACATGCATAACATTCTAATCTTTAATATCACAATAAAAGTTAAACTTTTCAAAGGTAAATTACACCTTTTCATATATATGTTAATGGCATCAAAGTCCTATAAATGTAAGAATCAAAATTTAGATCTTTTATACATAAATACAAAAAGAAAAAAATGTGTGGTATGTATGATTTTTCTAAATTTTAGTTTCTTAAAATTATTTTCTTACCCTGATGTCTCGCTCTCGCCGCAATCTTTTTATTATTAAGCTTAACGGCATATTGTTGTTGTTGTTGTTGTTGTTGTTGTTGTTATCATCCTAGCTCCATCATATCTTATCAATTCGGCTTGAAATGAGTTCTCATCATCGCCATTTCGTTGCGAGCTCACACACTGGCTCCTTCGCTATGTCCTCCAACGAGCAAAGCTATAGCCTGAGCTCGAGCTACCAATGCCAAGCTCAAGTTAGCCCTAATTTGAACTCAATTCTCATCACATTGACTCTATATGTTATCATATCCATTGGACAATGTCTAATTGCAAATGAACTCGATAGTGGTTAGCATGCGAATTGAATCATCCACACCTATGCGGGCGAGGAGCCCCCAACGAGCGGACCACGACTTGTTTGCCATGTTTGCACAAATCATTTATTGTGTGTGGAATCCACATGCTACTTGTCATATGTAGATTGAAGTAAATAATACTAATTTGTGTAGGTCAATTTGGTGGCACTAATAAATTTATTTAGATTGAAGGAGTGAATAATATTAATTGCCTATGACCTCTGGCAGTTCTTACTGCTAACAGCCAAAAACCTCATCAACTCAATTTATTAAAAGGAATTGAATCTGTATTATTTAATAGTGAGGATCAATAAATTTGCTTGACTTAATGGTACAAAGAGGATTGCTATTGCAGATATCATGATCTAAAGGATATTATATACTATTAGATTATGTTTCTCAAAAATTGATATGATGTGTCAACTTGACTGAAAAATTTGGCTTATGGTCTACTCGATTAATTTTTGGGTCAAGTTCGAACCGAAATTTTAGCACGTTTAAATTTTTGTGTTCAGTTCAAGCTGACCTGGCAATCCGAAATTGAATGAAAATTAATTACCTGCTCACATGAAATTAACTCAAAGATAACATGTTAACTCGAATTTGATCCGAACTTTACTCGAAATTGACCTGTGTTGGTGATTATTATGTGTATATTAAATGGTTAATGTGGGTCGTGTTTGGATTAGTCAGACTAAAGATGGGTTAAGCTCAAGTCAAATAATATCAAGTAGTGTCAATTTTTCGATTTGGCTCAAACCGGACCCATGAGCCCAATTGAACATCTGTAAGTTGTGTTACTATTATATGTTTGGTATGATCCTCCTAAGTGTTCTTAAAAAGTATTGAATCTAATGATTATATATTAGGAAGATTGATATCAATTAACTTAATTGGAGGAAATCTAATTAAATGAATTTTTTAGATAACCTAATTAAAGAATATCTAATTACAATATCTTTTCTATATTAGAAATATTCCTTATTTATAGAAAGGAATATAACTAATGTTCGTGTGTAGGGTTGTAACACTATTTTGGCCTTTTCCCCCTCTTCCCACCTATTGATGGAATAACTCCACTCAGTTGATGTAGAAGGATTTGCGTTGAATCACATATATTGCACCGTGTTTGATTGTTTGCTTATTTGTGATTTCATTTTTCTTATCATTTTGCCTTATAATTTATTTTCAGAACCCGATTTGTGCGATTCCAGCAACAGGTAGCTGTGATTCCGATGAATTCGCAGACACAAGGCAAAGAGATAGAAGCATGTCAGGTTACGAGGTTTTGTGGAGTCATGGATAATTGCATGTTCTCAAGTACTTCAACATTCACTATGATGGTGGAAAAGGAGATTATTCTGCAACCCGTCAATATTAATGTGACTAGATTTGACAACAAAAGAGAACTTTGGCATGTGGCAATGTAAAGTGGTACGTGTGTTGTATTCTTTGAATATGAAGAAAGCTTTTAATATTGACAAACGTCCTGAAGAGATATTAGAAAGAGTTTGGTTGTAAATGAACTAGAGTGCTTGAAGCTTAATCTGAAATTGCTCATCTCATGAGATTAAATACAGGTTAATGATAGACATTTCTTTAGAAGAATTATAAAGAACACTGAACAAAAAATATCTCATAAAGAGTATGGAGAACAGTCTCCATATTAATCATCGACTCTACAGATTTCAGATGAGATGTAGGGTTACTATTGACGAGCATTTGAATGATTTTACAAAAATTTTGACAGATGTGTTAAATTTAAATGAGAAGGTTGGAGATGGAACCATTTTTTTGTTGAATTTACTCCTAGATGAGTACTAAAACTCCAAGATGAGAATCATTCACAAGAGTGAGGTCTTGAATTATGATAAGCTAAAACATCATTATTGAACCATGAGTTCCGTCGAAGAGATATGAAGTCCACAAAGATGGAGTAGACTGAGGCACTTAGAATCCAATGTGGCAGATTTGAGAAAAAAAAAAGAATTGTTCAAAGGCAAGTGACAGTGATAATACTTCTCAAAAGTGCGATAGGTCTCTTAGGCATGGTCTTGGAAAAATTAGTGTTTTTTCTATATAGAGATTGACCGTTGGAAGAAAGATTATCCAAAGTTTAAGGAGAAGGGATAAAGAGTTTTCTATAAGGAAAAAGCTATTCATATTGCAGAGATGTGCGACGAGGTGGATTCAAATGTATCATTATCTGCAGTTCCTTACAATTTATTTATAAATAAGATTTATGTTAGATTCTCGACACGAGTATTATCTGTCAAATTTAATTACATCGAGAGTGTTTTTTGTACGTACAAGAAGCTTAATAATAGCGTAGGACTATGGGCAACGAATAAGCTTGTCGTATTATTGGTCGATGGAGTGTCTTTATTAGAATACTTGATGGTAATGTGAGAGAGATGACTGATGTTAAACATGCTTCAGATATCAAAAAGATTTTTCTATCAAATGGGGTCTTGGACTTTATGAGTTATAAGATAGTTGTTGAGGTAAGAGTTATGAGGATATGTCATGGAGCACTATGTTTTATGAAGAAAGTTTACCATCACAACCTTTATTATCTTTAGGGTAATATAGTGATTGGAATTGCTGCTTTTTTAGATGATTCTTCAAACGCTATTATATTTCGACATATATGACTAGCATATGCTGAAGTGGTTTAATTTTAGGTTTGCTTGAAGCAAGGATCGATCAAAAGTGTAAGCACATACAAGCTCTATTTCATGAACATTGTGTGTTTGAAAGAATATCATGTATCTTTGAGTAATGTTGCCCTTAGTATAAAGAGTATTTTAGAGTACGTTCTCACAGATGTTTGAGGCCCGATGAAGATGACATCATTCAGCAGATGGAGATACTTCTTTCATGTTATTCGATGATTATACCATATATATTTTAGTGTGCACCATGAAGTGTAAGAGTGAGGTGTTAAAGATTTTCATGACTAGGTAGAAGTAGGTTGAGACACAGACTGATAAAAATTTCTAGTGTATTAGATCAGACAATGAGGGTGAATACACATCATATGTATTTTTTCTATAGTTTTAGAGAGCTATAATAGAGCACAATTTCACTATTCAAGAGATATCACAATAAAACAGGGTGGCAGAGAGGCTGAACTCAACTTTGGTAGAGAAAGTTTGATGTATGTTATCTAATGCTGGATTGAATAGAGTTTATTGAGTGGATGTCTTAAAGTATGTTGGAGAACTTTCTACCTTATGCAGCTATTGGAAAAAAGACCGTAAAAGAGATAGGATCAAGGAATCGTGCTAGAGATTATGATATCATTCATTAGATCCTAGAAGTTAGGCCAAGAAGTCAGTATTCACAAAACTCATTTGTTCATGGGACTGGAATTATAGAGAACCAAGGTCCCTAGGTGAACATTAGTCTAACACTTGCTCAGTGAGTTGAGCGACTACTCCCTAAAGGAGAGCTACGACCCCAAGGTGAAGGATAATTTGAGCTCGGTAAGATCGAAAGACTATTACTTATAGAAGATCTATGACTAGGTGAAGGAAAATTCAAACAATTGAAAATAGCAGCACCCCTCACCCGACTTTGGATCAAGTCATAAGAACAATCAAACTGAGTATGACAAATAACCTCATGCGTTGTCCTCCAAGGATGTTAGGAAATCATTACCAAACTTCTTATCAATCATGCGCCCGTAAAAGAGTATATTATGATTGGAGCAATGATATCATTCATTATGCTACTCTTGTTGTAGTTGCCTTTAAAATAAATAAGAGAATAAAAGAAACAAATGTATATAAATAATTGACCATTGTGGGCTAAAAACAGGGTAGATGTGCTCTTCTGACCCGTCACACAACTAATGGACCTCCGGAGAATTACATGATTTATTCCCTATCACTAGGCACGATCCACACATTCTTCTATCTAGCAAGCCAACTAAGACCACTTGGTGAATTGACTTGCTTAGTTATCTCGCCAGATTGATTTGCTAGAGTGATTTTCTAATGCAACTTTTCAAGTTCTAAAATGCCCTTTATCTCTTTCCAGGAAGTCAAGACACGCTCCTCAAACACGTTCAATTAATTTACCTAGCTAGAGATCATTAGTATTTACAGATAGTTAAAGTAAGGAACAACGTTGAAGGATTGGCATCTACCCATGATTATTTATGAGTTGCTTCACAACCACGTCACTACCTTTTCATGAGGAGAACATGGATAGATTTCATACCGCATTGCTCATGATTTGATTTTTCACTTCTCTATGATTGAGGGGAAAGTTATCTCTCTCTCTCTTTGGCTATCTGGGGCTCTCGTTTGCTCTTTTTCTCTCTATCCTCACCCATATCATCTCTCTTGTTCTTCCAGATGTGCTCATTGAAAGAATTGATAATTCATTCCCAAAAAATACATCCACTCTTCTTCTACATCATTCTTACACAGGTCTCTTATGAGTTGTATGAACTCAAATATATATATATATATATATATATATATATATATATCACTCAAATCTTTATACATAAAAAATATCATTATTACTAACTTCTTAAAAGTGAAATACATATTTTCATGCATAAATTTTAACATGAAACTGTTATAAATATCAATATCAATTTTCAGGTGCTCTATATTATCACAA
This sequence comes from Papilionanthe hookeriana x Papilionanthe teres, assembly GCA_022702705.1. NCBI lineage: Eukaryota > Viridiplantae > Streptophyta > Magnoliopsida > Asparagales > Orchidaceae > Papilionanthe > Papilionanthe hookeriana x Papilionanthe teres. The sequence continues at coordinate 4,319,550 of CM040435.1, forward strand.
CACGGGTACGAAAGACGGCACACCATGACAACGTAGAGCAAAATAAAATGCTGTGAACCGTATTTCCAAAGAAATGATTGTATAAATATAATGGTTGAAATAAATAAGAAAAGATAAATTTTATTTTAATTCTTAAATAAGAATCCAACATATAATACGTGTGATGAAAAAATAAATTAAGTGAAAAGTAATTGAAATGACAAGGGACAAGCATCTACCCAACAAACTAAAAAGTGAAATACAATAATTAATGCCAAGACTAAAAATACCAAAATTAAATCAATTTTGAATGAGTTGCTCTTATGATGGCTATTTTTTGAGTGATTTGGTAAATCAAACTCGATAAATAATCACTAATTATTAAAATAAAAATGAAAAGACACTGAGACTTGCAGAATGAACAATGAAACTAGATGATCTACCATATGTATATATAATACTATATAACAAAATTGTTTTGTCAAAATTGTCGACAAATATCAAAATATCATAAACATGCTCAATTATTTTAATGACATCTATAATAATTGAGGGTTAAGTTTCAAGTTATATCTATATAGTCAGTTTTCACATACCCTGATAATGGGAAACTGAACATACTCAAAGCAAATTGAGAATTTTCTACAGAGTCATCACTATGTGGGCCTGTCAGCCTAGCTTGTTAACATCTAAAAGGGTTATATTGACCTACATATCATTGCACAAATAAGTAAAATTACAAAATTTTTTACACGTAATTATTTAATTAATATGACCAACATATTTACTATTTCAAACACGCTTGTAATGTGACAAAAATATACTTTTAATTCATAGGAATGATTTGCAAGAAAAGAAAATATTACAATTATAGACTTTTAATCTATTGTGCAAATAACAAATTTAGAAAGGAATCATGACATGAATCATTTTGATCATTGTGTAAGTGCTAGGGCGTCCTTGGAAACACGCGATGTAAGATCTGAATACAGTGAAAAGTGTGCAAGGGCCGCTGCACTGGCTCCCCACTAGTGGGATAAAGATTTTGTTATTCTTGTTGTTGTTGTTATTAAATCATCATATAAAAACTCAGATTCATTTATATACATACCGCCCAATTTCTATACTATATATCTAACAGGTAAACTTTTTTCTTACATTTATACCACCCCAAATCTTCGGTATCACCAAAAAAATAATTACCATTTAAAATGTTAAATTAATATCCGTTTTCATGCTTAAATAAGGTGGCGTATATGTAAAAATTGAAATTTAGGTGTTAAAAATGTAAATACATGAAAAATTTGATTAATAAAATAATAATTATTTTCCGTGATCAATTGCGCCACAAATTTGGTGGGAACCGTTGACTTGCTTTTTGAAGTCATTGGCTAAATGGTGATATGTACGTTAGGGGGAAAGTGAGTTTGGGCATTATGCATTCCGATTTTGAATGCGTGATGTAAGGATTAGAGGGTAATTATGTCACATTTTATTTAAAAAAATGTAATTTACATACCACATATTTCTTATTTATTTCTTTACATATCTAACCCTCTAAAATTTGATTTTTTATTTATTTACATTCCACATAATTCTTATTTATTACAATGGAGTTTTCTAGGTATTAGTGGTTCCTATAGGGATTTGATTTCAAAAACTTATAGATAGGCTCAAATTATTTACATGAAATGGGGCACTTTCATTAGAGATTGTTCTTCTTTCGTCACACTCAAATCATCACCGCTCGACTACCATAGTCAGACTGTCTCCTTTAGACCACCACCATCAGATGGATATCGTTTGACCGCCACAATTGAACTGCTATCATTATCAAAATGGCACTGCTCAACGCTACTAACAGACCATCATCGTCAAATCGTCACCACCCAATCACCATCGTAAGGCCACGAATGTCATACAGTGGACCGCTTACTTGACAAACATTGTTATTGTTGCAAAATATCTTTTACTTTATGTAAATAAATAAACTAGAAGATGCCAAATGTCATGAAATGAAAATAGGGCACATTGAAGTCAAAGAAATTAAAAAATGATAATAGAAAATAGAATTTGGGAACACGGTAATGTCATTAATTTAATCCCCAATCTTATCCTCATTCTCACTGTGATATTAAATTCGGGAAGAATTATTCCAAATGTCCACACTAAGCAATGTTCAACAAAATATTTATATATTTGCCTTCGCACGTGACTTCCAAGCTGTAATTTTCGTTTCTTCTTTTTGGTCGTCGGTGAGTCTCTTCCATTCACACTATGATAGGGATCTCCGGAGTATAGATCATCAGTAGTAGGGCTGTAAATGAGTCGAGTTTAAGGGAGTTGAGGCTTGACTCATGAAATTGACTCGTGTTTCAAATTTATTCGTGCTTGAGGTTCTGCTCAAATTTTGTTTGTCTAAATTAACCGGAAAAGAATAGATGTAACATGTTGGATTGAAATCAGCCCAATTTTTCTCAATAGAAGACGTAAAACCATATGTGCATATATATCTACATATAATTTTTTTTTTTGATCTAAAACAAGTTGAAAACTATAGAGCAAAGAGTTGTTTGTGTTTTACTCGTTTAATTAATGAGTGATTCGAACTGAAACAACGTAATTAACGAGTTGAATACGAACTGTTCACCAACAATGAGGCTTTTTTAACATCCCTACTCTAGAGGTCCAACAAAAAGTGCAAATTAATTGGGAGATTTACATACATACCACTCAATTCTTCTGTATTTACATATCTATCACCTAAATTGTAACATATATATATATATATATATATATATATATATATATATATATATATTAAACGTTATTTATACATGAGAATGTGTTTTCCTTCTTTAAATATTAGCATAGTAGTATGTTTGATGTGGGTAAAGATATTAAAAATTAAAACGTTGACTTTAGATATGTAAATAAGTGAGATTTAGTGTCTGTTTGGGGCAGTTGTAGCTCTGCTAAAAAATAATGTGTTGTTCAAAAAATTACAGTGAGTATTACAACTTTTTTTTTTGGGTGAAAATATCAGATAACAGCTAGAAAAGTGTCATCGCACATGGACATGAATGGTGTGACAACGCCGATTTCAACAGTTTGAAAACGCAGCTTTTTGAAAAAGCTACTAAAACACAGTTTACTTAAACGAGCCTGAAAACGCACCACACTAAATAAGTTGAGTCTTACTAGAACACATCTATGCTCGAATAATTAAATAACATGGTTCTAGAACTATAAAGAAACGTGTTAATTATTATCATTAAACTAAATATAAAATTAGAAATAAGTTAAAGGTGGCGAGCTAACGATATTAGAGTTGGAGTATTGTTTAAGTTTCCTTATTCATGGAGGTCCACCCATTCTAGAAGTTTAATTTTGTTCTTATCATATTCTTTAGTTGGGGGGTCAATCTGACATAATTAGTGGTCATCATTCCTTAAACTTTAGACATAATTAGTTAATTAATAGATGTAGGCATGGAGATTTTTCTCTTTAGGAGAAGTACATATTTTAATATAATACTTAGGGGCTAAAAAATAATGGTTATTTTTTCAGGAGGGTTTTTGACCATCAACCTGCAATAAGTTGACCCCCTCTAAAATATAGCGGTTGATGTCTGGTCACCAAAGTAGGCCTTTATAATAAGAATAGATTATGAGATTTTTGTGTCCTATAGTAACATATATTAGTTGATGGATATATTTTTATTGGTAATTAGGATTTTATTTGGAGGGAATAATAAGTAAATCCACTTGTCATTCATGAAAATATCTTGGAGATGTAATGATTGAGCAAAAACATTCAGTATCTTGCAGTGGTGGTTGAATGAACGATTGTATTTTAGATATTATCTCGAATCATGTCGTTCTCCATGAGGAGCTCTTTGGTGAATTTGATATGCCCTAGATAAAGATCGTCTTGCAAAAACTTTTGATGAATCCAAAAACTGGAGATTGATCTTCTAGTTAATAGCCTTATCATATAACTTCAAAGTCTCCTATGAAGCTTCTATTGCGAATGAATTTTACTTCCCCTAGTTTTGAAGAAAAACATGGTTGCTTCCTTGGGACACTTTATTGGCCTTCCTTTTAGCCTATGAAAGATCATGTCTTTGTCTTCATTAATTGAATTAGGTTAGAATAATTATCCAATCCTTAAAGAAAACCTAGAGTCTAGGTAATCAAATAATTATCCAAAGTAAGGCCAAGTCTTGCTAAATTTGTCGGTTGTGGTTTCTTGGTTCACCAAGCATCAAAAGATTATTTATTGGATTTATAAATTCATGATTGAGCTTAAAGTTTTACTAGCCATAGACTCACTGGCCATAACTTAGTAAACTTAGGTGTGCCCTTGATTAAAACTTAATGGACTAGGCCTTACAAATCCTTTGTCGGAACATAGTTACCTACGTGAAGTCTACATATTATACAAAAAGTCTAGTTAACTTATGCTAATCTAACTTTATTTAGTTCATTTAAAATATGTCTAGTTTAAGGAATTTACCCAAGGTAGCAAATATACCTAATGATAGACCTAGTCAAAAATGTGCTGAAGTTATGTTATCACTCTATTCACCCAATAACACTTAATTGCAGTACTTGTGTGTCGAATGCCACACCCAAACATATATTGAACTTAAAATGTCTAATTAACAATCCTATCCTAGACCGAACCAAAGTGAACCCAATAATACCCAATCCAAACGTATAGTAACATAATGGTTTACTGGCCAAATAGACCAGCTCAATCTGAATTCCTTTCTTATTTACACTCAATTTTGAAAATCTTGAAGATAGCTTGATAAGTGATGATTGATCATGCTCAATGTCAATAATAGAAAGCTAAATATGAGTTGGACAAGAATAAATGGATCCATGATATTCTTAATGGCCTAAGTTCAAAAATTAATAAAAATTGGGTGTTGGATTACAGCACACACTATTTTCTTGCAATAAAAATCATAGAACCACATGACCAGATATTGTTAAATAAATAATATATATAAATTCTTATTTTAAGCTAAAATCAATTGAACACGGCCGAACAAACAATCGTTCGTGTTCAACTCGTTTTTCATTTGAGCTTAAAAATTTATTCATGTTCGGCTCATTTACTTATCATCTGTCATTGAATTTATTAGTATTATGATGATCAATCACGACAATATAAAAATGAAAGTCAAGATATCGTATTGCTATACAATTTAAGTATTTTTAGCTTTTACATACGTATCACCAATTGGTATGTATTTATATATCTAACCTCTTTTGAACATTTAAAAGGTGGAATTCATTATTTTATGCACACGTGACCTATATATTGATATGCACAAATTGAAGTTTTAAGTGTTAGATCTATAAATACACATGAAATATTACATTAATCGAATAGGTTAAGATTTTGATGACATTAAGAATCTGTTTGACACAACCGCAGCTGTTTCAAGAAGCTGCTGCGGGTGAAACTGTCTGTCTCTCCTCCCCATCTCTAAGAGACAATAATCTCATAGAAGAACTTAGATGATATGCTCTAAGAGAATCACAAACCACTCTCACCCATTTATGTTCGCCATGCTCAATCAATTGTTATGGTCCTTTCACAATCATAACGAAAATTACTACCTCGATCGAACTGCACGTCCGTACAATAGCGATGATCTGACAACATCATCACTGGTATCCGAAAGTGCGAACACCATAAGTACTCACTCTCAATAGATACACTTACATTACAAGAATCCATATACTCCAATAATCTAAAATGATGTTTGGATTTTGTTGTGGGATGATTGCACAAACAAGAGAAAAAAAAACATTTTTTATTTATTTCCAGCACAATTTACATAAATAACCATTCATATTCCCAAAATCCCTCTTTCATCCCCAAATCGACCAAAAAAAATGAAAATCTGCAACTAAAATCAACCAAATCCACCTCAAATAAAGCAAATCAAGACAAAGGATGAAATCCACAAAGCAATCATCATCATCAGTCAATAATAAACTTCGATGATTTCATGAATCACACAAATCCCAACCCAAATTAGGTCACCAAAGCAAGAAAAAAACCCTAATCTATCCCCAATCTCAGTTATGGGTCTTCCCCTGCGTGTAGATGTAATCAATGTGAGCCGCAAGCGTCCTCCTCATCAAACATTCCTCTTCCCCAACTCCATCGCAGCTCAATTCCACCTTCTCTTCATCAACACCCTAAATAAATCACCCGTTTCAGAAACAGAGAAAGAAGAGAGGAGAAGATGAAATAGCAGATGTTTTCTTCAGCTACTCACCTGAACCGAGCCGGGCTTTTCTGCAGGAAGAGTTCTGGCAGCATGCGTGAAGGAGATGGAGAAGATGAGAGCAATGATAAAGAAGAGGACAGTTGCTTTAGCCATTGATGGCTCAGAAAGAACTTTCGGGGGTAGCGGGGGAGGAGAGAGAGAGAGGGGGTAGGAGAGGTGGTGAGTGGAAGAGGGTATAAATAGTGCGAAGGAGGTTGGGATTCGGTGCTATTATTTACTAAAATTAATTATCGAAAATATTTTAGGTATATTTTGCTTTTTTTTTCTGTTTAACCTAATAAAGATTTTTCTTTTTTTGGGGGTATTTACATACAGGTCCCATGAAACTTGTTATTTGCATAAAAATTAACCGCTTTTTTCCATTTTCTAAACTTGTTATCAAGATTCAAGCTAAAATCCGTAGCTCTAAAAACTCATGTAGAAGCTTAATTTGTAAATTTCAATATTTTGAGTGATATATTTGTAATTTCTTGGTAAATATCAATTTAGAATGATCTGTATGTAATTATTCTTTTTTTAGGCTTCTACTTATATATTACATAATTCTTATATATGACATCTGATATATATATATATATATATATATATATATATATATATATATATATATATATATATATATATATATATATATATATATAATTAGCACTATTATTATTTTTTAAAAGGTGAATTACTTATATTCATATATAAATTAACAACAAAATGGTGTATATATGTGTGTGCGTGTGGGTGCGCGCATATATCGTACTGTTGGTTTTCATCTACGATGTAAGTTGTAAGTCCTTTGAGGATCGGGTTCGGATCCACTTGGCGATGGTCATTTTATGGAGGATGGTGCTAAAATTGTTAGACACATTAGAGATTATTGGGGCTCTCTAATCATTTTTTTATATATTCATATATATATATATATATATATATATATATATATATATATATATATATATATATATATATATATATATATATATATAAATAATGATTGGTATAACATTTATTTTTCTTCATTATATATAATATTAAATTGAAGAGTGAAATGTCTACTAACTAGAAAAGTAGTTATTTATTATTTATTTATAACATTCTAAAGATTTAATTTTGATTAAGAGATTTAAGCTTTGGTTAAATTGGGCTCGATTTTATGGCGCCGGTTTGAAATGGAGAAAAGTCATTTGCTTTGAAATTGGAAGATGTCAGAAATTTGCGGCAATCAGCCTTCTTGTGTGCTCATTTTTTAATATATATATATATATATATACATATATATATATATATATATATATATATATATATATATATATATATATATATATATATATATATATATATAATTTACATACATATCACTCAATTACTATGTATTTACATATTTAAATTCTTATGTACATTTATGTTCTTAAAGTTTAAAATAATGATAATCTAGATGTGATATGAAGGATTTTACCCAAATGGGACTGAGTGCATTTTCAAAATACACCGCACCAAATAAACTGTCCCCAAACTGATCATAAGTTATAGTTTCGTCAGACTAATCTTTTTCTTCATCCCTTTACCTAGGTGTATCATGACCTTCTTAGGATTCATTAGATGGATATATACCTAAATTTTATTGAACATGTTAAACCATGGCAAGCCTTGATCTCTTATAATCTTAGTGAACTAAATCCTCACAAAATTAATCATCAAATTTTTAATCTAGCCTAAGATCCCCCGAGATCATCATTGTTAACATTCAAATTATCCAGATCTATCCTAAACTACATTAGATTGATTTTATCCCTTGTTAGCTTAGTAAAATATCATAATTGTCTCATAAGTTGTACTAGTAATGCCATTATTGAAACCTACAACTTAAATTGAACTAATAAAACACTAGCCTAGAACTGACCCATTTGATTGGATTTAGAGGGTAAATGGACTCCAGGGAATAGTGTGTTCGACCATATATTGGCTTAAGTGATATAATTGACCCTAGAGAGATTTAGTACTTATTCCGCTTTTTATCTATAAAGATTAAGCAAGTTTATTAGTTGTCTTTATAACTATAGATCTTGTAGTGATCCGCATGAAGATAACTGCGAGGAACCATCTTATGCTTTTGTTTTAGGCAACATGAGTATTATTGTTATGGGGTCTAACAAAATGCTATTTAAGAAATTTTGAAGAGGGGTGGGTTGGAATCGTTCTTTATTGAGAAACTATTCTTAACCTTAACACTAGAGTTGATCACGAAGTGCCTCACATGTGACTATTGGTAGGAGGTGGAAGTAGATTTATCTTGAATGAAGATTAAAAAGGGGATTTACATTGATAGCAAACAGTTATTGTGCATTTATATTTATGTTGATAGCAAACAGTTAAATAAAGAAGGCTTAGCTTGATTGGAAACACCTTTACTAATATATGCCATGAATTACACAAATTGGCCTTGCCCTTGATTTAAGATCAATTTTATATTATATTGTATGGATTTAAACAATATAATGGTATCTTTAATGATAATGCACCGTGTTTGGGTTGATAGTCAGTGATGTGCGGTGGATGTCAGAAGTATATTCATCCACGTTGTATATTCTGGTAAGTCATATGTATATTCAATGTAACATATGATAAATGTCATGAATTAATTTTCATATGTTCCTTATGTTGTCCAGAGACTTTCATTCACACAATGATAATGACTCTCATATCAAACACTACATGTGACTAACCACACATCCGGATAACGGTCCGGATACGACCACACTGTCATGTATCACTTGATGGCCCATCTGAACCTTCATTCGCATGTCAGATCACCAAACAAAATATTGTCACCATATCAAGAAGTCCAAATTAAAGATAAAATAAATAATTTTTCAATAACATCAACCTAATAAAAATAATTTTTTTATATTCATACATTTAAATAAATTTTGATGTATTAAATTAAAATATATTAAAAAGAGAAATTTACATAAATTCCACTGCTCGTATATAGTTACACTGCTAAGACCCAAAAATTGATATTTAAATTTATAACATCTTGATGTTATAAATTATATGCATGAAATTATATACTTCACTTATAAAAAGATTTTTGTTCTGATGCTTAGACATTAAATATGTAAATATATAAGAATTATATGGTATTTATGTAAATGCCCCCGAAATAATAATGCTAGATAAATAATAATATTATTATTATATAGTTGTACGTATTGCACAGTCCACAAGTCAACATGTCAGCTCAACATTGTATTAATTGACCATGACTTTTAATTATATACTTATAATAATTTTTTTAGATGTATTATTTTGACTTTATTTTTGATCGACTTTAGTATTTTTTTTTTAAATTATAATGAAGGTCTACCCTTCATAAAATATTGTTATGGAAAAAAATTTTAATGTAATTTAATTGGATAATTACAAAAAGACCACCCAAAACTGATTATTTACAAATCAACCATTCACTTTTATCTATTTTTCAAATTCTCACTGAAATATCAAAATTCAAGATAAAATCCCAACTCTTATTCTTCATTTTTACCAAATTCCCAATAATTTGATCGCGACACACGTAAAGATATCAGTTCGCTTGTTAAAAATAATATTTTAGGGGTTATTTCGTAAATATCAAAAATTCAGATGATCTATATGTAATTATCTGGCTCAATTTCTTATTATCCAAATAATTATTACATTATTTATTTACTTTTAATTAAAAACTAATTTTCTTATGAACCAAAATTAGCTCCTTTTTTCAGTTTTGATTGGCAAATAAAATTTAAACAAATAAATTTAATCAGTCAATAAAATTTTTTTACATGCTCAAAATATATTCTAAGTAAAAAAAATATGAAATTTAAAATAAATAACGAAATAATTAATTAATAAATTTTTGCATTATATTTACTTACTATAAATATTTATAAAGATAGCAAGCTTCTAGAAATCCACGCTGGCATTACATTTATAAAAAAATTTACATATGTACCCCATAATTTCTAAGAATTTACATCTAACATCTAGAATTTGATATTTTTATAATATTTTAATTAGTATAAAATATGTGTGCATGAAAAAATACATTTCACTCTCTAAATGTTAACAAAAATGATTCTTCTTAACATAATATTAAAATTTTGAATATTACAAATATAACTATGAAAATTTAAATGTTAGATATGTAAATAGCTAAGAGTTGTGTAATATGTTTTGAACAATAAATATTTATAAAAATACCAATAGCTTCTAGAAATGTAATAAAAATTGTTTATTCTTCTGATAGGCGGAATCTTCGCATGAAGAATTTATCAAAGCGGTCTCCACAATTTAATATTTAAGTCATAATTAATTACTTAATTAGTATCCCAACAGAGGTTTGAATGTATTAAATAATTCGAACATAGATTTTGTTCCCAAAAGTATTAGGGGCTTTTTTACATACATACCACCCGATTCCTATGTATTTACATATCAACACCTAATTTTTTTTTATTTTCCATGCAAATATTTTTACCATATTAAAAATATCATATTCAATATTTTAGAAAGTGAAATGCACCTTTTTTTTTTCCATGCACAGAAAAGGTGTCGGGCTGTCAAAATGGTTCGCAGCTCGTGTTTGGCAAATTAATAAGCTTCATTTGGTAAGTTAATGAGTCAAACACAAACACTTTTGTTATGCTTAATATATAAAAGAGCCGAATATGAAAAAAAATTTATTCGTTCGTATTTAACTCTTTTTGACACAAAAATTACTCATCATATATATATATATATATATATATATATATATATTGATGAATAGCATCTTTAAAAATTTTAATTGACTATAAGGCTACAAAAATATATAATTAATTAAAGATATTAAATAAAAAATAGAATAAAAATATATTAAATTGTATTTAAATAATATTATATAATAAAAAATAAGATTTAAATCTTGCCTCAATTTTTAACATCATACGACTGCATGATTAGAGTGATCAAAACAATTTTTTGTTTGCGAATAACTCGTGTTCAATTGGATAAGCGAACGAGCCAAACATGAATACATAAAATGTGTTTGAAATATAAACGAGTCGAACACAAAGAATGATATTTTTTAACGAGCCGAAAGCGAGCGAACTCCACGTGAGACTGGGCTCCATTGTATTCGGCTCATTTGTACCCCTAATTAGGTGGTATAGACATGCAAAAAATTTAAATTTAGTTGTTAGGTACAAAACTACATAGGAATTAAATGGTGTTTATGTTAATCTCCAAAATTATCTAATAATATATTTCTAACACCTAAATTAACTATCATTTGAATGATGAATATTTACAAATTAACTATCAAATCGATGTAATTATGCTTATCACAGTAAAAATATTGAGAATTCGATAAAAATGAAAAATAGGGGTCAGTGTTTAATCATGAATTTCGATATTTGAGAGAGATTTTGAAAAATGGATGAAAGAGGGTGGTAGATTTGTAAACAGCAGGATTTTATTAATCTGTTCGTAATTGCCCTTTGGACTAAATAAGATTTTTAAAATAATAGTAATTTAATACTAATTATACTGTATTCACAATGGAAAATTATGATATTGTGATGGCCTTTCATGCATATATACAAAGACAGTTAGGACATAACAAACCCACACTATTTTACAGCCGAATTTCCAGTGATGAGCTACAACTGTTTTAGTGCTTCTGTTTATAACCGCCATTAATTACATACTAAAACTAAAGAGCGCAGCCATTAGACTGCACTTCACTGTTTCATCTTTTACGGATCAACTTCCCCAATGGATCAGCAAAGCTTCTCCTTCGAATGGGAAGAAGCGGGTGTGGAGCAATGCTTCTTCTTTGACGACGAGCATTATGAAGTCGCCGAACCCCTCTTCAGCTTCCACGATGAGTCCGATCTTCTTCCCTTCGACACCATCTTCCAAAACGACATCGATCCATTAATGGTCACCTCCTCGTCTACAAATGTTCAAGAATGCCTCAATTACTCCATCCTTCCCTCCCCCGAATGCATTCAAGAGCAGCCTCCTCCACTTTTTCAGCAAAGATCGTTCTTTTATCCCTCTGCAGATTCCACAATGACGGTGGCTGCCAACGCCAGTGGCGGAGGGAGTTGTTCTATAACTGTGCAGAGTATTGCGGCGAGACAGCGACGAAAGAGGATAAGTGAGAAGACACAGGAGCTCAGCCGTCTTATCCCTGGTGGAACAAGGATGACTACAGCTCAAATGTTGCAGGCCGGCTTCCAATACGTGAAGTTTCTTCAAGCCCAACTTTCCATTCTTAGTCTCATGGCTTCCTTTCCAGTAAGTTTTTTATTTTTTTTCTTTTGATACTCATATTTATGGTTATTTCTATAAAATGTTATTTATTATTAACTGAGGGTGATGAGTAGGAATTCAAAAGTGCAAAGGATGAGTATCTGCAAATTCTATTAGCTTCTCCGGCAATTCAAGGGAGGTTGTCTGCGGAGGAAATGTGCATCGTGCCGACGGATATGGTGGATGGATCAAGCTGCGGGGCTTGAATTTAATTCTGAAACATTAATTTCAGGTTCTATTGATCCATTTATTTAGTCGCGTCGTATGTTTAGCTTTTGCATTATTTAAATTGTCTGCATTGTAAATAGTTACGTTTATTATTAGCATCTGTAAATACATAGGTTGGATACTTCAAAAAATTAATCACCTGAGTGGTTAATTTGTAAATACCAACAGTTCATTGGTCTGTAATTAATTGTCCCTTTTTTTTTAATCATTTGAAAATAAATGGAGTCGTTAATATTGTTTATGCTTATTGCATTTTGTTTATGATGAAGCAAAAATATGTCAGTATATATATATATATATATATATATATATATATATATATATATATATATATATATATATATATATATATAATATATATAAATATATATATATAGTTGTGATTTGAAATATGTACAGTTTTTTTTTTTAATCATTTTAAAATAAATGGAGTCGTTAATATTGTTTATGCTTATTGCTTTTTGTTTATGATGAAGCAAAAATATGTCAGTATATATATATATATAAATATATATATAATAACTTTAACCTATCTATAGCAAATAAATCGGCATCATATATAATCATTTACATTAATAAGCAAATATTTGCACAACAAAAGCAAGAACCTAACAATAATAATATAATAAAAAAATTTAGGTGCAGAGTGAGGCATTTCATCAAACACCTTCCGAGCATCTCTCACGTTTTCTTCGCATCATACCATCCAAACCTAAGATGCTTATCCTTCCTTGTAATTTTTTTTTTTAATAAAGAGTAATTATTTTCAAGAAAGTATTTACAAATATAATGTTATATTTCACTTTCTATAAATATTTATTTATATAACACTTAAATATTTAATATCATCATAGAAATAGCGCTAATATTTTTTTATATATATAGTAATATTTTCGTGTGATTAAGAGATTAAAATGTTATATAAGAAAATAACAAAGTTTAGGAATTAGCTAAATATAAATCTATAAAAATTATATTATGTGATTATGACTTCTTGGGATATCTTTTTTCTTAGATATTTTATTTTTCATATTTAACATTAAATAAAAATATATTTGATATTCTAGCTGATGTTATATTTATTTATTATTTTATTGAATATTACACAATGTAGTAATCACTTCACTTCACTTATGAGTCTCCAAAAGTGAGTACGATTCCAATATTTTAAAGGAAGATTTCCATACATACCAAACACTACATTTTTACGTATTTACATATCAAACACCTAAAGTACTCTAATTTTTAAATATATAACAACTTATTTTGCATTTTAAAACACTGAAATATTGACAAATTTTGATGTGATGTAAAATATTTGGTTGTTCAAACTATAAAATATAAAGTTTAGATGTGTTATAAGTAAATGCATAAGATTAAGATTTGAGTGTAACGTATATAAATGCTCTTATTTTTATTTTATATTGGAAGATTTATATATAAATGATTTTTTTTTTTTTAAGAACTCAAAAAGATAACCAAACTTAACCGCAAACAAAGTGCCTATCTATAGCAAATAAACTATTTGTATTTATATTCAGAAACAAATTAATTCAGCAAATAAATTTTGCCTATCTATAGCAAATAAATTGGCATCAACTGTACTAATCTACACTACTAAGCAAATATTTGCAACAACCAAAGTAATAAAATAATAATAATATAATAATAAAAAAACATTTAAACACCTTGTGAGCATCTCTCACCCGTTCTTCCCATCATACCATCCAAGCCTAAGATACTTATCCTTCGTCGTAAACTTCGTGCAATGAAACCCAGCCACAACCCAAATCACCTTATGCACACAGTTCTCAACCTCAACTGCCGGCCTCCCGCCGCCGCACTTCTCCGCCATCTTCAACGGTAGTAAAAATGTCACTTCATACACGGGCCTCTAATTCATAAAAAGAAAAAAAATGATCAGCAAAATTAAAACCCTTTACCGTTATCCCGTAGAACACGCTCTGTTTCGTGTTGATGGCCACCGAAACGACTTAACCGCAAACAAAGTGCTGAATCGAATAAAAAATGGTTCCCTGCAAGTCGTTCCTTAGGGGCAGACAACCACGTCGTAGGGGCGAAGGAGGCCGGAGGATTCTTCTATTATGCAATTTGTATTTCTGAAATTAGACATTATAAAAATTATATTTTTAGATATATTGCTTTAAGGTGGAAAAAATAGGAAAAATTTTACTCGATTGAAAATATTTGGATTTACCTGTAAATAATTTTTCACTTCATTCTTTGTCAACCCACGAACCGCCATTCTTTTTTCTGATCCGTTTTGGACTTCCTACTGAAAAAGACAATAAATAACCATCATGTTACATTGCAATTGAGTCCAACAAAAAAAGTAAGAAATAAAATTTTTATCTTATTATATCTACAAGACAGTAAAACACATAAACTATAACTCTCACCTTTAAGTTCTTGCAATGTGGCCACAAAATGCCGGTGAAGTTCCGGCGACCAAGAGCATCGTGCTTTTCTCTTAGGGTCCGTTTGGGCGGTGACAGTGCGGCACCGCACCACAGTATGCTGAATATAATTTTTACCGTCATTCGCCATCGCAGGGTTTGCTGGGGCTGAGATTGCCAAAGAACGATCCTGCCACGAAGATCCTACATCTTTTTCTTCCTTCTTCATAAAAAAATTTTTAACATTGCTTTCAGATTTTAGACACCCAATATTGTCCATCTTCCTTTGTGAAAACTCAATTTTAATGCAAATTCAAAAAATAACAAAGGAATAAAAGAAAAAAATAAAGTTATTTTTAGTTTTTACAGAAAAATACCTCGTCGAAATCGTTCTTGAAATATATACTCTGATCGTTATAGTTAGCGTTCCGGACTTGATCCGTGCTCGTCCAATCCATCTCGTCCACAGTGCTCTCCCATTGCATCTCTTCGTGCTCATCTTTCTCTTCGTATACTTTGCTAATATATTTCATGTTTTTGTCTTGCTCCACTTCAAGTTTTAGTTGATCGATTACTAGCAAAATTGACAAAATAATTAAAAGAAAACAAATTTTTATAAAAGAAATTATTGCGAATTCAGAGAGAATTAAAGAAGTTATTAGTGCACCTTCATCGAGGAGAATCATGCATAGAGGAAGCTCGCGTTTGAACACTTCGATTTTGCGTCTTTCTTCTTCCAATGGGTTGATGAAACCTTTCAAGAGTAATTTATCCTTCAAAATATAGCTAATCGATTTGAGACCAAGTCTCATATATTGCTCTCTCATCTCCATGATTAAACTTTAAATTGTAAGTTTACAGGGATGAAGAACAACGGAGAGTGCTCTTAAAGACTAACGTGAGCTGAGTATAGCAGAGAAGGAGTTGTTCCTATGGAGGAGATAAATGAGTGTCTTCTGGGGGAGTTAGCAAAATTTAGGCAAAATATTTGCATACAAAGAAAAGTTCAATTCCATAAAATGAGGTAACCAACGTTGTAACATTTCAATTTTATTGATAAAATTAAATATTATTTATTTATTTACAAATTTTCAAAATAAAAATATATATCATACATACCTAAATACAAAAAAAAAACTTACATACACCCGTAACTATATATATATAGAGAGAGAGAGAGGGAGATTACAATACTGATATAAAAATACTCGTATAAGAAAATCAAATAATTAATTCTAACTCATTGCTCGTGAGGTTTTAGGTTAAAAAATTATTGGGAGATAAACATAGATACCACACAAGTCTTATGTATTTGTCCATAACGCCCTAAGATTTGATATTTACCTATATAACATCTTTTAGCCATAAATCCATGCATAAAAAATGTGTATTTCGCATTTAAAAAGAGGATGATGGTGTTGATTTTTATGTTATACTAAATAATTAAATGATATGCATGTTATTATTAATGCTTAGGTGCTACATAAGTTCCTCTAAAAGCGTTATGTATATAAATGCCCCTAAAAATTTTTAAATGCTAAAGAGTCAATTGTCTACAATGGGTATATATATATATTTATTCAGAGCATTAAATATATATATATATATATATATATATATATATATATATATATATATATATATATATTCACAGCTTTAAATAAATTTTAATGCATCAAATTAAAATAGAAAAAAAAGGGAGAAATTTAGATAAATTCCACCCAATTCTTATATATTTACATTGCTAACACCCAAAATTTGATATTTAAATTTATAACATCTTGATGTCATAAATTATATGCATGAAATTATGTATTTCACTTATAAAAAGATTTTTATTATGATGTTAAAGTTTTAATTGCTATCTATTTAAATATGAATGTTTAGACGTTATATGTAAATATATAACAATTATACGGGATATATCTTATATTTTCATAGTATATAGAATACATATGTAGCACAGTTGAGAGGATGAGGGGCGATAAGAGCGGAAATGGTTCTTCACGCTCCTCTAGGGTTTTCTTGCCTCGTCCGTCGGTGCTTGTTGATCGATTCTTCTCTGCTGTTCTCCTCTCTTTTTCGGCTAATATTCTTCAGATCTGAAGTCTTTTAGCTTCCTTGATGGCCGATCTTCTCAATCGACCTTCCTTTTTGGAAGCTCTCATGGGTAACATTGATCCATCTTCATCTTCTTCTCCTAATCTTTGTTTATTTCCTTTATCCTTCAGAGATCAGTTCGGAGAAGACGGATCTGAAGGATTATTGAAGAAAGCTTCAAAGAAAAACTGCTCTAATCTTTAATGAAGAGGAAACTGCACTTCTTGCAGAGCCTCTAAAATATACTTTGATTGGTAAGTTTACTTACGCTCATCCACAAATGGAGGTTATTCGCAGGTATTTTGCTGATCTCAAACTTATAGGTAAATGGAGTGTAGGGCTTATTGACGGTAGGAATCTAATGATAAAACTTGAGAATGAGTCTGATTACACGCAGCTCTTCTCTAAGAAAGTTATTCAAATAGAAAAGGTTTATATGGAACTCCTTAAATGGACGATAGATTTTAACCCCAAAGAAGAACCACCAATTGTTCCTATCTGGTTTCATTTTCCGGGGTTAAAATTGTAATTCTATAATAAGAAAGTTTTGTATTCTCTTGATAAGATTTTTGGCACACCAATGAAAGTAGATATGGCATCTGTTAATTATAATAGGTCGTCTAATGCCAGAATTCTTAATGAGAGGGATGTCACTGCTCCTTTCTGCGATTCTGTTTGGTTAGAAGACTCTGGTTCCGGTTACTGGCAATCAGTAGAAATGGAATATATTCCACCCTACTATAGTAAATGTCGTATGTTTGGACACATTTTTAATAACTGTTATATTGCTCATTTGAAAAGTAAACATATCAAAAACCTTAATAATGATGTTGAGGTTTCTAATAAGGATGGTAATAAACAACCTCTTCTTGATCAGGATATGAATAATAAATCGCAAGATGTTCAAATATTGCGATTCTAATGTGATTATCATTCCCGATAAAGGGGATAATGATGGTCGATCTTTTCTTAAAGATTTACCACAAGATGGAAATATTTTGATTTCTACTTCTAAAGATTTACCACTCGATGTTTTGAACAAAGATTTGGTTCAAGAATATGATGGTCTAAATGAAAGTAATGTCAACGAAATGTTCATAACATCGGTAACCAATCGATTTTGTTGATTGATTCTATTCTTGCTCGAGCCATTGATAATGTGCATATGTCTATTAACTTTAAGGAGAAATAATCTATTGGGAATATGATTTCTGATAATATGAATGCAGAACTTAATGTTTTTACAGGCCTAAGCTTGAAGATGAATGGTTGACCCAAAAATCTTCGAGAAGGAGAAAATTTAAGGGTAGCCGTGAGTTAAGCAACATTAACCCTGATGCTGTGCATGATCACATGAATGGTAAGACTGATTCCAATGAGGTAACTTCTACTTCTAGGGTTACTAGGGGTAGAAAAGATACTGATGATGAATTATAATGCATTGATCTGGAATATTAGAGGTATTGCTAAAAGTGATGCCTCTAATAGACTTAATAATCTTATCAGAAAGTATCATTTGAATTTTTTTGGCATACTTGAGCCTTTAGTTAATTCTACTAATAATTCTAAATATGTTAAAAAGATTGGTAATTTTCAGTTTAAGGCAAATGTTAATAATAATATTTGGTTTTTTTGGAAGGACTTCATCAAAGTTGATGTGATTATTAATCATGCTCAATTACTACATGTATTTGCTTCTTATCTTGACATCTCTTTCCAATTTTCTATTGTTTATGCTGGATGTATAAAACAAGAAAGACTTTGCTTATGGAATTTAATTAATTCTATAGGTCCTATGATGGACCCCTGGCTAGTTGGTGGTGACTTTAATATTATTTCTTCTGTTAATGAGAAGAGAGGTGGTGTTTACCCTAATGTTAATCTTATATCTAACTTTAATTCGATATTCTTGATGCTGAGCTTTTTAACTTAGGGTATAGTGGTAATGCTTTTACTTGGCATAGATGTAATGTTTTTGAAAGGCTTGATAGATTCCTTGCTAATGCTGGTTGGTACAATAAGTTTATAAATTTTTAGATTTTGCATCTAGCCTTTAATGCATCCGATCAC
The DNA here is from genome assembly GCA_022702705.1 of Papilionanthe hookeriana x Papilionanthe teres. NCBI lineage: Eukaryota > Viridiplantae > Streptophyta > Magnoliopsida > Asparagales > Orchidaceae > Papilionanthe > Papilionanthe hookeriana x Papilionanthe teres. The sequence goes on from CM040435.1 coordinate 4,338,987, forward strand.
ACCCTATTTTGCTTAAAGTTTTCAATAAAAATAATAAGAAAAACTGTTTTCATTTCAGTTTCCTGAATGCTTGGTTTATTCATCCTAATTTTTTGGAGTTTATTAAATACAACTGGTCTTTTAGCAATTCTGATTATACTTGTCATCATCTTAATTCGGGCGAGAAATTATGGTATCTTCATAAGCATCTTGCAAAAAAATTAAGATTTTGGAATTGGAATGTTTTTGGCAATATAAATAGGATGGTAGATGAAGTCGAAACTAGAGTCCAGGATTTGGAGATCTTGTACCAGCATAATGTCATTACTTTTGATCTTTTTATTCAAGCTCAAAAGGATCTTACTTATGTTATTAATATCGAGGAAAGCTTTTATGCTCAAAAGGCTTTTAAGTCCAATTTTATTGATGGAGATAGAAATACTTCCTACTTTCATGCTTGCATTAAGAATAGAAGAAATAAAAATTTTATCTCTTCGATTAGAGATGAAAATGGTTATGTTTTAACTAATGAGGATGATATTATTAATGATGGTATTAGATTTTTTGCTAATTTATTTTCTAATGATAATAGTATTCTTGAGATGATTAATCCCGATGTTTTTCCTTATGCTTGATACTTTACAAAGTGAGAATTTTACTTATGTTCCTGATTCTTCGAAATTAAATTTATTCTGGATAGCATGGATGATGGTAAGGTTGCTTGGGCTCGATGGCTTTCTTGTCGAGTTTTATAAGCATTGTTGGGATATCATTAAAACTGAGGTTATTGGTGCTTATTCAGGATTTCTTTCATGGTATTGATTTACCAAAATTTTTTAAATGCTCCAATATTATTCTTATTCCTAAAGAGTATAGTATTAACTCTTGGAAATCTTTTAGACCTACCAGTATTAATACTGTTATCTCTAAACTTATTTCAAAGATTATTGTTAACAGAATTCAAGGTGTTTTAAGCAAGTTAATTTCTTTAAATCAGACTGTCTTTATTAAAGGCAAAACTATTATTGATCAAACTCTTACTGTGCAAGAGCTGCTATTTGATCTTGATAAGAGTAAAAGAGATGGGAACATTATTTTTAAGATGGATATTAAGAAAGCCTTTGATTCTATTAGATGGGAGTTTATTATTCAGGTGTTAAAGGCTCATGGGTTCAATCAGAATTTCTGTAATTTAGTTTATAGAATCCTTAACAATAATTATTACTCTCTCATTATTAATGGTAATTCTGCCGGGCACTTCATGTCTTCTAAAGGTATCAAGCAAGGTGACCCTCTTTCTCCATACTTGTTTATCCTTGCTTTGGATTATTTTTCTAGATGCATTAATAAGTTATATGTTGATAATCCTTCTCTAAATTATGTGCACAAAGGATGTATCAGCATCTCTCATTTATGTTATGCTGATGATCTTATTATTCTTACCAATTCTAATAAGAGATCAATTAAGAAGATTTGGAAGCTTATTATTCATTTCCAGAATACTTCTGGCTTGCATTTTAATTCTGCTAAGTGCTCTTTTTATGGGTCTAAGCACATCAGTAATATGAAGCTTAAGTGGATTGCTGAGTATACTTTATGTCAGTCTGCTGTTTTACCTATTAAATATTTTGGTTTTGTTTTAGATAAAAACCCTAAGAGAATTGCTTTATTTTCTGATTTGGTTGACAAAATTAGGATGAAAATACGTTCTTGGGAAAACAAGTTTCTTTCTTTTGGGGGACGTATTACTCTCTTGAAGAGTATTCTTACATCTCTTCCTCTTTACACTATTCGAGTGATGAATGTTCCTCGAGTACGTTATTATGAGGATTGAGATTTTATTTAATAGCTTTTTATGGGATGGTTGCCATAAGAAGGGTTTACACCGGAAATGTTTGGAGAAGCTTTGTAAACCCATTTCTAATGAGGGTCCAGGTTTTAGAAGAGTTGCCGACTCTATTAGATATAATTACATGAGGCTTTGGTTATATTTTAGAGAAAATAATTCTATTTGGGCTCATCTTCTCTCTTCTAAATATTGTGCAAATCCGCATCCTTTATCTATTTCTTCTGCTTCTAATGACTCTTATATTTGGAAAGAAATGATAAAGGTCTCTCATTTGGCTGAAAAGTTTATTTGTTGGGATGTAGGTTATGGTAATCTTTCCTTCTGGTATGATGACTGGACTACTTTAGGACCTCTTGCTAACTGCTATGATGGTCCTCATGACATCAATGTTACTGTTAATGAATTACAGGATAACTCTCACTGGAGCCTTTCTAAATTAAGCTCTGTGATTAAGCAGAATGATGTTTTTTTCATTTCTAATATTCGTTTAGATAATACCAGAAGGGATATTCCTAAGATCAAGAGTAAATTTGGTGATTCTATTACTAAAACCTTTGCTATAGCTGATTCTTTTACTGCTGGTTATGATCTTAGTTGGCTTTGGAACAAGTGGCTGAAGCCTTCTATATCTTTTTTCACTTGGAGACTTTTACATAATTGCATTTCTATTGATGATCTTCTTAAGCTTAAGGGCTTAGAATTGTTTCTAAATGCTATTTATGTAATAATGAGGAGGAATCTATTTTACACACTTTTCTTAACTGCAGTTTTGCTGTTGAAATTTGGACTAAAATTTTTAATCTTTGTGGCAGGTCTGATTCTTTTCATGGTTATAATTCCATTCTTGACATGTTTCAAGACTAGGACTCGTAAGGAGCATGTGTTTCTTAGTAATATTCCTTCTATTATTGTTTGGTTTATTTGGATAAACCGTAATAATATTAAACATAATGGTAATGTTAATAGTTCTATTAAAGTTGCTTGGACAAATTTTTTCCTATTTATCTAAATGCTTAGTTGTGGTAGATTTTAAATCTATTAACAACACTTATATTTCTCGCTTTGATTTGTAATCTCAAGCTTTCTCTGAATATTGTTAATAAGTCTGGCATTATTTCTCATTGGTGCAAACCTCCTGCTCCTTTTCTGAAAATTAATACTGATGCTTCTTGGAGCATTTCTAAAGCTGGTATTGGTGGCGTTATTCGTGACTGGAATGGTTTGGTTATGGCTTGGTTTGCTGGTCCTATTTCACGCTTCGACACCCTTAATTGCCGAAGTCGAAGCAATTATTTTTGCCTTACTCATTGCTAGACATAAAAGATGGATAAATATTATTCGGAACCGATCGCTTAACCCTTTGCAATACTTATTCTTTAAACTTAAATTGTCATTGGAATATTGTTTTACAGATTAGGAAAATTAAAGCTCTTTCAGTTGGATTGAACGTTGTTTGGACTCATACTCGACGTGAAGATAATGTAGTGGCGGATTAGATTGCCAAACTTGGATCTCATCTCCTCAAGCCTGTTGTATCTGATTATATTTCTATGTTTTTAACTTCGGTCATTGCTTTAGATAATTAGTCTTCTGTTTGTCTTTTGTGTTTTTGTGTGTTTGTTTTGGTCGTGTGTGTTGTATTTTTTCTTTTTTTGGAAAAAGGACCCAATATTTTTCTTTTTTTGTGATTATTGTAGGGTGTGTGAGTTGGGACCTTTTTGCCAGTTTTGTACTTTTTTATTGGAGTAATAAAATCGAGCCTATATGCTCATTTATAAAAATAAAAAATATATATAACAATTATATGGTATTTATATAAATGCCCCCAAAATAATAATGGAAGATAAATAATAATAATATTATTATATAGTTCTATGTACTGCTCAGCCCACGTATGTCCATTCAACATGACAACTCAACATGGTATTAATTGACCATGACTTTTTTTATAGCTATAATAATTTTTCTAGATGTTTTATTTTGACTTTAATTTTGATCCACTTTTGTTATTTTTTTTTTTAATTATCAAACGACTTTTTGTCAGAGAACAGCTTCATGTTTGGTTTGATAACGAACGTAATCGAATACGAACGCATATTTTGTGTTCGAAATATAAACGAACCGAAAACAAACATTGATATTTTTAAACGAGCTGAGACTTGGCTTACTCGTGTTCAGCTTGTTTACACCTCTAATAAAGTGGTATACATATGCAAAAAAATTAAAATTAGTTGTTAGATACATAAATACGTAGGAATTAAATGGTATTTATTTTAATTTTCCAAATTATCTAAAAATAAATTTCTATAATATATCTGATTTTATGCAAGAAATAAGGGCTAACTACATGCCGGCCATTTGAATGATTAATATTTACAAATTAACTATCATATCGATGTAATTAAGCTTATCGAATTTGATAGAAATGAGGGTGGTAGATTTGTAAATAGCAAGTTTTGAGTAATCTGTACGTAATTGTCCCCATGGAATAGATAAGATTTTTAAAATAAATAACAATTTAATACTATTTATACTGTATTTACAATGGAAAATTATGATATTGTAATGGCCTTTCATGCATAAATACAAAGACAGTTAGAACAATAACCGTATACTATTTTACAGCCGAATTTTAAGCCATCAGCTGCAACTGTTGACCGCCGTTAATTACATACTTAAGCTAATAAGCGCAGCCACTTCACTCCCTTCGACACTATCTTCCAAAACGATATCGATCCATTAATGGTCTCCTCCTCGTCAGCAAATGTCCAAGAATGCCTCAATGCCTCTGTCCTACCCTCCCCCCAATGCATTCACGAGCAGCCTCCTCCACTTTTTCAGCAAGGATCTTTCTTTTATCCCTCCGTAGATGCCACTGCAGTGGCGGTAGCTGCCAATGCTAGTAGCGGAGAGAGTTGTTGTACGTCTGCACAAAGTGTTGCGGCGAGGCAGCGATGAAAGAGAATAAGTGAGAAGACGCGGGAGCTCAGCCGTCTTATACCCGGCGGAACAAGGATGACTACTGCTCAAATGCTGCAGGCTGGCTTCCAATACCTCAAATTTCTTCAAGCCCAAGTTCTCATTCTTGATCTCATGGCTTCATTTCCGGTGAGTTTTCTTTGTGATAATCTCATTTATAATTGTTTCTGTAAAATGTTGCTTATTATTAACGGAGACTGATGGGCAGGAATGCAAAAGTGCAAAGGAGAAGGATTTGCAAGTGCTGTTAGCTTCTCAGACAATTCAACAGAGGCTGTCTACAGAGGGTTTGTGTGTCATGCCAGAGGAAATTGTGGAGATGGTGGATGTGTTGAAATTAAAACTTGATTTTAGTTGTTTTAAAAGTATAATAAGAGCCTCATTTAGAAGCTTATTCTAGAATGTGTGGTAGGTGTGGTAGGTGTAGAATTATTGTATGGTAGGTGTTGAATTATTGTGTGGTAGGTGGGGAATTATTGTAACCATTGGATTAGAATTATGATGGCACAATCCAAGCCGTTAATTTAGGAAGTGCCACTAGTATAAATAGGGGTGGAGTTTTTGAGTTTGTATCAAGCAAAGAAAATAAAGTGAAGCTTCTTCCATAAATTTCTAGCCTTTGCCAAATCCCAAAAGCCTCTCCATTCCAACAAAGTGGTATCAGAAACTAAAGGTTCCTTTATAGAGCAATGGCAAATGGTGGTATGGTTTCCTTCCAAGTCCCGATGCTTAAGAAAAGCATCTACGACAATTGGAGTATCAAGATGAAGGCACTTCTTGGAGCGCATGATGTTTGGGAGGTTGTGGAGAAAGGCTACGATGAGCCAAGCGATGAGTCCGCTCTATCCACAACACAGAGTGATAGCTTAAGAGACTTGCGGACAAGAAGGCTCTCTTCCTCATCTATCAAGCTTTAGATGAAGATGGTTTTGAGAAGATGTCGAGTGTTACTTCGGCCAAGCTAGCATGGAAGAAGCTCGAGGTTTCGTATAAAGGAGAAGAGAAGGTTAAAATGGTACGACTTCAAACTTTAAGAAGTCAATTTGATATCTTACATATGAAAGAAGGCGAGTTGGTCTCCGATTACTTTTCTAGAGTCATTACAATTTCCAATCAACTAAAAAGAAATGGAGAGAAGTTAGAAGATGTGGCAATCATGGAAAAGATTCTTCGTTCATTAGATTCAAAATTTGATAGTATCACAACTATTATCGAAGAAACCAAGGATTTACAAGCCATGACGATAGAACAACTTCGGGTTCACTGCGAAGCCCACGAAGAAAGAAGAAGATGAATGAAGAGATTGTCGAACAACTTCTCAAAACGAATATTCAACCAAATCTGAAGGATGAAAGCTTCAACAATATTAGAAGCCAACATGGAAGAGGTGGTGGACAAGGACGAGGTCATACTAGCAAGCAAGGGTGGACTTCCAATAATAACTATGAGAAAGGAGAAAGATCTACAAGAGGACGTGGTCGAGGGCGCTCAAATTCGAGGTACGATAAATCTCAAATTAAGTGCTATAATTGTAACAAGTTCGGGCATTATGCAAAAGAATGTAGAGCTCCTACGAACAAAGTTTATGAAAGAGTCAACTACATAGAAGAAAAGAGAGAAGAAGATGGCACGCTACTACTAGCATACAAGGATAATGAAAGAGGTGAAGATAGTACATGATACCTGGACACCGGTGCAAGCAACCATATGTGCGGGAGACGAAGCATGTTCGTAGAGCTTGACAAATCAGTAAGCGGCAATATGTCGTTTGGAGATGAGTCCAAGATAGAGGTGAAAGGCAAATGTAACATTCTCATCCGCCAGAAAAATGGGAAGCATCAATTTATTTCTAATGTTTACTTTGTGCCGAATATGAAGAGCAACATCTTGAGTTTAGGGCAACTATTGGAGAAGGGCTATGATATTCACTTAAAAGAAAATACTCTCTTCTTAAAAGACAATATTGGTAACTTGATTGTTAAGGTACCAATGTCTAAAAATAGAATGTTCTTGCTTAACATTCAAAATGATATTGTCAAATGTCTCAAGACCTGTTATAAAGATGCTTCTTGGCTTTGGCATCTTCGATTTGGGCATCTCAACTTCGGAGGACTCGAATTGCTTTCAAAGAAAGAGATGGCGAGAGGCTTACCTTGCATCAACCACCCTGATCAATTATGTGAAAGATGTTTACTCGGAAAGCACTTCAGAAAAAGTTTTCCAAGGAGTCAAGTTCAAGAGCCCAAAAGCCTCTTGAGCTCATACATACAGATGTGTGCGGTCCAATAAAGCCAAACTCACTCGGTAAGAGCAACTATTTCCTTCTCTTCATTGATGATTTCTCACGAAAAACATGGGTGTATTTTTTAAAACAAAAATCAGAGGTTTTTGGAATGTTCAAAAAGTTTAAGGCGAGATGTAGAAAAGGAGAGTGGTCTCGAGATCAAAGCTATGCGATCCGATCGAGGAGGAGAATTCACTTCGAACGAATTTCAAGAATTCCGTGAAGCCAACGGAATACGTCGACTTCTAAGCGTTCCAAGATCCCCCAACAAAATGGAGTAGCGGAAAGGAAGAATATAACCATCCTTAACATGGCAAGAAGCATGTTAAAAAGCAAGAAATTACCGAAGAAGTTTTGGGCAGAAGAAGTCGCATGTGCTGTTTATTTGGCTAACCGATCACCAACAAGAAGTGTGTGGGGAAAGACACCACGAGAAGCATGGAGTGGAAGGAAGCCCGACATCTCACATCTGCGAGTTTTTGGATGCATAGCTCATGTACACATACCCGACGAAAAAGAAGCAAGCTGGATGATAAGAACGAGAAGTTCATCTTCATTGGTTACAACACCAACTCGAAAGGCTACAAGCTATACAATCCAAATACAGGGAAGTCAATCATCAGCAGAGATGTCATATTCGATGAAGGAGGAGAATGGGATTGGGAATCACATGACGAGGACTACAACTTTTTCTCATACTTGCAAGAAGAAGACGTAGAGCGGCCACGAGATCGAACAAACAAGAGAAGAGCCTACTACTCCATAAACAACATTAACTACAAGTACTCAAAGTGACTCATCGTCATCAAATTCAACGGAAAATTCAAGTGAAAGAGTACCACGCTTCGAGAAAATTACAAGATCTTTATGAGGTAACTAACAATCAAGATAATCTTACTCTTTTTTGTCTCTTTGCCGACTGTGAGCCCATGGATTTCCAAGAAGCCATACAAAGTAAGAAGTGGAAAGATGCAATGGATGAAGAAACCAAGGCAATCGAGAAGAACGACACATGGGAGCTAGCTTCACTTCCAAAAGGGCACAAGGCAATTGGTGTGAAATGGGTGTACAAAGCAAAGAAGAATTCCAAAGGAGAAATTGAAAGATACAAAGCAAGATTGGTGGCAAAAGGCTACGATCGAAGAGCAGGCATAGACTATGATGAGGTATTTGCCCTCGTTGCTCGATTAGAAACTATTAGACTAATCATCTCTTTGGCGGCCCAAAATAAGTGGAGAATACATCAATTGGATGTAAAATCTGCTTTTTGAATGGAATACTTGAAGAAATAGTTTACATTCAAGCAACCACCAGGATATGAAGTCAAAAGACAAGAAGACAAGGTTCTAAAGCTAAAAAGGCTCTCTACGGGTTGAAGCGAGCACCAAGAGCATGGAATAGTCGAATAGACAAGTATACGCAAGAGAAGGGCTTCATAAAGTGTCCTTACGAGCATGCTCTTTACATCAAGAATGATGATGGAAATGTCATGATTGTTTGTTTATATGTTGATGACTTGATCTTCACAGGAAATAATTCAAGCATGTTTGAAAAGTTCAAAGATGCGATGACGAAGGAGTTCGAGATGACAGATATTGGTCTTATGACATATTATCTTGGCATCGAAGTCAAGCAAACAAAGGATGAAATTTTCATCTCTCAAGAAGGTTATGCGAGGGAGATATTGAAGAAGTTCAAGATGGATAATAGCCAACCTATAAATACCCCTGTAGAATGCGGAGTCAAGCTATCAAAGTATGATGAGGGAAAAAGAATCGATCCAACGATTTTCAAGAGTTTGGTTGGAAGTTTGCGCTACTTGACATGCACAAGGCCAGATATTCTTTATGTTGTTGGACTTATCGATCGCTACATGGAGACTCCAACTACTACCCACTCGAAGACCGCTAAAAGAATTATGCGCTATATCAAAGGTACAATTGATTTTGGCTTACTTTACTCATCATCTAACAATTTCGAAGCTTGAAGGATATAGCGATAGTGATTGGATCTGGAGACATGGACGATCGAAAGAGCACTACGGGGTTCGTGTTCTTCATAGGAGATATCGCTTTCACTTGGATGTCGAAGAAACAACCAATTGTCACTTTTTCTACGTGTGGAGCGAGTACGTGGGCTGCAACCTCATGTGTTTGTCATTCAATTTGGCTTCGAAACTTATTAAAAGAGTTAAGTTTACCACAAGAAGAGACGATCAAGATTTCTATCGATCATAAGTTTGCAATAACGCTAGCAAAGAATCCAGTTTTCCACGATAGAAGCAAGCACATTGATACGCGCTATCACTACATCGGAGAATGCATCGAAAGAAAGGAGATACAAGTGCGAGTACGTGAAGTCTCGAGATCGAGTTGTCGATATATTTACAAAGCCACTCAAAAGTGAAGACTTTATTAAATTGAGAAGTTTACTTGGAGTCACAAAATCAAGTTTAAGAGGGGTGTTGAAATTAAAACTTGATTTTAGTTGTTTTAAAAGTCTAATAAGAGCCTCATCTAGAAGCTTATTCAGAATGTGTGGTAGGTGTGGTAGGTGTAGAATTATTGTATGGTATGTGTTGAATTATTGTGTGGTGGGTGGGGAATTATTAGTAACTATTGGATTAGAATTATGGTGGCACAATCCTAGCAGTTAATTTAGGAGGTGCCTACTAGTATAAATAGGAGTGGAGTCTTTGAGTTTGTATTAAGCAAAGAAAATAAAGTGAAGCTTCTTCCATAAATTTCTAGCGCTTCGCTAAATCCCAAAGCCTCTCCATTCCAACAGGATGGACTAACAGCCGGGCTTGAATTTAAACAAGTAGCAACTGATTTTCACATATTTAACTTCTGCATTATTCAGTTGTTTGCATTGTAAATAGTTATGTTTATTGTTAGCATTTGTAAATATGGTTCGATAGTTAATAAAAATTAATAATCTGTTTGGTTAATCTGTAAATAGCAATATTTCAGTGATCTGTAATTAATTGTCCATTATAATTATAGTTGTGATTTTTTTTTAATCATTTGAGAAAAAAATGGAGTGATGAATACTGTTTATGCTTTTTGCTTTTTCTTTTTAAAAAGTATTAGTTAATAATCAATAATAAGAAAAAAAAAATTAATAAAGGGAATTTTAATAGAGCAATTCTATATTTTTTTATAAGAATTTAGAATACCGTATAAGAAATCATTTATTTGTTACTCTAATTTTGCTCTTTAAATTTAGTGTTTATGAATTATTATATTTAAGGAATGAAATAAATAAAAAATAAAAAATAAAAATACAAAAAGAGCTTCATGTATTTTTCTTGTCCATCCATTTTCTATTAGTACTAATTTTGACATTTTGTATCTTTAATTATTTTGACAATCGATAATAAAATCAATTATAAAAAACTAAGATGCACGAACGGTTCTAAAAAGGGGATGAGTATTAGACATGGACACAGCAATATAGTTCCAATGCATCTGAATATATCGGATTTATGTGTCATAATTTAATGAATTAAAATTTTCAAAAAAAAAAAAAAAAAAAATTTAAGGCTACAACAACAACAACAACAACAACAACAAAGCCTTAATCCCACTAAGTGGGGTCGGCTACATGAATCCTTTTTCTCCATTGCGTCCTATTTAGTGTCAAATTTTCGTTTAATTCTAATAAATTAAGATCATTTTTTATGCACTAAGCCCAAGTTTTCCTAGTTCTACCTCTGTCTTTCTTAACATAAGTTGTATTTAAAACATCTACTCTCCTAATCGGATCATCAGGTGGTCGACGTTTAATGTGACCAAACCATCTAAGGCGACTCTCTCTAATTTTATCCGTCACTGGTGCAACACCAACCCTATTATGGATATATTCATTTCGCATTTTGTCTCTAAGAGTAAAGCCACTCATCCACTGATCATTCTCATCTCGACAACACTTTACTTAAAATTATGCTTCTCTTTTCAAAGCCAACATTTAGCACCATAGAGCATTGAAGGTCTCACCACCATCTTATAAAATTTTCATTTCAATCTAAGTGGTACTTTTCTATCACACAATAGGCTGGACGCATTCCTCCACTTCAACCAACCAACCTGAATTCTACTATTAACATCCCCATCTATATCACCATCGTTTTGAACAATGGACCCGAGATATCTAAATCGTTCACACCTTTTAATAATTTGATCACCCAAAGTTACACTTATGTCACTAGACCTACTATTACTAAAATTACATTCCATGTATTCAGTTTTAGTTCTACTCAAACGAAGACCTTTAGACTCCAATGTAGACCTCCAAAATTCAAGTTTTTCCTGGACTTTTTCTGTTGTCTCATCCACAAGGAGGATATCATCAGCAAAAAGCATATACCAAGGTACATCCTCTTGTAAATGGCCAGTAAGACCATCCATAAATAAAGCAAAAAAATATGGGCTTAAAGCCGATCCTTGATGTAAACCAACAAAAATAGTAAAATATTTGGTCAATCCTCTTTCAGTTCGAATACATGTAACAGATCTAGCATACATATCTTTAATAACTTGAAATAGAAAAATATTTTAAGACTAAATTGAAAATTTTATTTTTATGTAAAAGGTATATTTTACTTTTTTTTAATTAAATATAGTGTTGTATTAGGTGTGATATAAATGATTTGGCATAAATATAAGAACTCAGAATTTAGGTATTTGATATGAAAATACATAATAATTTAGAGTCAAAGAAACCAATAATCGTTTATTTCTTTTAATGAATAATCGATTAAGATAGTACAAACTAAGCTCACATTACACCCTTGTCAAGATGTACCAACTTTAGTATTTGGGAGGGAGGGAGGGAGAGAGAGAGAGAGAGAGAGAGAGAGAGAGAGAGAGAGAGAGAGAGAGAGAGAGCTCTTACAAAATATAACTCCTATGCCTCCATTTTACATGTGTTGACCTCATTTTTGATGAGGTCTTCCTTTCTTCTTTTTAGTGCTTAGGATCTAGCCTTAGGCTTTTCCTTTGACTATCTTAGAGGACTAGAATTGGGACCCGCCTTTTAGAAATTCAAACCACTTCTAAACTCCCTGCAAACTCCACAAACTTGACTATAGACCCCTAATCACCTAGAGGGTTGAAATCAAATGTGGAAGTTTAAAGGATGAGTTCCTATAGGACTCTTTGGCCTTAGGACTGCCCTGGGTGGCCTGGTCTGGTGAAGAGGCTGACTTACACTACACTTACACACTACATTTCCACACACTTCCTAAAACCACACCCATACCCAACTTAACCTCCTGACTCATGTAGGTGATTCACATGGATGGTCCTTAACCCCTAAGCCCTTGGCAAGAGGGTTAGGAACAACATAGTGAATGCCTCAAATGAGTCCTTTCATGGCTCATATGGGCTTGAAATGGCTTCATGGCTCAACCAAAATGATTTCTTTCCACCTAGATTCACCCAATCTTCAATTTCCCAAATTTTCAATTTTTGACCCCAGGACCCTACACCTACTAAACCTACCCAAAACCTCGAAATTACCCAAATTTTTGCAAAATTTCCAAATTACCCAAAATTTTCCAAAATCAATCTCAAACATCTCCACATCACTCAAATTGATCATCCATACCCAAAAATACCAAAAATTCCAAAAATACCCCCCAATACCCTCCAAATACCCAAAATACCCTTCTTGGCCTAAAAATCCAAAAATTCAGAAAATTCCCAGAAAATTCCAGAAAATCCTAAATATTCCCAATTTCATTTTGTCCAACTACACCATGGGCCAATTTTGTCAATTTACCCTACTTTTGTCAAAACCCCCAAATTGACCCATTTTAACCCTAAGTGAACCCAATGTCAAACCAAACCTACCCAATTGACCCCAATTTTGGTCCAATTCAGTTCTAAACTTCAATTCAACATTCCCAATACCAATTTAGACCAAATCTAAGTCCAATTTGATTGACATTTGGATCCAATTCCACTTTTGACCTTAAGGCCCATTTTTTGACCTAAGCCCAAACCTAACCCAAATGAACCCAAACCCCAAAAATCAAAGCCCAACCAAAGTCAAAACCTCTTTGAAACATTCCCATAAACACTTCTTAACAATAATTCTACATCAATTTCAACCCTAGCCTAACATTGGCCCAACTTGGCCCATTTGGACCTATATTAGCCCATTCACCAAAAGAATCCAAATCCAACCCAATTCAAGCCCAAACTACCCCAAATTTGCTTCAAGTTACTCATGACACATCCATGAGCTAAACCCAACAATTATTTGGCCCAACCTTTTACAAAAATTTTCATCCATGAACACATTCATAAACTTAAAAGCCCACTTCCCTTAAACCCTTCTAAAAGCCCATTTCCTTCAAAATTCAAAAGCCCAAATCTACCCTAAAGCCCACATGACATCTCCATTTGTCATCTATTTAATTAAATCCATTACCTAAGTCCTAAAATCATCATTGAATTATTCCAAATGAAGCTTCATCCAAATTCCCATCAAATTACCAAAAATTTCTTAAAACCCATTTTTATGAAATTGACTCGACTTTCCCCAAGCCAAAGACAAGCCATGCAAGCCATTGACAAGCCACATGAAGCCATGGGAGGCTTGACATGTGACCATGCCATTAATGGTAAAAGGAGGGGCTCCTTTCCTAATCTTTCATTAAGCCTTTTTTACCTTAAGCATGTCGCACACTAAACCATGTTTAGCCACCTCATCATGGATAGAGACCACACCACTCTCTCTTGGCTGACCCAACCGATCCTCTCAGCCCAAAATCAGGCCATGGGGAGGTGAACCAAGCCCAAAAGGTGGGTTGACCCATTTGGACCCAAAATAGGCTCATCCCCCATTCCATTTCAATCCAACTCCTTTACACATGACAATTGCCAATTGATTGCACAAACCTCCAGCCCTGACCCACCTGACCAAGATGGTGACCATTGCCTGGCCGGCCGGCCACCAGACCGCCGGAAAACACCATGGCCGAGAGCTCGCATGTGAGCCAACATTGAAATTCTCACTTGCTGAGCCGCCCCATCCCTAGTGGTCACCATGGCCGATCTTCTCCTCACCGAGCAGGTGATCCCGAGCCCTAACTCTCCACGGGAGGCCCTCCACCCTCTCCTATTTAAACTCCACCCCTCTCGGCCATGAGAGGAGAGAAGCACAAACCTTGCCAAAACTACGCCAAAATTGTTCCGGACCCTTCTCCACCTTTAGAGCACTTGATCCCAGGTGAAATCCCCTGCCATTTCTCCTCCGTAAGCTCGATTTCGAGTTGAAATTCCACCCAAAACCGGGACACTTCTCCACGGTGAGCCAATTCTCAAATTGATTGGCTCTACACCTTCACCGGACCGAGGGAAGGTGTCCACCATCAAAAGCCCCATCTCCGGGCCACCCGGTTGCTCCGGCCTCCAAGCTTTGTGATCGGGCTTGGTCGAAATCATATCCGGACGATTCACTGGACCGGGAGACTTCATCCGGAGCTTGCTAGGACCCAATCGAAGGTGCAACAACTCTCGGATTGAAGCCACACTTCTACGAGCCAAGGTATGAGCTAACTCTTCATCCCGAGCTTCGAAGATTCTCTATTTCAAATGCCTTAGTTTCAATGCATGTTAGCCGTATAGATGTGTTCGTCTCTTCGAGACGAATCCATAGAGTATAAGAACGTAAAAATCCATTGAGAATCGAGTGAGATCTTAGGGATTTAGTGTGGACGGCTCTCGGGTGAGAACACTTGGGGACGATGAACGGATGCCGTCCATTCGATACACGCGCGGACGAACGGCTCAGATGGCGTCGGACCGGGAAACGGTGCGAGAACCGCGGGGCTCAGGGCTGCCGACTCGGATGGCGGCGCCCAATCACGGCGCGACACGTACCCCTTCGGAGCTGCCGATGTTTCGGCGGCGCCGCGTGGATAAGTAGATAAATAGGGTATTTTCCGATTTATTTAATTCCCTAAACTTCAAAAATCCATATCTTTGTGTAGAAAAATCACAAAAATAAAATAAAAATACCCTCTTGCTCGAGTGAACGAGAGGAGAATAATGTGGAAAAGAAATCATTTAATTTCATCGAGTATTTTATTTTTTATAATTTATTTACTCTCTGCATTGTTTTAATTCTCCATGCATGCATACAATTCACCATGGCATGAGACCATAGGGCTTTTGAAGCCTCCGAATTTGGGAACATTCCCTGAATTTTCCAAAGTCGAGGCCATCCCTATGAGGAGTTCTTGATTTTTCAAGTTCAGGTCATCTGTTTTGAGTATTTTAATTCCAGTAAATAGCATGTTGTGAAATAAATTCTAGGAAAATTTGGTGATGTTCCTTATGACCGAGAGAACCCTAGGAAAAATAGGTTTTGACTTAGTTCATTTAAAACGACCCTAATTGGCTTAAACACCCAAAATAGGTCTTTAATTAATTAGAGTTAACCAGGCATCAAATTGACTTGAAATCAATTCTCCACTGACCTTTAGGATCAGAGGAACCCACCATAAAAATTTGAAGTCAATTGGACTTGGTTAGCCCCACTAATTGGGTTGATTAAGTCACTTAGCCATTTTAAACTTTAAAAATTCATAACTTTTAAAATACTTTTCAAAAATTCACCAAATTGGTTTTGGAGCCTCTCTGATATCAGGGGAATCTAAGAAAATTAAAATTTCAATTTTCTAAAAAGTTGATTTTTAATAATATTTTAACATTTTTAATAATTAAAAAATAATAAAAATCACAAAAATAATAAAATTCACCAAAATGTCACATTTTGAATTTTAATCACTTAGGAACAAATCCCACATTTTTCCTAGGTCTATTTAGTGAGATATTGAATTTTAAAGCCCTAGGGTAATTTTAAAATTAAAAAAATGTATTTTCTAGCATTTTCACTAAAATAATTATAATAAATCATAGAAAAATCAGAAAATTGCAAAATTTGATTCTCTGGTTTCCTTGATATCAGAGAGATTTTTGAAAAATATAAAACCCATTTTTCAACATTTATTTTATTTTTAAATTAATTAACACTCCAAAACTCAAAATAATTATAATAAAAATAATATAATTCAAAAAATCACCAAAATTGGTCCAAGTGCTTCTCTGGTCATTAGGAATGTCCCCTAATTTTCTTAAGGACAGAAACTTTCCTTTGGTCATGTTATCAAATTTTCCTTGAAAATCTCTATTTTCCACCAAAAATAATTATATAAATAAATTAAATACAGAAAAATCACATTTTCTCCTCTCATGTCTTTATTGACATATGAGTGAAGTTACATAAAAATTTCAAATTCATTTAAGTTTAATTTAGTGAGTTATGAAATTATTAAGCTTAAAGGGTAAAATGGTAATTAAACTTTCAACCCTTAATTAAAACTTTAGGTTTAATAAAAATTAACAAGTAAAATATTTGATCTTAATCTGATTTGGATGATTGAAATTTAAATAATTAAAGGGTAGAAACCCATTAAATAATTTTAAAATGATTAAACCTTAATTAAATAATGGATTAAATTTGGAAGAATAATAAAATTGGAATTATTAAAATAGGGATATTTATTAGGAAGAGATTTATTCTTTAATTTAAAAATCCCTAAACTAATTATATCATTAATACTCAATTTTTTAATTAAAATGATAACTCAAATTTAAAATATTAAAAAACTTAATTAAATTATTAAACTCTTTCAAAAATTTCAATTAAAATTAAAGATAAAACTTAATTAAAAATTAAATTAAAATTAAATTAAATAATTGAATTAAATTAAATTAAAACAAATTAAATTAAATTAAATTAAATTAAAATTAAATTAAATCAATTAAATTAAATTAAATTAAATTAAATTAAATTTAAATTAAATTAAATTAAATTAAATTAAATTAAATTAAATTAAATTGAATAATTAAATTAAATTAAATCAAATCAAATTAATTAAACACCAAATCAAATTAAATTGAACTATATTAAACTAAATTAAAACTCAATTAAATTAAGTTAAATTAAAACTCAATTAAATTAAATTAAATTAAATATAACATCACTTAAGACATAAAGGAAATTAAATATAAAACAACTTGAACACTATTCCAAATTTAAACCCTTTAACTTAAATCAAACCATCTGAACACCAATTTGCCCTCAAATGCTTTAGTCATCATAACTCCTAAATAGAACATTAAATGAAATGTTACTTCACTCATAGGATATTCGAATGTCCTAGTTAATCGAGCGAAGTTAACAAGACTTGAAATTCTTGGACGATTAATTCATTTGTATAATTAAATTCATTTGGACTTAAAACAATCCTAGAAATATTGAAAAGATGTTTAAGATTCTTCTTAAGCACTTCCTCGATATGATAGGATATTTATAAGAACAATTGGACTTAATTGTTCTTTGATGAAGAAAATCGTCCTCAAACAAAAACACAAAGAACCTAGACGTCATAAGAGTTGACTAGTCTATAGGATTAGGAATTTGGTAGAAAACCATAACCTTTCCCTTAGCTTTACCTAGGGACTTGCTTAAATATTCTAATTGTGTTTTAAGTGCGGCTTGGGATGACGGGAAGACCCTCCGAGTACGCTTTTATTTTATTGCAATTTACTTTCTTGCAATTTACTTTCTTGCAATTTATTTTCTTGCGATTTACTTTATTGCGAAATGCACTTTACTCTTCTTACATGATAAAACAACGAGTTGCATGAAAACCCACACCTTTAGGATAGTCCCTAAAAGCGAAACAAAATTAAGTTAAAAATCATTGCAAGATAAAATTCACCGCCACAACATTTCAAAATATAAAACAACTCAAAATTTAATCACAAACGAACACAAAACTACAATTGCAACTAAACTAAAACGTCCTGTTGGATGATCGGGAATACCTCGGATGATGTAACCTACGTGTTGCTTAACGGGATTTCCAGCGGTCTAAATGAAAGTGTGGAACTCATTCGAGTTGAGTTTAGCAAATTCATACGGACTAAGTGAATCCGATAAAAATAATGATGCCGGAAGGATGGAACCGTGGGATCTTAACCGGTGTCGTTATAATCAACTTTAAGATTTGTTTTAATTAAAACGTAAAAACACTTGGAAAATTAAGATTTCTCTAAACCAAAATACTTTTCTCATCTCCTGATTTATGATTTCTAAAACTAAACCTCTGCAACAACAAGGAACTTGGAGCACGGTGGGCGACACGGCCATCGTCGTCGGCAAAACTTGAACCTACTTCGACAAAACCTTCTTAGAATTAAACAACAAAGCCATAGGACTTCGAGGTAGCTTGCACTAGTGCAACATAAATCCTCGACCTTTTCGTTAGGCACTTGCATAATCATTTTATGCAAATTAAGCCCTAACCGGTCTTAGGATTCCGAGGTAGTCGTCCGATACGACAACAAACCCTCACATCTTCTAGATTTATTTGTTTGATTTTATCATACAAATATAAGCCCTAATTAATTAAAATTGGCGAGATCAAAACATTTAAATAAGTATTAGGACTTTCCTAAACTCAAGCCAAACGATAGGATAGTCGGAAGTTACCGAAGTTCACTTCGAATCAGTGATTTCTCCTACCTTTCTTCCTTTGGATTCACAAAACAAAATGTTCCAAAATTTGATCCATTCCCTATTGAAATTCCAAAATTCAATCCTTTGAAAACTTAAACTTTGAAATTCTTGAGAGCAGAACTACGATTATTATCGAGAGTTTTCTTAGGTGATTCCCGTCACTTAAGATGTAATTAACTATAGGGGCTTGCCCTTATAGGGAATTTTAAAGAACCGGAGTAATATAAACCACTGTTTGATACTTTCATATTAAGCGGGGGAACTTGTCGGCTTATAAAATTGGTTCACGAGACCAAACGGATGTCACAAATCTTCTAGTTTATTTAATCGAGCCCCACCATCGAGCGGTGTGTCTATCCTTAGGGATAGATACACGGTTTGTGGTGTGGTATTCGTTTATATAAACTATTTGGGATGTGAGATCAGTTTGATTTCATATCTTAAAATTTTTCAAACTTAAAAATATTTTCAAAATCAAATACTACTTTTCAATTTATTTATTTAAACTAAATTAAAAATTCGCCGATAACTTCTGTTAGGCGACCACTTTTCAAAATAAAACACACAACCTAAAAATATGCCGACAACATGATAAATAAAGTATGTATTGCCATAAATACAACTAAGCATTGATTTCTCACAAAGGCTTTAGGTTGGGACATTTAATTCACTTTCATGTAACAAATAACATCAATTGTGATATATATAAATATGTAAATACATGTGCATTTAGATAAACAATGGAGCGAGACCATTAGCGATTGCAGCTATAAGGGAGGAGAATAAGGGCTTGTCGACAAGAGGCCACTAGTTTTAAGAAGGGGAGGTTTTGTGTGGGAGAATATGGCCTAATGCGGGAATGGATAGACTCACATTAGGAAGTAGTGCATTGTTAAACAAATTGGCGAATGTGAACATCAAAAGTCCGTCAATACTAATTTTGAGAAGGTCCAACACTCCATAATATTGAAAAGTAAAACTAAGGATCACTCATTGTCGTGAGACCACATGACCCACTTAATTGACCGGATAAAACCCCTAGAAGCTGGGGCTCGAGGTTGACCGAGTGTAGATCATCCGAGTAAAGGACCAATGTTAATCGAGCCGAGCAAAGGCATCAATAAAATTATCGTTACAACCGGACTCAAGGCGAGTGTTAAGCGGGAATCGCCGATAAGTCTCATGGATCTCATTGAGGTTTCTCACCACAAACCAATAATTGGTGATAACGTAACCCATAAACATTTTGAAGAACCCATCAACAATTGATGAGCAATCTATTAGATTACGGTGATTTGCCCTCCGCCCAATATCCCAGTCTCATTCTACCGACATGAGCTCCTCGACCTGGAGATCAACGATGATGGTCGGACTTGAATAATCAATCGGTGAAAGTCCATGGAGGCAGTCTTCCTAACGAAAGAGCATCAAAGGACGACCTTCAACCTCAAATCAACACAGTTGGACAAAAAGGTCTTACCGGACCAAGACCTAATGATTTCAGCTGATCAGATTAAAAGGTAGTCAAGCCGTAGGCCTATATATATAAAAACACCAAAAGTATCACGTAACACCCTTGTTAAGGCAAAGATGAACACGTAACTTTGCATATTGTACCTCTTCTATAAATAAGAGACTATTTTACGAGAAAAAAAGTAATTGATAAAACTTATTACTATTGCATCTCTCTCTCTCTCTCTCTCTCTCTCTCTGTCTCTCTCTCTCTCTATCGCCTTACACTTGATTCAGTAGCACGACCATATCAGGATTCAAAAGAATATTATAAAGTTATACGAATGATATTTTTTTTTTGTTGGTAAGTCTCCTATTTTTATATTAGGATATTTACATAAATATCACATTTGCAATACATATTTATATATTTAATACTTAAATTTTTATATTTACATTTATATCACTCAAATCTTTAACGTCATCTAAAAAATATTATTATTATTTATTTTTTTAAGTGATTTTTTTTTAAAAAAAAATTTTATGCCACAAAAATGTTAGAAATATAAATGTAGAAGTTAGTGGTAAGACTTAAAGATATGCACAATTCAAAGTTGTATTTTGCTAATTGTTGGGCCTCAACCAGTCCGGCCTTACTTAGGCATTGTAGATTTTGGTTGCCACTCTCTTCTTCGTTTCTTCCCTTCAGCCCTTTCAGCCTCGCCTTTGCTTTGTTTCCTCTTCCCCACCCTCTCCTGCTCGGAAAACTTGCCGGATTCGTCTCTCACACCCTTCCTCTGCTAATGGCGAGATTACACCCTAGCTCAAGCTGCGGCCTTTCTTGGCGGAAAGAACGACCAAAATGGAATCTTGAAACTCCTCCTTCCTTTCCTTATCGTCGTTGTGCTGCTTAAATAGGATGTCTTCAATTTGACATCTCGGGCATCTATTTGATATCTCGGAGCTAGGCTTTAATGTAATATATAATGATTTGGGTATGGTTTCGCTTTTCGATCCATTGCCTTATCTAGAAGGGCACCATGAAATTTACTTCACCGATGACATGGCTGTTGTAAGTTCTTCATTTCTTTGTTTTCTTGTGAGTTATCAGTGATGAGGAAAGCCCTAATTTTTATTAATCTTTGCAACTAAAAGGTGAAGCCTTTGATTCATTCTCATGGCTTGCCACAACCTAGGAAGAAAGGAAGAACATATATTTGTAGCAGCTTGATCTTCCTCCGTCTGACAGATGAAACAAAAGCTGTGCTTTTGGAATGGATTGAATAGCTTCGTCCGACAGACAGTTCATTTGTCGATTGGTTCTTGCGTAAGCTCTATTTGACATATTTACACAATTTCAATTTAGAAAGCTTAAATATCTTATTGACATTTGCCATTTGGTCTACTCTGCAACTATTTTTGCCATTTCTCATTAGCCTACGGCTAATTTTTTAGATTTTTCTATCATTTCATATCTTTTTGAATTGATATTCAATTCTTTTCTAAATATTCATCATTAATTGTCCATTTGACAGATTCACACAGTTTCTTTCTACTTATGAACATTTAATAAAAATGTTTAATAATTATTTAATTAAAAATATATTTTAATAAAAATGTTTATTTAAATAATTTTCAGAATTATTTAATTTTATTAATAATATAATTTCATATATTTGTATGTGAAAACAATTTTGTTATTTAAATATTTGTTTAATAAATATTACACAATAATTGTCTTATTTACAAATATGTTATCCTTTAAAATTAAGTATTTCAATTTTGGAATTCAATTTTCTCGAGCAATGGCAAAAATAATTTAAAATCTATAAATGCGGTCTATACTCAGAATTTAAATTAATTACGGATTTGCATTGCATAACCCTCAAAATAATATAATTTGTGTGTAATATTAAATTTTTATAATTTATCAAAACTCGTGTCTTAAATACAACTTCAAGTAATAATAATATTTAAATTAGAAAAGTGCAATAATCAAAATAAATTTTTTAAATAATTTAGCTATTTTGCATGCTGAAAGAGTGATATTTTTGCATTGTATGAAGATCTAACATACATAGAGAAAAAGATACTAAAACTTTTGATATTCTAGTTGATGTTATATTTATTTATTATTTTATTGAATATTACACAATATAGTAATCATTTCACTTCACTTACGAATAATGGTGGCAGTTATTGATGTCATGATCTTTTTGTGTCCTGTACAACCTTCCATGCAAAAGGAAATTAGGAATCATAACCCACTTTTATTGACCATTGCCTTTCAACCTAGACTGGCCAGAAAACCTTTTAAATTTTTAAATATGTGGACTTGCCATCCTAGTTTTAATGATCTAATTAAGTCTTTGTGGCAGCCTTTGAGTTGTGGAACTTCTTGGTTTGTTCTTTGGCAGCTGCATAAGAAGGTGGCTGCTGGTTTGAAGAAATGGAATCATGATGTTTTTGGCAACATTCATAATAGGGTTACTAATTCTTTGAACATCGTCAATATTTTAGAATCTATTGATATCATGTCTCGTCGAGCGAGTTCAAGAACTGGCTCAAGCCCATAGCAACCTTCTGGCTGATATTGCTTTGGAGGAAGATCTACTCATGCAAAAGGCTCATGATACTCATTTTCTTAAAGGAGACAGAAACACTGATTATTTTCATGCTTATATTAAAAACATGATTACTCAAAATAACATTAGTCAAATCAGGGGCAGTGATGGAAATGTTATTACTGATGCTGAGGAAATTGGTAATAGTGCTGTTAACTTTTTCTCTACTTTATTTGCTAGTCATCTGCATGTATCTTGTATTGATGAGAATCTATTTAATGATGATAGACATTATATCTCCTCTCTTTGCGTTACTGATATTCCTTCTGAAGAGGAGATTTATAATGTCTTCAAAATATTACATTCTAACAAGGCCCCGGGCCCTGATGGTTTTACTTCCTCTTTCTATACTAATTGCTTTGGAATATTGTGAAGAAGGAAACCATCGGAGTCTGTTCAAAGTTTTTTTATTGGTGAGGATCTTTGCAAATAGTTTTCTGTCTGCTCTTATTGTGCTCATCCCTAAAGAGAATGACAAATCGACCGGAGTCTTTTTAGACCTATCTCTTTACCCTCTGTTATTTCTAAAGTTATTAGCAAGCTCTTGGTGGCTAGAATTCAACCTTCTCTCAATCGTTTGATTTCTCCCCACCAATCTGCTTTTGTTAGAGGTAGGGAGAATACTGACAATATTCTCCTTGCCTAAGAACTGCTTGAAGATCTGGATAGGAAGTGTCGGGGAGGCAATCTTATTATTAAGCTTGACATTAAAAAGGCCTTTGACACTCTTAACTGGGATTTTATTATTAATGTCTTGTTGGCTAGGGGTTTCAATGCCAATTTTTGTCAGCTTATTAGAAGATGGCTCTCCAACAACCACTACAGTGTTTTGGTTAATGGCAGCACTTATGGCTTCTTCTCTGCTAAAAGAGGTATCAAACAGGGAGATCCTCTTTCTCCTATTATTTTTATTATTGTTTTTGATTATCTCTCCAGATTGCTGAATACTCAGCATGTGCATGATTCTGCTTATTACCTTAATAAAGCTCATTTTCAAGTTACTCATTTGGCTTATGTCGATGACATCATGATATTTTCCAATGCCTCTAAAGCTAATATTAGAAATATTATGAAAATTTTGAATGATTTTGAGGGGGTTTCGGTTTGTCTTTTAACAAGGACAAATGTCACATGTATTTTAGCAATTACTTACCACATTCACATCTTTTATGGGCTACCAACTTTACTGGGTACAATATTGCTAGACTGCCTATTAAATATTTAGGAGTTAATCTTATTAAAGGCAGGTGTAAGCAAATTCAGATGGATGATGTTTTGGAGAAAGTCAAGGGTAAGATTAGGAATTGGAAGAATACTTTTCTCTCCAATGGGGGTCGTTTAACTTTGTTGAACAGTGTGCTTCACAGCATTCCTCTTTATGCTCTCCAAGTTTTTAATGCTAAGAAGAGTTCTATTGAGAGGTTGGAGAAAGTTTTCAATTCTTTTCTCTGGGAGGCGGGTGGTTCTAAAAAGCACTGGCTTTCTTGAAAAAATTTGTGTAAGCCTAAGTATGCTGGGGGGCTTGGTTTTAAAGCTCTTTCTCACATTGTTGAAATCAATATGTGTAAGCTTTGGTACAAGTTTAGATTAAGGGAGTCTATCTGGGCTAATTTCATGCATGCTAAGTATTGTAAAAATGTTCACCCTACCATGGTTACTTGGAAAAGTGGGGACTCCAAAATCTGGAAAGCTATCCTGAGAATTAGGCAGGAGGCCTCTAAGGCTATTTTTTGGGAAATTGGGGATGGGAAGATTTCCTTCTGGCATGATAACTGGGGCATGCCTAACCTTAATGAGCTCTCTCATCCTTCTGCCTTGGGCAATCTGCTGATTGCTGACTGTTGGACTTTGGGGCGGTGGGATTTGAGGAAGATTAGGGAGTTGGTGGGGCAGGACACTGCTATGTTTATTAACCAAATTCCTATAAATAGGACTAATGTTGATAAACCTGTTTGGAAGAAGCGACCTCATCTTTCACGTTAGCAAGCACTTATATCAAAATTTTCATTCCTTCAGTAAGTTGGATTGGGGGAAGGGGATATGGAAACCTATATTTTCTCCTTCTATATCCTTCTTCCTGTGGAGGTTCTTCTCTTGTATTTTACCTTTAGATGATATTTTAAAATTAAAAGGTTTAAGATTGGCTTCTATGTGTTTGTTCTGTAAGAATGCCGAGGAATCCTCTTCTCACCTCTTTTTCAATTGTATTTATTCTAAGCACATCTGGAACAAGTTGGCCAGTGATTTTGGTTTGGTTTGGAATAACCCCTGCACTATTTATGACTATGTGAAGGTTTGGAAAGATTCAAACCGAGCTGTGAAAGGTTTTACTCTGTTCCCCTATGTTGTTTTGTGGTTCATCTGGTGTGCCAGGAACTCGTATAAGCACACTGAATGTCATCCCTCCCCTGATGCTACTTTCTCTAAAATTTTGGCCTACCATAACAGGTCGCTCAGGCTTTTTCATGGAGATACTAAACATTCTATTAGACCCATTGCGGTTAATTGGGTGCCACCTGTGATGGGGACAATTAAAGCAAATATTGATGGCAATTGGTCCGATTCCCACTCGACTGTCGGCGGTCGGTTTAGAGACCATCTGGGGAATATTTTAGCGTTTTTTTATTCCCCTGTGGTGGCTGATTGTCCTCTCTTGGCTGAGGCTTGGGCACTTTTACTTTCTCTTCAAGCTGCCATCAATCTTAATTTTGTCTCTTTACAGGTGGAGACTGATTCTAAGAGACTAATTGATATTTTTTTTAAGTTAGTTGATACACCCTGGAATTTGATTATTCTTTTCAAAAGAATTTGGTATATTATTGACAACTCTATTTTGCATTTCAGCATCACTTATATTCATAGGGAGGGTAATAGGCCAGCGGATTGGTTAGCAAAAAATGCTGGCCACTCTCCTTTTGTGGGCAACACTCCACCTCAGCAACTTGCTCTCCTGGTTCACGGGGACAAGTTAAATGTGCCTTACATCCGATATAACTAGCTTGTCTTCAACATATGCTATTCAATTTTGTGCTGTTTCATGTATCCTTACTGCTTTCTTCTTATGGGCATTGGTATTTCATGCTTTGTTTTCTTGCTGTCTCTTATTCTAGCTGATCTTAGTTTGGTGCATGTAGTAGTTTCTGCCTGCGGTAGTCGATCTCTCAGGTTGTGCAGGAACATCTCAAACTCAAGTCTCCTTTTGTTACACGTGGATATTAGCCAGGATTCGTCTCCGGGGATCCGAGTTTTCTGCGAGTTTGATTGTACTATCCTATGTTTCGATGCTAGATCTTGTGGATGCTACCCTTAAAATGGAATCACTAGTATGTCAATTGTTTATCCGCATCAATTTTTGGACACTTTGTTGTCGAGTTTTGTTTACAAATTTACTCGCTTTTGGTAGCTCTTATGTTCGGATCTATTTTCTTTTTTGGAGTTTTTACTTTGCGTGAGTTGTACCGTGGGAGGTGGATGGAGGGAAACGGGACCTCTAGGTGTGAGTTACTGTTTTTTTTTTGGGTTTTGTAGTGAGGACCTGACTCCCTCACCTCCTCCATTTTGTAACACTTTTTTGATTATTAACACGTAGGGAGCCTTAGGAGCTCTTTCCCCTAAATATATATATATATATATATATATATATATATATATATATATATATATATATATATATATATATATATATATATATATATATATATAATAAACTTAAATTTATCCTCAACGTATAAAATTAAGAACTAGTGTGAAAGAATTTGTTCATGCCTCCACAATCAAAATATATATTTCTTATGCTCCCTCTTATAGGCATAATATGTACTTCCCAGAGCTATAAAATTTTCACACCACACCTGCTCTCTAATCCCACAAAGTATCTCCCCAATCACAAAAATTATACAATATATCTTAAAAAATAAATTGAAGTGTGCACTCAAAATTTTGTTTTAATCCTCTCAACGTGAAAGCTATAATGACTTCTTCATAAAATAAAAAATTAATTAAAACTTACTTAAATTATTAATAATATATTATAATTTAACATCAATTATATTTTAGGATTAGTAATTAATTATAGAATAATATTTTATAATTTAATGCCAACATATTAATTAAACTAGTTTAGAATGGAGAACATATAGAGACCAGTAGCACTCAGAGTCAGAAATGAATCGGCATCATATGTACCCATTTACAATAGTAAGCAAATATTTACAATAACGAAAGCAAGCAAGAAAATAATAAATATATAATAAAAAAAATTTAGCTGCACAGTGAGGCATTTCATCAAACACCTTGTGAGCATCTCTCACCCGTTCTTCACATCACACCCTCCAGGCCGAAGTCACTTATCCTTCCTCGTAAACATTGTGCACTGAAACCCTAGCTCATCCCCATCACCTTCTACGCATCGTTCACAACCTCAATTGCAGACCTCCCGCAGCTACACGTCTCTGCCATCTTCAACGGCAGCAAAAGATCACATCATACTCGGGGCCTCAGATTCACAAAAAAGAAAAAAGATGATCTACAAAATTAAACCCTCTTACCGTTGTCCCGTAAAACATGCTCTGTTTCGTGTTGAGGGCCGCCAGAATAGTCTAACCACTGTCAGAGTGCTGAATCGATGCAAAAATGGCATGCGGAAAGTCATTCCTTTGAGGCAGACGATGACGTCGCGGCAGAGAAGAAGGTTGGAGGATCTTTTACTATGCAATCTGTATTTCTGAAACATTCAAAAAATACAATTTTTGAGAGTTAGACATTATAAAAATTATATTTTTAGAGATTTTGCTTTAAGTGTAATAAATAGAAAAAATTAAACTCGATAGAAAATGTTTGGATTTACCTGTAAATATTTTTCACTTCATTCTTTGTCAGCCCACGAACTGCCATTCATTTCCCTAATCTGTTTTGGACTTGCTACTAAAAAAGACAATAAACAACCACCATATTACATTGCAATTGAATCGAACTAAAATGTAATAATTAAAACTTTTGTCTTATTGCTTAATTCTTTAAAAGAGTTAACACATTAGTTACAACACACACCACTAAGCTTCATGCAATGTGGCCACAAAATGTCGGTGAAGTTCCGACAACCAACGTCATCGTGCTTTTCTTTTAGTACGTCATTTATGATTGTCACCGGCATTCACCACTGGAGGATCTGTTAGGGTTGAGATCTCTGGAGAAAGATCTTGCCATTAAGTTTGTGCATTCATTTCTTCATTCCTCATCCAAAATCTTCGGCATTACTTTCAGATTCTAGACATACATCATTGTCACTCTTTGTCTGTAAAAACTCACTTTTAATGCAAATATACGTGATAACAAAAGAATGAAAAAAAGAGCTATTTTTAGTTTTTAAAATAAAAATATATATCATACAAATTTTACAAATTTTCAAAATAAAAATATATATCATACATACCTAAATACAAAGAAAAACTTATATATATATATATATATATATATATATTTCTTATGAGTGCGTGTTTATGAAGGAAAAAGATAAGAAATTTCAAATAATAATAATAATAATAATAATTTTAGTAATAACAATAATAACATTTTCTTATATATTATTTTTTATTTATATATCCAACACTTAAAACTTAATATTATTATTTATAATACTCCAGTGTCATAAACTATATATGCAAAGTTATATTAAATAAAAGAGTTACTAAATGATATTTAGATAATTAAATTTTAAGTGTTGTATATATAAATAAAAAATGAACGTAAATATTATTTTTGAGAAATTATTTACAAATATAATGATATATTTCACTCAAATATTTAATAATGAACGTAAATATTATATATATATATATATATATATATATATATATATATATATATATATATATATATATATATATATATATATAATAATTTTACGTGAAAAATCCAGAAAAAGATCAAATCAGAGAGTTTAACAAATGAGAATGATCGCACTATCGGTTGATGAGTGCATACAATCACTACTTGCGAGAGGAAGGTTTACACAATTCTTTAAAGTTCAACGACACATACAGAAAAAATCATTGATCAACGATCGGGATGATTATACTAGGGAGGAGTTGTTAAAACTTTAGTATGTCATCTTTGAATTGCAACGTGACACGGAGTTTGAGATGATGCACTACTCCGTAGGATGTTTATTTATTCGTTACGTTGACCTTTACTCTGCTCAATACTTTTTTACTTAGCAATTTATGTCTTGAATCGACACGGTGCTTCGTTACTTCGAAGTGTATGTCTCGAATCTATAAAGGGTTTCAATCGATGAGTTGTTGACGGTGGTCGAAGTTGGGTGGCGTGCGGTGTTTGATGATAATCGGCAGCTGCCAGGGCTGGAAACATTCACCGGGTCGTCTTCAGTCTTGGCAAAATTGGAAGTCAGCTCATTCTTCGCCTTATCTAGCTCTTGGTCCAACCCTTCCTCCGGTTCAAGGCCTGGGTCCATTTTCATGAAGGAGGTATGAGTTCCCTTTATAGAGTTCTATTTTAAGACTCATGCTATATATATATATATATATATATATATATATATATGTGTGTGTATATATATATATATATATATATGTATATATATGTATATAGATGTATATATATATATATATATATATATATATATATATATATATATATATATATATATATATATATATATATATATATATATATATATATATATATATATATATATATATATATATATATATATATATATAGCTTTAATAATTGTAAAAATAGTTTTCACGTTTTATATTTTGCCTTAGGATTTCTAAGCAACAATATGTCAGAATGTGGGTTTTGCTTATTTTCCCTGATAGTATTTTATATTGTACACAAATCTTTGAGGAATGTTATCGTATATATGACTTATATATTATATATATATAGCTTTAATAATATCACTATTTTAATTATATAAAAATAAAATACACTTTTCTCTCCATCGATATAAATACATAGAAATTTTCTGTAGGTATGTATTTCTTTCAAATTTTAATATGATCATGTCCTATTTCGTAATATTCCTTGGCTTATTTCATAGAATTAGGACTTGCATCACAACTGATAATTTTCTGGTCCAACTGATTTGTAGTTGTCCTTATATTGTTGAATCTAAATCTCTTTGTGGGCATACTCATATCTCACTAATGAGATCAATGAGAAAGAAACAAGAGAGAAAGAAAGATACTCCCACTGGAAGAAGAAAAATTCATGATTCTTAACGGCTTTGAGCGTTACAGGAAGCAAGACGTATATTTTTATAGAATATGTTATCAATTGTTAAGCATAAGATCAGACAATTGTTATATAAAGAGTACACATGAATGATTTGTCCTGACAAGTGTCTCAGAGTTTTTTTGTGATTGAGTGGATGAGGTTAGCAACTGATTGAACAAAACCTTTAAAATGGTTGAGTGCCACCCAAGATTAAGGCACATGGCCTTTAAGATAGACGAGTGTTTAAGACTTAGGTGAGTTTCTTAAGTTCCCTTGCTAGCCCTTGGATTTAGCTTCCTCCAAATTTTAGCTTATCCCAACAACTAGCCTCCATTGTTCCATCTCTTAGCTAAAAAATCTTGTGGACAGATCTTATAATACATTCAAGCATTGAACTCTGCCACTCAGAAAATTTATATGCAAGCCACACAATTCTTATGCATTTACACATCTAACACTTGCAAAGATTAATATTTACATCCATCTCTCTTATAGAGTTTAGATGCAAGATAAGTAGAACATTTTTTTTTAAATAGTCAAAGGCTAAATGAAGCGGACTTTAACATGATCCGACTTATTTCTTATTCATGTTCAGTAACAAATTAATTCAGCAAATAACTTTAGCATATCTATAGCAAATAAATCGGCATCAAATGTACTAATCTACACTACTAAGCAAATATTTGCAACAATAAAAATAAAAAATAATAATATAATAATAAAAAAACATTTAGCTGCACTCATTTCATTGCTCTCACCCTTTCTTCCCATCATAACATCCAAGCCTAAGATACTTATCTTTCGTCGTAAAGTTCGTGCAGTGAAACCCAAGCACAACCCAAATCACTTTCTTCACACGGTTCTCAAACTCAACTACCGACCTCCCGCCGCCACACTTCTCCGCCATCTTCAACGACAGTAAAAATGTCATCTCATACATGGGCCTCGGATTCATAAAAAGGAAAAAAATGATCCACAAAATTAAATTGTCTTACCGTTATCCCGTAGACCACGCTTTGTTTCGTGTTGATGATCGCCGGAACGACTTAACCGCAAATAGAGTCCTGAATCGAAGAAAAAAATGGCTCTCTACAAGTCGTTCCATTGGGGCAGACGACCACGTCGCAACGGCGAAGGAGGTCGGAGGATCCTTCTATTATGCAATTTGTATTTCTGATAATTAGACATTATAAAAATTATATTTTTAGAGATATTGCTTCAAGGTGTAAGAAATAAGAAAAATTATACTCGACTGAAAATGTTTGGATTTACCTGTAAATATATTTTCACTTCATTCTTTGTCAGCCCACGAACCGCCATTCTTTGTGTGATCCGTTTTGGACTTGCTACTGAAAAAAATAATAAGCAACCACGATGTTACATTGCAATTGAATCTAACAAAAAATAAGAAATAATTTTTTTGTCTTATTGTATATGCAAGATAGTAAAACACGTAATCTATAACTCTCACCGTTAAGTTCTTGCAATGTGGCTACAAAATGCCTGTGAAGTTCCGGCGACCAAGAGCGTCGGGCTTTTCTCTTAGGGTCCGTTTGGGCGGTGACGGTGCGGCACCGCACCACAGTATGCTGAATATAATTTTTACCTTCATTCGCCATCGCAGGGTTTCGTTGAGTCGAGATTGCCAAAGAACGTTCTCGCCACGAAGATCCTACATCTTTTTCTTCTTTCTTCAAAAAAGAATTTTCGGCATTGCTTTCGGATTTTAGACACTCAATATTGTCCATCTTCATTTGTGAAAACTCAGTTTTAATGCAAATTCAAAAAATAACAAAGGAATAAAAGAAAAAAATAGAGTTTGTTTTTAGTTTTTACAGAAAAATACCTCGTTGAAATCGTTCATGAAATATATACTCTGATCGTTATAGTTAGCGTTTCAGAGTTGATCCGAGCTCGTCCAATCCATCTCGTCCACACAGCTCTCCCATTCCATCTCTTCGTGCTCTCCCATTCCATCTTTATTGATATATTTCATGTTTTCGTCTTGCTCCAGTTCAAGTTTTAGTTGATCGATCACTAGCAAAAATGACAAAATAATTAAAAGAAAACAAATTTTCATAAAGGAAATTATTGAGAATTCGGAGAGAATTAAAGAAGTTATTAGTGCACCTTCATCGAGGAGAATCATGCATAGAGGAAGCTCGCGTTTGAACACTTCGATTTTGCGTCTTTCTTCTTCCAATGGGTTGATGAAACGCTTTCAAGAGTAATTTATCCTTCAAAATATAGTTTAATCGATTTGAGACCAAGTCTCATATATTGCTCTCTCATCTCCATGATTAAACTTTAAATTGTAAGTTTACAGGGATGAAGAACAACGGAGAGTGCTCTTAAAGACTAACGTGAGCTGAGTATAGCAGAGGAGTTGTTCCTATGGAGGAGATAAATGAGTGTCTTTTGGGGGAGTTAGCAAAATTTAGGCAAAATATTTGCATACAAAGAAAAGTTCAATTCCATTAAATGAGGTAACCAACGTTGTAACATTTCAATTTTATTAATTAAATTAAATATTATTTATTTATTTACAAATTTTCAAAATAAAAATATATATCATACATACCTAAATACAAACAAAAAACTTACATACACCCGTAACTATATATATATATATATATATATATATATATATATATATATATATATATATATATATATATATATATATATATATATAGGAGAGAGAGAGAGAGAGAGAGAGAGAGAGAGAGAGAGAGAGAGAGAGAGAGAGAGAGAGAGAGAGAAATTTTATATATAATTATATAAAGATAGTTAGAGCTACACCCGTTGCAGTGTGACTATAATAGTCATGATGAGGTTATAACAATCTTAATTAACCAAAAAAATCATTGTTTATGACTATAACAATCGTAGCATTGTTAAAATTAAATTATAACTAAATAATGCAGATATTATGAAGTTCATTTGACTTGATTTTTCGAGTTAGAGTTGGCTCATGAGCAGTTTTGTTTAGCATAAAAGTGAAGAAAAAATTAATTTAAGCTTATGTTAAAAATTATATATCAAATAGAATGAACTTGGGAGATAATTAATAGGAAACCACCTGATATGAACTTTAAAATAAGAGCATTCAATCTTTTTTAGTTATTCTTCAATAAGTTGAATTTTTAATATATTTTTTATTAATTATTTTTTAAACGGGTTGGCTCTCGAGCTAAGGAGTCGAGTCAGGGTTGACTTGAGCTTGATCTGTTTGCTCATCAAACTCAATTCACAAGCAACTTATTGAGTCGAGCCCAAACTGGCTCATAACACAGCTTTGCTCACTGACAGCCCAACAATACAGCAAGCTCCACACTCCACCTCCGCTTCCTGACAAAGAAACATTCAAGCTCCTCCATCTTCCCTATATCTTACTCCCTCAACCCAACTACATTTAGATAAGAGTAGACATGAGATGACTTATTGATAAAATCGCATGTTAAGAATCAATTAAAGCTCAAATTTAACATAGAGGGCTAAAGATGATAACTCAAATTAATATATAACTATGATAAATGTCATGCATTAATTTCCATATGTTTCTTATGATTATTGAGCGACTTCTATTCACATAATGATAAAAACTCTCATATTAAAGGAAAAACATTACGTGTGACTGACTGCACGTCCAGATGAAGGTCCGAATACGGTCACACTGTCATGTATCACTCGGTGGCCTATCTGGACCATTATTTGCATGTCCGATCACCACACACAATATTTTCTCCATATCAAGTGATAATCTCATTTATAATTGTTTCTGTAAAATGTTGCTTATTATTAACGGAGACTGATGGGCAGGAATGCAAAAGTGCAAAGGAGAAGAATTTGCAAGTGTTGTTAGCTTCTCCGACAATTCAACAGAGGCTGTCCACAGAGGGTTTGTGTGTCATGCCAAAGGAAATTGTGGAGATGGTGGATGGACTAACAGCCGGGCTTCAATTTAAATACTAACAACTGATTTTCACATATTTAACTTCTGCAGTATTAACTTGTTTGCATTGTAAATAGTTATGTTTATTGTTAGCATTTGTTGTTGAAATTTAAACTTGATTTTAGTTGTTTTAAAAGTCTAATAAGAGCCTCATCTAGAAGCTTATTCTAGAATGTATGGTAGGTGTGGTAGGTTTAGAATTATTGTATGGTAGGTGTTGAATAATTGTGTGTTAGGTGGGGAATTATTGTAACCATTGGATTAGAATTATGGTGGCACAATCCTAGCCGTTAATTTAGGAGGTGCCACTAGTATAAATAGGGGTAGAGTCTTTGA
The DNA here is from genome assembly GCA_022702705.1 of Papilionanthe hookeriana x Papilionanthe teres. Classification (NCBI taxonomy): domain Eukaryota; kingdom Viridiplantae; phylum Streptophyta; class Magnoliopsida; order Asparagales; family Orchidaceae; genus Papilionanthe; species Papilionanthe hookeriana x Papilionanthe teres. Next base: position 4,373,288 of record CM040435.1, read on the forward strand.
GTTTGTATCAAGCAAAGAAAATAAAGTGAAGCTTCTTCCATAAATTTCTAGCCTTTGCCAAATCCCAAAGCCTCTCCATTCCAACAAAGTGGTATCAGAGCCAAAAGGTTCCTTTATAGAGCAATGGCAAATGTTGGTATGGTTTCTTTCCAAGTCCCGATGCTTAAGGAAAGCATCTACGACAATTGGAGTATCAAGATGAAGACACTTCTTGGAGCGCATGATGTTTGGGAGGTTGTGGAGAAAGGCTACGATGAGCCAAGCGACGAGTCCGCTCTATCCACAACACAAAAGGAGAGCTTAAGAGACTTGCGAAAGAGAGACAAGAAGGCTCTCTTCCTCATCTATCAAGCTTTAGATGAAGATGGTTTTGAGAAGATCTCAAGTGCTACTTCGGCCAAGCTAGCATGGAAGAAGCTCGAGGTTTCGTATAAAGGAGAAGAGAAGGTTAAAAAGGTACGACTTCAAACTTTAAGAAGTCAATTTGATATCTTACATATGAAAGAAGGCGAGTTGGTCTCCGATTACTTTTCTAGAGTCATTACAATTTCCAATCAACTAAAAAGAAATGGAGAGAAGTTAGAAGATGTGGCAATCATGGAAAAGATTCTTCGTTCATTAGATTCAAAATTTGATAGTATCACAACTATTATCGAAGAAACCAAGGATTTACAAGCCATGACGATAGAACAACTTCGGGTTCACCGCAAGCCCACGAAGAAAAGAAGAAGATGAATGAAGAGATTGTCGAACAACTTCTCAAAACGAATATTCAACCAACTCTGAAGGATGAAAGCTTCAACAATATTAGAAGCCAACATGGAAGAGGTGGTGGACAAGGACGAGGTCATACTAGCAAGCAAGGGTGGGCTTCCAACAATAACTATGAGAAAGGAGAAAGATCTACAAGAGGACGTGGTCGAGGGCGCTCAAATTCGAGGTACGATAAATCTCAAATTAAGTGCTATAATTGTAACAAGTTCGGGCATTATGCAAAAGAATGTAGAGCTCCTACGAACAAAGTTTATGAAAGAGTCAACTACATAGAAGAAAAGAGAGAAGAAGATGGCACACTACTACTAGCATACAAGGATAATGAAAGAGGTGAAGATAGTACATGGTACCTGGACACCGGTGCAAGCAACCATATGTGCGGGAGACGAAGCATGTTCGTAGAGCTTGACGAATCGATAAGCGGCAATGTGTCGTTTGGAGATGAGTCCAAGATAGAGGTGAAAGGCAAAGGTAACATTCTCATCCGCCGAAAAATGGGAAGCATCAATTTATTTCTAATGTTTACTTTGTGCCGAATATGAAGAGCAACATCTTGAGTTTAGGGCAACTATTGGAGAAGGGATATGATATTCACTTGAAAGAAAATACTCTTTTCTTAAAAGACAATATTGGTAACTTGATTGCTAAGGTGCCAATGTCTAAAAATAGAATGTTCTTGCTTAACATTCAAAACGATATTGCCAAATGTCTCAAGACTCGTTATAAAGATGCTTCTTGGCTTTGGCATCTTCGATTTGGGCATCTCAACTTCGGAGGACTCGAATTGCTTTCAAAGAAAGAGATGGTGAGAGGCTTACCTTGCATCAACCACCCTGATCAATTATGTGAAGGATGTTTACTCGGAAAGCACTTCGAAAAAGCTTTCCAAGGAGTCAAGTTCAAGAGCCCAAAAACCTCTTGAGCTCATACATACAGATGTGTGCGGTCCAATAAAGCCAAACTCACTCGGTAAGAGCAACTATTTCCTTCTCTTCATAGATGATTTCTCACGAAAAACATGAGTGTATTTCTTAAAACAAAAATAAGAGGTTTTTGGAATGTTCAAAAAGTTTAAGGCAGATGTAGAAAAGGAGAGTGGTCTCAAGATCAAAGCTATGCGATCTGATCGAGGAGGAGAATTCACTTTGAAAGAATTTCAAGAATTCGTGAAGCCAACGAAATACGTCGACTTCTAACTCGTTCCAAGATCCCCCCAACAAAATGGAGTAGCGGAAAGGAAGAATAGAACCATCCTTAACATGGCAAGAAGCATGTTAAAAAGCAAGAAATTACCGAAGAAGTTTTGGGCGTAAGCGATCGCATGTGCTCGTTTATTTGGCTAACCGATCACCAACAAGAAGTGTGTGGGGAAAGACACCACAAGAAGCATGGAGTGGAAGGAAGCCCGGCATCTCACATCCGCGAGTTTTTGGATGCATAGCTCATGTACACATACCCGACGAAAAAGAAGCAAGCTGGATGATAAGAGCGAGAAGTTCATCTTCATTGGTTACGACACCAACTCGAAGGGCTACAAGCTATACAATCCAAATACGATGAAGTCAATCATCGACAGAGATGTCATATTCGATGAAGGAGGAGAATGGGATTGGGAATCACATGACGAGGATTACAACCTTTTCCCATACTTGCAAGAAGAAGATGTAGAGCAGCCACGGATCGAACAAACAAGAGAAGAGCCTACTACTCCACAAACAACATTAACTACAAATACTCAAAGTGACTCATCACCATCAAATTCAACAGAAAATTCAAGTGAAAGAGTACCACGCTTCAGAAGATTACAAGATCTTTATGAGGTAACTAACAATCAAGATAATCTTACTCTTTTTTGTCTCTTTGCCGATCGTGAGCCCATGGATTTCCAAGAAGCCATACAAAGCAAGAAGTGGAAAGATGCAATGGATGAAGAAATCAAGGCAATCGAGAAGAACGACACATGGGAGCTAGCTTCACTTCCAAAAGGGCACAAGGCAATTGGTGTGAAATGGGTGTACAAAGCAAAGAAGAATTCCAAAGGAGAAATTGAAAGATACAAAGCAAGATTGGTGGCAAAAGGCTACGATCAAAGAGCGAGCATCGACTATGATGAGGTATTTGCCCTCGTTGCTCGATTAGAAACTATTAGACTAATCATCTCTTTGGCGACCCAAAATAAGTGGAGAATATATCAATTGGATGTAAAATCTGCTTTTTGAATGGAATACTTGAAGAAATAGTTTACATTCAAGCAACCACCGGGATATGAAATCAAAGGACAAGAAGGCAAGGTTCTAAAGCTAAAAAAGGCTCTCTACGGGTTGAAGCAAGCACCAAGAGCATGGAATAGTCGAATAGACAAGTATCTGCAAGAGAAGGGCTTCATAAAGTGTCCTTACGAGCATGCTCTTTACATCAAGAATGATGATGAAAATGTCTTGATTGTTTGTTTATATGTTGATGACTCGATCTTCACAGGAAATAATCCAAGCATGTTTGAAAAGTTCAAAGATGCGATGACGAAGGAGTTCGAGATGACAGATATTGGGCTTATGGCATATTATCTTGGCATCGAAGTCAAGCAAACAAAGGATGAAATTTTCATCTCTCAAGAAGGTTATGCAAGGGAGATATTAAAGAAGTTCAAGATGGATAATAGCCTAACCTATAAATACCCTCGTAGAATGCGGAGTCAAGCTATCAAAGTATGATGAGGGAAAAAGAATCGATCCAACGATTTTCAAGAGTTTGGTTGGAAGTTTTCGCTACTTGACATGCACAAGGCCGGATATTCTTTATGCTCTGTTGGACTTATCGGTCGCTACATGGAGACTCCAATCGCTACCCACCTGAAGACCGCTAAAAGAATTATGCGTTATATCAAAGGTACAATTGATTTTGGCTTACTTTACTCATCATCTAACAATTTCAAGCTTGAAGGATATAGCGATAGTGATTGGGCTGGAGACATAGATGATCGAAAGAGCACTACAGGGTTCGTGTTCTTCATAGGAGACACTATTTTCACTTGGATGTCAAAGAAACAACCAATTTTCACTCTTTCTACTTGCGAAGCAGAGTACGTGGCTGCAACCTCATGTGTTTGCCATGCAATTTGGCTTCGAAACTTATTAAAAGAGTTAAGTTTACCACAAGAAGAGGCGATCAAAATTTTTGTCGATAACAAGTCCGCAATAAGCACTAGCAAAGAATCCAATTTTCCACGATAGAAGCAAGCACATTGATACGCGCTATCACTTCATCGGAGAATGCATCGAAAGAAAGGAGATACAAGTGCGATACGTGAAGTCTCAAGATCGAGTTGCTGATATATTTACCAAGCCACTCAAAAGTGAAGACTTTATTAAATTGAGAAGTTTACTTGGAGTCACAAAATCAAGTTTAAGAGGGGTGTTGAAATTTAAACTTGATTTTAGTTGTTTTAAAAGTCTAATAAGAGCCTCGTCTAGAAGCTTATTCTAGAATGTATGGTAGGTGTGGTAGGTTTAGAATTATTGTATGGTAGGTGTTGAATAATTGTGTGTTAGGTGGGGAATTATCAGTAACTATTGGATTAGAATTATGGTGGCACAATCCTACCGTTAATTTAGGAGGTGCCACTAAGTATAAATAGGGGTAGAGTCTTTGAGTTTGTATCAAGCAAAGAAAATAAAGTGAAGCTTCTTCCATAAATTTCTAGCCTTTGCCAAATCCCAAAAGTCTCTCCATTCCAACATTTGTAAATATGGTTCGATAGTTCATAAAAATTAATAAACTGTTTGGTTAATTTGTAAATAGCACTATTTCAGTCGTCTGTAATTAATTGTCCCTTATGATTGATTATAGTTATGATTTCAAATATGTACTGAACTTTTTTTTTTTTTTTTAATCATTTGAGAAAAAATTGGAGTGATTAATATTATTTATGCTTATTATTTTCTACTATATATATATATATATATATATATATATATATATATATATATATATATATATATATATATATATATATATATATATATATAGAAAGAGAGAGAGAAAGAGAGAGCTCTTACAAAATATAACTCCTATGCCTCCATTGTATATGATAAATAAAGTATGTATTGCCATAAATACAACTAAGCTTTGATTTCTCACAAAGGCTTTAGTTTGGGACATTTAATTCACTTTCATGTAACAAATAACCTCAATTGTGATATATATAAATATGTAAATACATGTGCATTTAGATAAACAATGGAGCAGATCATTAGCGATTGCAGCTATAAGAGGAGGAGAATAAGGGCTTGTCAGCAAGAGGCCACTAGTTTTAAGATGGGGAGGTTTTGTGTGGGAGAATATGGCCTAACGCAGGAATGGATAGACTCACATTCGGAAGTAGTGTAGGGTTGAACAAATTGGCGAACGTGAACATCAAAAATCAGTCAATACTAAATTTGAGAAGGTCCAATACTCCAGAATATAAAAAAGTAAAACTAAGGATTGCTCGTTGTCGAGAGACCACATGACCCACTTAATTGACCAGATGAAACCCCTAGAACTGGGGCTCAAGGTTGACCGGGTTTAGATCATCTGAGTAAAGGACCAATGTTAATCGAGCCGAGCAAAGACATCAATAAAATTATCGCTACAACTAGACTCAAGGCGAGTGTTCACTTGGAATCGCCAATCAGTCTCATGGATCTCATTGAGGTTTCTCACCACAAACCAATAATTGGTGATGACATAACCCATAAACATTTTGAAGAACCCATCAACAATTGATGAACAATCTATTAGATTACGGTGATTTGCCCTCCGCCCAATATCCTAGTCTCTTTCTACCGACATGAGCTCCTTGACTGGAGATCAACGGTGATGGTCGGACTTGAATAATCAATCAGTGAAAGTCCATGGAGGCAGTCTTGCTAACGGAAAAGCATCAAAGGACGACCTTCAACCTCAATTCAACACAATTGGACAAAAAGGTCTTATCGGACCAAGACCTAATGATTTCAACTGATCGGATTAAAGATTAGTCAAGCCGTAGGCCTATGTATATAAAAACAACAAAAATATCATGTAACACCCTTGTTAAGGTAAAGATGAACACGTAACTTTACATATTGTACCTCTTCTATAAATAAGTGACCATTTTACGAGAAAAAAAAGTAATTGATAAAACTTATTACTATTGCATCTCTCTCTCTCTCTCTCTCTCTCTCTCTCTCTCTCTCTCTCTCTCTCTCTCTCTCTCTCGCCTTACACTTGATTCAGTAGCACGACCATATCAGGATTCAAAAGAATATTATAAAGTTATACGAATGATATTTTTTTTTTGTTGGTAAGTCTCCTATTTTTATATTAGGATATTTACATAAATATCACAATTGCAATACATATTTATATATTTAATATTTAAATTTTTATATTTACATTTATATCACTAAAATCTTTCAAATTTATATTTTGCTAATTGTTGGGCCTCAACCTGCCCGTCCTTACTTGGGCATTGTAGATTTTGGCTGCCGCTCTCTTCTTCATTTCTTCCCTTCAGCCCTTTCAGCCTCGCCATTGCTCTATTTCCTCTTCCCCGCCCTCTCCTGCTTGGAAAACTTCCTGACGACCCTCCCTCCTCTCCGGATTTCGCTCAAAACCATGGTCTTCTTCACCAAATGCTCACAATACAGTCATAGTCAAATCTAGCAGGGAAAAAAGCAACCACGGTATCGCGGCTTACAAAGAACTTCAAAGCTCTCATCTTTCGCATTTTTCCGATCCGCTCCTATCAGAAACCATTAAGGAAGGTAACCCTCCTCTTTCTCTCTCTCTCTCTCTCTCTCTCTCTCTCTCTCTCTCTCTCTCTCTTCACAGTGCGCTTTAGCTTCTATAAATTCCGTAAATCCGTCAACCATCTGGAAATCCCCTCGCTAGATCTCTCTACCATGTCCACATCTCTTCACCAAAAACAGCAACAGCAAAATCCTCTAGTCGACACGTTCCCCATCTCCTCGCTCCTCCTCCCTCAACTATGTCTTGCATCACCGCACATACTCCCTCTTAGGCCGCTCCGGCCTCCTCCTCCTCGGCGTTTTCATCCCCTGGATTCGTCTCTTCACACTCTTCCTCTGCTAATGGCGAGATTACACCCTAGCTCAAGCTGCGGCCTTTCTTGGTGGAAAGAACGACCAAAGTGGAATCTTGAAACTCCTCCTTCTTCCTTTCCTTATCGTCGTTGCGCCGCTTAAATAGGGCTTTTTCAATTTGACATCTCAGAGGCCAAGGCATCTGCTTGATATCTCAGAGCTAGGCTATAATGTAATGTATAATGTTTTGGATATGGTTTGACTTTCCGATCCATTGCCTTATCTAGAAAGGCACCATGACATTTACTTCACCGATTACATGGCTGTTGTAAGTTCTTCATTTCTTTGTTTTCTTGTGAGTTATCAGTGATGAGGAAAACACTAATTTTTATTAATCTTTGCAACTAAAAGGTGAAGCCTTTGATTCATTCTCATAGCTTGCCACAACCTGGGAAGAAAGAAAGAACATATATTTGTAGCAGCTTGATCTTCCTCCGTCCGACAGATGGAGCAAAAGCTGTGCTTTTGGAATGGATTGAATAGCTTCGTCCGACAGTTCTTTTGTCAATTGGTCTACTGTGTAACACTATTTGACAGATTCACACAATTTCAATTTAGAATGCCTAAATATCTTATTGATATTAGCCATTTGGTTAGTGTCAACTCTTTTTGTCATTTCTCATTAGCCTACGGCTAGTTTTTTAGATTTTTCTATCATTTCACATCATTTTGAATTGATGTCCAATTCTTTTATAGATATTCATCATTAATTGTCCATTTGATGACAGATTCACATAGTTTCTTTCTACTTGTGTACATTAGCAGTCATTGTTCTGAATCTCGTATGCTACTAGTGAAAAAAATTCAATAGCCTTCTGGATTACATAATGTGATAAATTTACATGTTGGTTATGCAAATACATAAGAATTATGTGGTATGTATGTAAATTTTTTTATTTTAAAAATGATTCATTTACTTAATATCACTTCAATTTGTTTTTTTTATTTAAAACGTTTTTTTTTCTTTTTAATTATTTGGAATAAAAAATAACTCTTAAAACATGGATGAACCTAGGGCCGTCAAAACATCAAGTTATTTTCGAACAGCTCGTGTTTGATTCATTCGTTCGTGTTCGGCTCGTTTTAGTAGAGCAGTCTTTTTGAAGGTTGTAAGTCCTCTCGGGTCACGAGATTTAAATCTCATCATACACTTAACATTTTATGGTTTTGGGATTAGGGCTGTTAAAATAGGTCATTGTTCATGACTAGCTCGTGCTCCGCTCGATAAATAAGATAGTCAAATACAAATAATTTTTTTGAACTCGATATATAAACAAATTGAACACAAAAAATAATATTTTTTCATAAACCATGTCAGGATTCGCTCAAGCTCGGCTCATTTACTTCCCTGAGGACTGCATGTATGATTAAGACTGTCAAAATAATTTTTTTTTTCAATAGCTCTTGTTCGTCAAGCTAATCAAACGAGCCGAACAACAAACATATTTTTTATGTTCGAAATATAAACAAGTCAAACACGACCATTAAATTTTTTTAACGAGCCGAACACACAAACTGAGTCCAAACTCGCTCAGGTCTGGCTCTTTATACCCCAAATCAACCCTTATTAAAACAATCATTTAACCAAATGAATTTAAACTGAAAAATTAAATATTTTTGGAATTACTTTAAAATCATTATTTTAATGTGAAACTTAAAAATAAATATATAGAAATTTTCATATATATATATAGATATATATATATATATATATATATATATATATATATATATATATATATATATATATATATATATATATATATATATATATATATATTACAATTAAAGTACTACCGAACAAGACTAGTGGGGCCCACCTTAAATTCCTTGGCCAGGATAGCTTGCCGGAGTTGGCGGTGGGGTCTACGCATCAACTGGAAACTGATGTAGCCGCGGCTGTGACGTTTCCATTGTGCGGACGGCTCTTCATTTGGTGTGCATTTGGTAAATTTGTATTCAATAAACCCTAATTCTTATGTATTTATATATGCAATCCCTAAATTTTATTTTTCTTTATAATTATACCATAAATTTTATTTGTATCACATAAAAATATTACTAATTTTTATTAGAAAAAAAAGTGAAATAGCAATGATATATTGATATATCATCAAAGAAATTTTGAATCTCAAAGCATTTTGAACAAAATAAAAAAATATTTCAAATGCAAATTTATACTCATCCCTACAACGCCAAAACATTTTATCGATCCACATTTGATCAAGCCCAGACGAAACTATTTAAGAGCAATTTGAAGCTTTTGATGTGCAATTAAATGATCAACAGATTCTCAATCCTGCAAGTTTATAATCAAATTGAGTGTCTCGTCGAATCGAATCCAATAGCTCAAAAGAATAGTAGATTTTAGCATCATCAAGGAACTCAAATACTCATAAAACACCATCCGATCAAAGGGATTGCCCTCGGTCATTCGATGGAGTTGTTCAGAATCATGTGATATTTTTAGAGGATGCAACTCACAAATCTATAGATAAACCCCCGCTCATGAATGTGGATTTGGGATCTGGACCTGAGGAGAAGACTTAAGGGAGATCCAACACGAGCTCAACTCGATAAGTGGCTCATGAATTGAGCTCGATGAGCTAAAGAACTAAGCTCAAGCTAGTCTTGGCTCGACTTGTTACTTTGTGAGCCAGCTTGTTTAAAAAAATATTAATATAAAATATAATCATAATATATTAAAATTAAAGAATATATTTAATGGCCTAGATAAAAAAATATTTGACAGAAATGTGCCAAAAATTGATTATGAATATAAAAAGACACCATAAAGACTTTTAACTTGCCTATTAAAATGAGGAGTATAAAAATACATCATAAAAACTAGTAACTTCCCTATTAAAGTGGGGAATTAATAAAAAGATATTCGTTTTCAACATTTTCTTCTCTCTTTTTTTTTTTTATTTTTAAAAGCAGTCCACAGCTTGTCAATCTTCTTCGAATAAATATCCCTTCCGAATCAAATCTCAATTTGATTATAAATGTAATAAATTTAAAATTTATTTGACCATTCAATTGATAGTCCAAAACTTTCAATTGTGCTTCAGTTTGACCCTGATTGAAATAATTTTGACATCGGTGGGTTTATCTTCTCGATATGCTTAATTTAATTATGAACTTATTGAAATCGGGGATGATCTTGTATTTAGATTTAAAAGATGCATTAACAGATACATCAAAAATCGTGCTACAAAAAAATTTGTTGAAGACACACTGTAAGTTCTGTACTATCAAAATATTAAAATTTCTTAGTTCATTTTACTTACTATATACAAGTTTTATTAATGAAAGTTTAATGATAAGACGTAATTATGAAGGAGGTATGAGTCTATTTATAGAGTTTATGAGAGTTCTCTTTACAAATCATCGAATGACCTAGAAAGATTCTCCCAATCAGATGATGTTTTATGGACAATTGACTGCCTTAATAATGTCAAAATTGAGTGTTCCTAGAGTCGTCGTGGTCATCTCATCGAAATACTTGATTTGACTATAAGTTTGTTATAACTAAAATCCATTTGACATGTCAATTAGGCATTATGCTTAACAACTTGATATAGGTTTAATTTGACTCGAATTGGATCTGTATTTTTAAGTAAGTCTCTTCAAGCCCACTAATTCGACTATAAATTTGTTGAAATCAAAATTTTCAAAGATTCTTTATTAGAGTTTGAATGTTTTTTGCCGAAACAATATTTTAAGACTCATGCTGATTATCTTGAGTTTCATGTAAGATGACAAGTTTTCTTAATGAATTATCATACATATATATACACACACACACATAGCTTTAATTTTAAGACTCAGTGCTATATATAGTTTTCTTTCAAATTTTAATATGATCTATGCCCTATTTCGTAATATTCCTTGACTTATTTCTTAAATTAGGACTCGCATCACAACTGATAATTTTCTGATTTGTAGTTGTCCTTATATTGTTGAATCCAAATCTCTTTGTGGGCATACTCATATCTCACTAATGTGATCAATGAGAAAGAAACAAGAGAGAAAGAAAGATACTCCCGCTAGAAGAAGAAAAATTCTTGATTCTTATAGGACTTTGAGCGTTATAGGAAGGAAGATGTATATTTTTATAGAATATGTTATAAATTGTTAAGCATAAGATTGGACTATTGTTACATAAAGAGTACACATGAATGATTTGTCCTGATAAGTGTCTCAGAGTTTTTTGTGATTGAGTGCATGAGGTCAGCAACTGATTGAACAAAACCTTTGAAATGGTTGAGCACCTCCCAAGATTAAGGCAAATGGCCTTCAAGCTAGGTGAGTTTTTCAGACTTGGGTGAGTTTCTTATATTCCCTTGCTAGCCCTTGGATTTAGCTTCCTCCAAACTTTAACTTATCCCACCGCTAGCCTCCATCGTTCCATCTCTTAGCTACAAAATCCAAATATCCTAACCATCATTGTGGACAGTTCTTATAATACATTCAAGCATTGAACTCTGCCACTCAGAAAATTTATATGCAAGCCACACAATTCTTATGCATTTGCACATCTAACACTTGCAAAGATTAATATTTACATCCATCTCTCTTATAGAGTTTAGATGCAAGATAAGTAGAACATTTTTTTAAAATAGTCGAAGGCTAAATTAACCGGACTTCAACATGATCCGACATATTTCTTAATCATGTTCAGTAACAAATTAATTCAGCAAATAACTTTAGCATATCTATAGCAAATAAATCGGCATCAAATTTACTAATCTACACTACTAAACAAATATTTGCAACAATAAAAATAAAAAAACATTTAGCTGCACTCATTTCATTGCTATCACCCTTTCTTCCCATCATAACATCCAAGCCTAATATATTTATCTTTCGTCGTAAAGTTCGTACAGTGAAACCCAAGCACAACCCAAATCACTTTCTTCACACGGTTCTCAACCTCAACTACCGACCTCCCGCTGCCACACATCCCCGCCATCTTCAACGGCAGTAAAAATGTCACCTCATACACGGGCCTCCGATTCATAAAAAGAAAAAAAATGATCCACAAAATTAAATTGTCTTACCGTTATCCCGTAGACCACGCTTTGTTTCGTGTTGATGATCGCCGGAACGACTTAACCGCAAATAGAGTCCTGAATCGAAGAAAAAAATGGCTCTCTACAAGTCGTTCCATTGGGGCAGACGACCACTTCGCAAAGGCGAAGGAGGTCGGAGGATCCTTCTATTATGCAATTTGTATTTCTGAAATTAGACAATAGAAAAATTATATTTTTAGAGATATTGCTTGAAGTTGTAAGAAATAAGAAAAATTCTACTCGATTGAAAATATTTGGATTTACCTGTAAAGATATTTTCACTTCATTCTTTGTCAGCCCACGAACCGCCATTCTTTCTGTGATCCGTTTTGGACTTGCTACTGAAAAAAATAAAAAGCAACCACGATGTTACATTGCAATTGAATCCAACAAAGAAGTAAGAAATATTATTTTTGTCTTATTGTATATGCAAGAGAGTAAAACACATAAGCTATAACTCTCACCGTTAAGTTCTTGCAATGTGGCCACAAAATGCCGGTGAAGTTCCGGCGACCAAGAGCGTCGTGCTTTTCTCTTAGGGTCCGTTTGGGCGGTGACGGTGCGGCACCGCACCACAGTATGCTGAATATAATTTTTACCGTCATTTGCCATCGCAGGGTTTGCTGGGGCTGAGATTGCCAAAGAACGATCCTGCCACGAAGATCCTACATCTTCTTCTTCCTTCTTCATAAAAAAATTTTCGGCATTGCCTTCAGATTTTAGACACCCAATATTGTCCATCTTCCTTTGTGAAAACTCAATTTTAATGCAAATTCAAAAAATAACAAAGGAATAAAAGAAAAAAATAGAGTTTTTATAATTTTTACAGAAAAATACCTCGTTGAAATCGTTCATGAAATATATACTCTGATCGTTATAGTTAGCGTTTCAGAGTTGATCCGAGCTCGTCCAATCCATCTCGTCCACACAGCCTCTCCCATTCCATCTCTTCGTGCTCTCCCATTCCATCTTTATTGATATATTTCATGTTTTCGTCTTGCTCCAGCTTCAAGTTTTAGTTGATCGATCACTAGCAAAAATGACAAAATAATTAAAAGAAAACAAATTTTCATAAAGGAAATTATTGAGAATTCGGAGAGAATTAAAGAAGTTATTAGTGCACCTTCATCGAGGAGAATCATGCATAGAGGAAGCTCGCGTTTGAACACTTCGATTTTGCGTCTTTCTTCTTCCAATGGGTTGATGAAACCTTTCAAGAGTAATTTATCCTTCAAAATATAGCTAATCGATTTGAGACCAAGTCTCATATATTGCTCTCTCATCTCCATGATTAAACTTTAAATTGTAAGTTTACAGGGATGAAGAACAACGGAGAGTGCTCTTAAAGACTAACGTGAGCTGAGTATAGCAGAGAAGGAGTTGTTCCTATGGAGGAGATAAATGAGTGTCTTCTGGGGGAGTTAGCAAAATTTAGGCAAAATATTTGCATACAAAGAAAAGTTCAATTCCATAAAATGAGGTAACCAACGTTGTAACATTTCAATTTTATTGATAAAATTAAATATTATTTATTTATTTACAAATTTTCAAAATAAAAATATATATCATACATACCTAAATACAAAAAAAAAAACTTACATACACCCGTAACTATATATATATAGAGAGAGAGAGAGGGAGATTACAATACTGATATAAAAATACTCGTATAAGAAAATCAAATAATTAATTCTAACTCATTGCTCGTGAGGTTTTAGGTTAAAAAATTATTGGGAGATAAACATAGATACCACACAAGTCTTATGTATTTGTCCATAACGCCCTAAGATTTGATATTTACCTATATAACATCTTGTTGCCATAAATCCATGCATAAAAAATGTGTATTTCGCATTTAAAAAGAGGATGATGGTGTTGATTTTTATGTTATACTAAATAATTAAATGATATGCATGTTATTATTAATGCTTAGGTGCTACATAAGTTCCTCTAAAAGCGTTATGTATATAAATGCCCCTAAAAATTTTTAAGAGTCAATTGTCTACAATGGGTATTTAGTTCCTCTATTTATTATTGAATAAAGTTCACGAATAGTATTACGAGCCAATCTCGAGTTAGTTTCAGTCGAAAAATTTGATTCAAATTTTTATTGATTGTTCGTCTTGTTTATTTCTCGATACGAGCAAAAAAACAAAATAATTTTTGAGCAATTAACCATATCCAAGCTAAATTCACAGCCCTATTTGTAGAATGAAAAACAGAAAGTTTAATAAAGTATTTTAAGTAGCCGTTGAGATTAAAGTGAAAAAAAGGGCTCTACATAAGCAGTTCTTATGAACAAGATAAATGGGTAGATTTAGCCTTTCATTCGTTCTCATTAATTTTTATTTTATTTGACTTGGTTATGAATCCCGAAGAAATAAAAATATTTATAAAAAAATTTTGGACATAGATTAATATTTTTTTTAATGTATTAATAAAATAAAATAAAATAATTTTTCTTTTTTATCAAATGTATAAGTAAAAAAGTCCAAACACAAGTTTTTCTTTTTAGTGAGGACTTTATCTCTTTTAAGTACTTTGGATCTTTGAGTATCATATAAGACTAGAGATGAGACCTGTCTTATTTTAGAAACTTGAACCGACTCTTTACTCGATTTGAAGTTTTGCATGTATGGTTGCCGACCTTTAGCATTTCGAAGATCGAAACTAACATGAAGGAACTCAAAAGCAGTCCACATAAGAATATTAAGCCATAGGGTTGCCTTGTGCACAATTTTGCACTCCAGTGCGCACAACTATCACAATTCCTACAATTGACACATTTAAATATTGCAATTCGCATCATCCACGCCTTTCTTTAAAAAAATAATCAAAATTAAAATTAATTTTCAAAAAGACCGATCACGAGACGAAATTTTGACGAAAATTGAATTCGACTCATTTTTTATTCGCTCGTTGACGGGATTATCTAAATGACCCTGGATGGTGAAACGGATCACACCAGTGCTTTTGAAACATCAACTTTAGCTGTGTAGGACACTCATTTCGATATAGTCTAGTATTCGAGCGAAAGAATGCATAATTCGAGGGATTTTAATTATTTAATATTATAAAATTAATATATTAAAAAAAAAAAAAGGAATTTCTTCTTCCAAAAAACCCAACTCACGCTCACGACACCTCCTCCGCCTGGATTCTGTTGGCTCGTGCGACACCCTACCCGCGCCTCCTTCAATGCTTCATTTTCTCTCTTACCATCGCAACTCACTCCTGAGGGTTCAAGAAGAAAGATAAGCGAATCAGCGCTTCTTCTGCGGTATTTTTGGACTTCGCCGTCGTTCTTATGATTTGCATCACCGGAGAAGGCATGTGCTAGGAATTCCGTGTTAGATTATTATGGGATTACAATGTAATTAATAAATGTGTTGGGTCATTATTTAATAAATCAAAATTATTGTGGTCTAATTAATAATAAAATTTATGACTTTAGGCACATTTATCATGAAATTATAAGTGTGATACTATAAGAGCAAATTCCAATTTAATGAGAGGCGAATCGAATTAAGTAATCCTTTCAGTAACCACCGACTGGTTATAATAACATGAGTGTAATTGGTCCCCGATCCGCATACTTTTTAAAACTCTCTTGCTCCCCATCAACGAGAAAACCAAGGAAAACTCCGAAAATCGCAGATCGGAAGATCATCGCTTGCAATCGATCAAATGGATTCAGTACGCTTCCGCTATTGTATCGATTCGATTTTTCTCATTAATTCGAACGTGAACGAAAGATTCTCGCATGATTCTCCAAGAGATTTCGATTCGATCAAAATCTATTCGGAAAATCTAAAGAAAATTTCTAACAATCGAGATCGTAGCCTCCCGTTCACGTTCTGTTGCTCGTGTTTTTTATCCCTTTCGTTCGCCTTTACCCGCGAGGATTCGCCCGCAAGCGTCAAGGCTGGCGCGGACTACTGGAGAAAGGAATGCCGCAACGGACCGCGACGCCGGCGGGTGCGGTGGCGCGTCCTCCGACGGCGGCAAAATCCGGCGAAAATCAAAACGAGCGACGAGCGGAGCCGCCGGAATGGCGCCGAAATCGGCGCCGGAGGGAGGCGTCGCGGAGGCGCGCGCTGACGGAGCGCCGGAGCCGGCGCCGGGCGGCGCCTCGGCTCGCGAGCCGCGAGCAGCGCTCGCGGACCGCGAACAGTTCGCGGAACCGTTCGCGGGTCCGCGAACCGGTCCGTGGACCGTGTCCACGGACCATTCCGTGGACCCGGTCCACGGAACCGGTCTGCGGACCCGGTCCGCGGAAAAAAAAACAGAAAATTAAAATAAAATAAAATAAAATAAAATCAATTTTATTTTATTTTGTTTTGTTTTAAATTGATTTTCTTGATTTTATTTTATTTTGTTTAATTTAAATTTTAATTTACTCATTAATTAATTAATTAATTAACTCATTTTAATTTGGAAAATAAAATGAGTCATTTAAATTTAATGAGTAGATTAAATAAATAAGTTAATTAATTTACTTATTTTAAAATGAATAAATTAATTGTAAAGTTTAGGATTGATTAATTTTATAAAATCAATAATTTTGTTTTGTAGAATCATAGGCTTTATAGCTTATAAATTAGACTCATTATTTATAAATATAAGATTTTATAAAATTAAATTAAAGTTTAAATTAAATTCGAATAAATGGTATTTTAAAAAAATTGTCCATCATTTTTAATGAACTTATTAAAGCATGATGTCACTAAAGCTGACTCTCTCATGTGTAGATAGTTCATGACGAATGATTGGATGTTATGTGTATATATGTTCATGCAAGTATTAATCGCCCAAAGAAAAATTAATGCTTGTCGAAATGCATACACACTTGCGATGATAAACATGCAACAATTATAAGGAATAATATATGAGTAATGAATCGATCCAAAGATGATTTATTACTCGATATATGTTATCGTTAATGTTTGATCATTACAACAAGATTACTACTAGCAGCTAATATTATCGTCCAAAGACTTGATATTAATGTCGCATTAGGTATCTCTGAGATCGGATTTACCATTAATCGAATTTAAACATTTTATTAATTAAATCTTTTGTTCATTTTTCGAGTTGTTGCTAATGTATCTCGCTAATCTCAATTCGGTTCCAATCCTTAAGGGTGATAGTTTTAAGGATTGAAAGAGAACATTCTCATTGTTTCGTCCGCACTGGATCTCAGATCTAAGATTAAGAATGAAAAGCCCGCTCCTCTTACTGGATGCAAGTTCCTCCGAGGATAGGAGAAACTTCGAGAAGTGGGACCGTTCTAATCGCTCGAGTCTAATGATCATAAAGTGCGGCATACCCGAGGCCTTTAGAGGTGCAGGTGTCTATCGAGATCATCGATGCCGCAATTTTCCTCACTGAATCGAGAAACGCTTTCGCAAAAAGCGATAAGGCCGAAACCGGTATTCTTTTAAAGAAACCGATTTCAATGAAGTTCGGAGGCAAGGAAAATATAAGGGAGTACATCATGAGATGTCTAATATTGCTTCAAAATTAAAGAAACTAAATCTCGAGTCGACGGATGACTTACTCGTGCATTTAGTTCTTATTTCTCTTCCTCCACATTAGCCAATTCTGTCACTATAATATGCAAAAGGAGAAATGGACTCTTAATGAGCTTATTTCTCATCAGTGTGCAAGAGGAAGAAAGGTCAAGCAAGGAAAGACCGAAAGTGCTCATCCGGTAAACACCTCTAAGGAAAGGGGCTCTAAAAGAAAGAATGAAGCTCGCTAAAAGTAAGGGTCCTTCTCAAAAGAAACAAAATAAAGCTCAAAATTCAGAAAATATCAGCTTGTTTCTTTTGCAACAAAGAAGGACATCGAAGAAGGAATGTGCTAAATATCATGCTTGGCGTGTAAAGAAAGGTACATTTCTAACTTTGGTCCGTTCCGAGGTAAATTTGGCTTCAGTACTAGAAACACTTGGTGGTTAGACTCGGTGCTACTACTAACATAAGTGTTTCAATGCGTGGTCGCTCGAGCTACCGAAAACCAAATGATGCCGAAAGATGCATTTATGCGGGAGATGGAAAATCGGTAGCAGTGGAAGCAATCGAGCATTTTAGATTGTTATTATGTACCTGGTTAGTATTCGGATTTGATAGATACTTTTGTTGTACCGTCATTTAGACGGAATTTGGTTTCGTTTCGTTATTCGACAAATTAGGTTATTGTTGTTCATTTCAAAACAGTTGTTTCAGTTTATCTATTAATTCCAATATTGTTGAACCGGTTCTCTAAGTGGTATATGACAATCTTTATTTGCTTGATATCGTTGCTTCTTATAATGAAACTCGAGTGTGGAATCACGAGGTACTAAGCGAAAAATTAATAATGAAAATTCGTGAGCATTATGGCACAAGCGTTTAGAGTCACATCTCTAGAAATAGAGTTGAAAGACTTGTGTCGATGGAATTCTAAATTCCATCGATTTTACGGACTTCGATGTCCGTATTGAATGCATTAAGGGAAAACGGACCAAAAGGAAGAAATTAGGTGCATATAGAGCTACAAAAGTCTCGTAATCGATACATACGGATGTTTCGTGGACCATTTTCTACACTTTTTGGAATGGTCAACAATATTTTGTATCATTCATAGATGATTATTCAAGATATGCATACCTATTTCTTATTAATGAGAAGTCCCAAGTATCGGACGTGTTCAAATCTTATAAGGCCGAAGTTGAAAATCAACTAAGCAAAAGAATAAAGAAAGTCAAATCTGGTCGTGGTGGTGAATACTACGGTAGATATGACGGTTCATGTGAACAACGTCCGGGACCATTTGCTAAATTCCTAGAGGAGTGTGGAATTGTCCCACAATACACTATGCCGAGTTCACCTAAGCATGAATGGTGTAGCCGAAAGACGAAATCGCACTCTTAAAGACATGGTAAGAAGTATGATCAGCTCATTCTACCTTACCAAATTCACTCGGGAGAAGCACTCAAGACAAGCAACTTACATTCTAAATAGAGTACCAACTAAAGCAACTCGCAATTACACCTTATGAGCTTTGGACGTGGCGAAAACCCAGCTTAAAGCATTTTCATGTTCGGGGTCGCCTGACTCGAGGCAAGGCCTTACAAGCCACTCGAGAAAAAGTTAGACCCTAAAACAAGAAGTGCACTACTTTGTTGGTTATTCGGAGCGATCTAGGGGTTTCAAGTTTTATGATCCCAAATTAAAGATAATTTTTGAGACGGAACCTGCAGTGTTCTTCGAGGATATTGAATTTGGAGGGAGAAATCGAGTTGTAGACTTTGTCTTTCGAGGAGGAATCGGACCATACTACTCTTGTTGAAGAGGAATTGGTTCCTATTCCCGTAATTGCTTTCGATAATGATCGAATCTTACTCCTGACATTGATCAAGTTACAAATCAAGAACCCTTGAGGAACAAATTCAACAACCTCAAGAACAAGTTCAAGAGCAAGTGTTTTTGCGACGATCCACTAGGGAAAGAAGAAATGCTATTTCAGATGATTATATTGTATTTCTTCAGGAACATGAGGAAAATATTAGCATGATGGAAGATGATCCTATCAACTTTCATCAAGCTATGCAAAGTTCCAATTCGAAAAATGGATCAAAGCAATGAATGAGGAGTATAAGTCTATGCAAGACAATAAAGTTTGGGAACTTGTTCCATTGCCGAAGGAAAGAAACCCATTGGTTGTAAATGGATTTTTAAAACTAAAAGGGATTCAAAAGGTAATGTGGAAAGACATAAAGCTCGTCTTGTAGCTAAAGGCTTTACTCAAAAGGAAGGGATCGACTATAAAGAGACCTTTTCTCCAGCTTCAACAAAGGACTCTTTTAGAGTAATCATGGCACTTGTTGCTCATTATGATATGGAGCTACATCAAATGGATGTCAAGACTCGCATTTCTCAATGGAGACATTGATGAAACGATCTATATGGTGCAACCAGAAAACTTTGTAATAGGAGACCCAAAGAATATGGTTTCGCAACCGACGAAATCCATTTATGGGCTCAAACAAGCTTCCCGTCAATGGTATCACAAATTTCATCAAGTGATTCTTTCATTTGGTTTTGAAATGAATGCAATTGATGATTGTGTGTATCATAAATTCAAATGGGATAAAACATATTTTTCCGATTTTGTATGTGGATGACATACCGCTTGCCAAAAATGATATAGGCATGTTGCGAGAAACCAAAAGATTTCTATCAAATAATTTTGAGATGAAAGATCTTGGTGATGCCTCATTTGTTTTAGGAATTCAAATTCACCGAGATCGTTCTCAGTGTATTCTTGGATTATCACAAAGAGGCTATATTGATAAAGTGCTTAAAAGATATGGCATGTAGAATTGTAGACCAATTGACACATCGTCGCTAAAGGAGATAAGTTCAGTCTCAATCAGTGCCCAAAAGGAAACCTTGAGATTCAGGAAATGCAAAAGATTCCCTATGCTTCAAAGAATAGGGAGTCTTATGTATGCTCAAGTTTGTACGCTGCCGGATATTGCGTACATTGTTGGAGTTTTAGGCGGATACTTAAGTAACCCGAGAATGGATCATTGGAAAACAACCAAAAGGGTTATGAGGTACTTAAAGAGAACAAAAGATTACATGCTTACATATAGGAGATCAGATCATTTGGAGATCATTGGGTATTCTGACTCCGATTTTGCTGGATGTCAAGACAGCAGAAGATCCACATCAGGCTACATATTTTTTGTTAAGTGGTGGAGCTATATCCTGGAGGAGTGCAAAACAAACACTAATAGCTTCATCCACTATGGCAGCAGAGTATATAGCATGTTATGAGGCATCCAACCATGGCATATGGCTGAGAAATTTTGTCACTGGGCTGCGCATTATGGAAGGGATTGAAAGACCACTAAAGTTATTTTGTGACAATAAATCAGCAGTATTGTATTCCAATAACAACAGGAGTTCATCCAAGTCAAAGCATATTGATATCGAATTTCTTGTTGTGAAGGAAAGAATACAGAGTGGTCAGATTTGCATAGAGCATATTGGAACAAACTCCATGATTGCGGACCCTCTTACAAAGGGTCTGATACCCAGGGTCTTTCATGAGCATACTGCTCATATGGGTGTTATAAAGCTTGAGGAAATTTAGATTCAGTGGGAGTTTGTTAACTTATATTTTAGCTCTATGTTTTATTTTGTGTACAAAACATATTTGGATATTTTCTGATCAGAAATATGGTATTTTATTCGGTTCAAGCACACTCGTATAGTTAAAGTTCGATCTCACTTAAGTAAAGTAGGACCGATTGAAAATCGATACGAATCGACCACCTTACATGTAATTTTCATTCCACACATTTATGATTGATCTATGTCATTTGATTATATTAATATATGTGACCATTGATGGGTTTAGTTGTGACAAATACAATGAAAACTCGCTTTGATCCTATATCGATATGATTAATGGACCGTATCGTAATGTGCCTTTATAATAATGACAACAAATTTTGAGCGCTCTAAAGTTGACACATTTATTTTTTTACATATATAGTCCAGATGGAGATTGTTAGATTATTATGGGACTACAATGTAATTAATAAATGTGTTGGGTCATTATTTAATAAGTCAAAATTATTGTGGTCTAATTAATAATAAAATTTATGACTTTAGGCACATTTGTCATGAAATTATAAGTGTGGATACCATAAGAGCAAATTCCAATTTAATGAGGTGCGTAATCGGAATTAAGCAATCCTTTGTAACCACCAGCTGGTTACAATAAATAGAGGAGTATTGGTCCCCGATCTGCATACTTTTAAAACTCTCTTGTTCCCCATCAACGAGAGAAACTAAGGAAAACTCCGGAAAATCTGCAGATTGGAAGATCATTGCTTGCAATCGATCAAATGGATTCAGGTACGCTTCCGCTATTGTATCGATTCGATTTTTCTCATTAATTTGAACGTGAACGAAAGATTCTCGTGGCAATTTCCTAAGAGATTTTGATTCGATCAAAATCTATTTGGAAAATCTAAAGAAAATTTCTAACATTCCGATGAGAGCACAAAGCTCGTGTTCTCTGATGGTTCTTCCTCTGCGTTTGATTTGGAGGATTTGTTGAAGGCTTCAGCTGAGGTGCTTGGAAAGGGGAATCATGGGACGGCTTACAAGGCTAGGTTTGAAGATGCCTCAATTGTGGTGGTGAAGAGGCTGAAGGATATTGCAGTTACAAAGAGGCAGCTCGAGCTGCGAAAGAGCTCCACCAGGATTTCGCTGTCGACAATCAATTTGAATTCTTCCACTTCCAAAACGGTCCCTGAAGACAAGAAGCTTGCTTCAGCGTCCCGTTAAGGTAGCCACATAATCGTGCTCAGTATAGTTTTTTATTCGTTGTGGTCTTTAATAATCGTGCTTCTGATATGTATGCTTCTCCCTCTTCGTTTTATGAACTCATTTGCACTTGTCTTGAATCACTTTGATGCCATTCAATTTACTTATGCTT
Source organism: Papilionanthe hookeriana x Papilionanthe teres (assembly GCA_022702705.1). Lineage (NCBI taxonomy): Eukaryota > Viridiplantae > Streptophyta > Magnoliopsida > Asparagales > Orchidaceae > Papilionanthe > Papilionanthe hookeriana x Papilionanthe teres. The sequence goes on from CM040435.1 coordinate 4,395,765, forward strand.
GTGTCTACCACCCAATGCTTGTTTATTTACATGTATAACACCAAGCTCTGAAATTTCTAATATTATTCTTTGTGATTTCTTGTGAGGTATACCCGAGCACGCCGCCAACCTTCCCAGCTTCTGCCGAGACCGTGTCGGAGGAGTAGAGGAGCTAAAGTGCGGTGGAGTTTGCTCTCGCTTTGTCGTCTCCATGGCAATGTCGAGCAGCCCCTTTCAATGCGGGCCTGTCGTCGTTCCATTCAGGCTTTTGAAGTGCTGAATGGTTGGCACGAGACTTCAAATGCCAGCAATGCGCAGAAGGTTCTTAAGAAATTATCCACACTTGCTTATAACTGAAACCGGCATGACATTCGGATACCTGTGCATACGCAACTAATTTGTCTAGTTTGTGTTAGATAATTTATGGGACTACAATGTAATTAATAAATGTGTTGGATCATTATTTAACAAGTCAAAATTATTGTGGTCTAATTAATTAGTAAAGTTTACGACTTTAGGCACATTTGTCATGAAATTATAAGTGTGGATACTATAAGTGCAAATTCGATTTAATGAGGGCAGAATTGGAATTTAGCAATTCTTGTAACCAACCATTGGTTATATTAAATAGAGGGGTAATGGTCCCTGATCTGCATAGTCTAGAAATTCTCTTGTTCCCCATCAACGAGAGAAACTAAGGAAAACTCCGGAAAATCTGTAGATTGGAAGATCATTGCTTGCAATCGATCAAATGGATTCAGGTACGCTTCCGCTATTGTATCGATTCAGTTTTTCTCATTGATTTGAACGTGAACGAAAGATTCTCGTGGCAATTTCCTAAGAGATTTTGATTCGATCAAAATCTATTTGGAAAAATCTAAAGAAAATTTCTAACAATTGGTATCAGAGCCTCCCGTTCATGTTCTTGTTGAGATTCCCCTCCTCTTTCGTATTTTTTATCCCTTTCGTTCGCCTTTACCAGCGAAGGATTCGCCCGCAAAAGGTTGCGGCGGCGGGACTACGGAGAAAGGAATGCCGCAGCGGGACTGCGACGTCGGTGGGTGCGGTGGCGCGTCCTCCGACGGCGGCAAAATCCGGCGAAAATCAAAACGAGCGGCGAAAGGGAGCCGCCGAAATGGCGACGAAATCGGCGCCGAGGGCGCCGGAGGCGGCGCCGGACCGGGCGCCGGCGCCGGCGGCGCCTCGGCTTCGCGAACCGCGAACTGTTCGCGCGATCCGCGACGGTTCGCGGAACTGTTCGCGGAACCGGTCCGTGGACCAGGTCCACGAACCATTCCGTGGACCCGGTCCACGGAATTGGTTCACGGACCGGCTCCGCGGACCCGGTTCGCAGACCCGGTCCGCGGAAAAAAAAAAATCAGAAAATTAAAATAAAATAAAATCAATTTTATTTTATTTTGTTTAGTTTTAAATTGATTTTCTTGATTTTATTTTATTTTGTTTAATTTAATTTTTTAATTTACTCATTAATTAATTAATTAATTAACTCATTTTAATTTGGAAAATAAAATGAGTCATTTAATTTAATGAGTAGATTAAATAAATAAGTTAATTAATTTACTCATTTTAAAATGAGTAAATTAATTGTAAAGTTTAGGATTGATTAATTTTATAAAATCAATAATATTATTTTGTAAATCATGGGCTTTATGGCTTATAAATTAGCCCATTATTTATAAATATAAGATTTTATAAAATTAAATTAAAGTTTAAATTAAATTCGAATAAATGATATTTTAAAATTGCCCATCATTTTTTAATGAACTTATCGAAGCATGATGTTGCCAAAGCTGACTCTCTCATGTGTAGATAGTTCATGACGAATGATGGATGTTGTGTGTATGTAGGTTCATGCGAGTATTAATTGGCCCAAAGAAAAATTAATACTTGCCGAATCGCATACACACTTGTGATGGTAAACACGTAACAATTATAAGGAATTATATATAAGTAATAAATCGATCCAAAGATAGATTTATTACTTGATATACGTTATTGTTAATGTTTGATCATATCGGCATATTTTTAGGTTGTGTTTTATTTTGAAGAAGGGGTCGCCTAACAGAAATCTGTCGGCGAATTTTTAATTTAATTAAAATAAATAATTTGGAAAAGTAGTATTTGATTTTGGAAATAATTTTAAATTTGAAGGTTTTAAGATATGAGATTAAACCGACCTCACATCCCAAATAGTTTATATAAACGAGCACCGCACCACAAACCGTGTATCTATCCCTAAGGATAGACACACTGCTTGATGGTGGGGCTCGATCAAATAAACTAGAAGTTTTGTGACATCCGTTTGGTCCGTGAACCAATTTTATAAGCCGACAAGTTTCCCTCGCTTAATATGAAAACATTAAACAGTGGTTTATATTACTCGGGTTCTTTAAAATTCCCTATAAGGGCAAGCCCCTATAGTTAATTACATCTTAAGTGACGGGAATCACCTAAGAAAACTCTCGATAATAACCAATAATTCGCTCTCAAGAATTTCAAAGTTTAAGGTTTTCAAAGATCGAATTTTGGAATTTCAATAGGGAATGGATCAAGTTTTGGAACATTTTGTTTTGTGAATCCAAAGGAAGAGAGGTAGGAGAAATCACCGATTCGAAGTGAACTTCGATAATTTCCCGACTATCCTATTGTTTGGTTTGAATTCGGGAAAGTCCTAATGTTTATTTAGTATTTCAATCTCGCCAATTTTAATTAATTAGGACTTATATTTGTATGATAAAATCAAACAAATAACACTTAGAAGATGTGAGGGTTTATTGTCGTATCGGACGACTACCTCTGAATCCTAAGACCGGTTAGGGCTTAATTTGCAATGCAAATGCCTAACGAAGAGTTGAGGATTTATGTTGCACTAGGCAAGCTACCTCGAAGTCCTATGGCTTGGTTGTTTAATTCTAGAAAAGTTTTGCTGAAGTAGGTTCAAGTTTTGCTGATGACGATGGCCGTGCTGCCCACCATGCTCCGAGCTCCTTATTGTTGCAGAGGTTTAGTTTTTAGAAGTCATAAATCAGGAGATGAGAGAAGTGTTTTGGTCTAGAGAAGTCTTAATTTTCCAAGTGTTTTGTATTTTGATTAAAACAAATCTTAAAGTTGATTATAACGACACCGGTTAAGATCCCACGGTTCCATCCTTCCGGCATCATTATTTTTATCGGATTCACTTAGTCCAGATGAATTTGCTAAACTCAACCGAATGAGTTCCACACTTTCATTTAGACCGTGGGAAATCCCGTTAGCAACACGTAGGTTACATCATCCGAGGTATTCCCGATCATCCAACAGGACGTTTTAATTTAGTTGTAATCGTAGTTTTGTGTTCGTTTGTGATTAAATTTTGAGTTGTTTTATATTTTGAAATGTTGTGGCGGTGAATTTTATCTTGCAATGACTTTTAACTTAGTTTTGGTTTCAGCTTTTAGGGGCTATCCTAAAGGTGTGGGTTTTCATGCAACGAGTTGTTTTATCATGCAAGAAAAATAAACGCAAGTTGCAATAAAGTAAATTGCAATAATGTAAATTGTCTGGAAAATAAATTGCAGTGAAAGTAAATCGCAATAATACAAATGCGTACCCTGGAGGGTCTTCCCGTCATCCCAAGCCGCACTTAAAACACAATTAGCATACTTAAGCAAGTTCCTAGGTAAAGCTAAGGGAAAGGTTATGGTTTTCTACCAAATTCCTAATCCTATAGCTAGTCATTTCCTATGACGTCTAGGTTCTTTGTGTTTTGGTTTAAGGACGATTTTCTTCATCAAAGAATAATCAAATTCAATTGTTCTTATAAATGTCCTATCATATGGAGGAAGTGCTTAAGAAGGATCTTAAACATCTTTTCAATATTTCTAGGATTGTTTTAAGTCCAAATGAATTTAATTATACAAATGAATTAATCGTCCAAGAATTTCAAGTTTTGTTAACTTGCCCAGTGAATTAAGACATTTGAATATCTTATGAGTGAAGTAGCACTTCATTTAATGTTTCTTGATCTGATGAGGTCTTCCTTTTCTTCTTTTTAGTGCTTAGGATCTAGCCTTAGGCTTTTCCTTTGACTATCTTAGAGGACTAGAATCGGGACCCGCCTTTTAGAAATTCAAACCACTTCTAAACTCCCCGCAAACTCCACAAACTCGACTATAGACCCCTAATCACCTAGAGGGTTGAAATCAAATATGGAAGTTTAAAGGATGAGTTCCTATAGTGACTCTTCGGCCTTAGATCGCCCTCGGCGGCCCGGTCCGATGAAGGGGCCGACATACACTACACCTACACACTACATTTCCACACACTTCCTAAAACCACACCCATACCCAACTTGACCTCCCCGACTCATGTAGGTGATTCACATGGATGGTCCTTAACCCCTAAGCCCTCGCTGCAGAGGTTACGAACAACATGAATGAATGCCTCAAATGAGTCCTTTCATGGCTCATATGGGCTTGAAATGGCTTCATGGCTCAACCAAAATGATTTCTTTCCACCCAAATTCACCCAATCTTCAATTTCCCAAATTTTCAATTTTCGACCCCTGGACCCTACACCTACTAAACCTACCCAAAACCCTCGAATTACCCAAATTTTCGCAAAATCTCCAAATTACCTAAAATTTTCCAAAATCAATCCCAAACACCTCCACATCACTCAAATTGATCATCCATACCCAAAAATACCAAAAATTCCAAAAATACCCCCCAATACCCTCCAAATACCCAAAATACCCTTCTTGGCCTAAAAATCCAAAAATTCAGAAAATTCCCAGAAAATTCCAGAAAATCCCAAATATTCCCAATTTCATTTTGTCCAACTACACCATGGGCCAATTTTGTCAATTTACCCTACTTTTGTCAAAACCCCCAAATCGACCCATTTTAACCCAAAGTGGACCCAATGTCAAACCAAACATACCCAATTGACCCCAATTTTGGTCCAATTCAATTCTAAACTTCAATTCAACATTCCCAATACCAATTTAGACCAAATCCAAGTCCAATTTGATTGACATTTGGATCCAATTTCACTTTGGGCCTTAAAGCCCAAATTTGGACCCATGACCCAAACATTAGCCCAAACTAACCCAATTCAACTCCAATTAACCCCAAATCTTTTCTAAACCTTCCTTAACATCCTCATAAACAAAACACTAACATGATTTGCCCAAGATTTTGACCCAAACCCCACTCAAATTCAACCCAAAATCAAAAAGCCCAATTTCGACCTAAACCCAAATCTAACCCAAATAGGCCCAAACCTCAAAATTAAAACCCAACCAAAGCCAAAACCTCTTTGAAACACTCCCATAAACATTTCTTAATATTTATTTTACATCAATTTCAACCCTAGCCCAACATTGGCCCAAGTTAGCCCAATTCGACCTACATTGGCCCATTCACCAAAAGAATTCAAATCCAACCCAATTCAAGTCCAAACTACCCCAAATTTGCTTCAAGTCACTCATGACACATCCATGAGCTAAACCCAATAATTATTTGGCCCAACCTCTTTACAAAATTTCATCCCAAAATCCATTTTAAAATTCAAGAGCCCACTTTCCTAATCCATCTTAAAAGCCCATCTAAAACCCTTTCAAAAAAGCCCAAAATTCTTCCAAGGCCCATATGACATTTCCCCTCATCATACTTTCAATTAAAATCATCCCTAAGTCCTAAATTCATCATCAAATAATTCCAAATCAAGCCTCATGCCAAATCACCCCTAAATACCAAAATTTTCCTTAAATCCATTTCCATGAAATCGACTTTACTTTTCCCAAGCCAAATGGAGCCATGGAGCCATGCATAAGCCATATGCAAGCCATGAGAGCCTCTTTACATGTCACCATGCCATTTTGGGCAAAAGGAGGAGGCTCTTTCCTTAACTCCTAAAGGTGGTTAACCACTTACATGATTCCACTAAACCATGCTTAAGCCTAATCGTACTTGGATCGCGACTCGACCCCACTAATCAAGCCGATCCAAATCACTTTCTCCTCACCCTAAACCAGGCCTTGGGTGGTGCACCTAGCCCAAATGGGTGGGTTGACCCATTTAGGTCCAAATCTAGCCATGCCCCATTCCACTTTGGATCAAAGCCTTTACACATGTCCATGGCCAATCGATCGCACAAACCTCCAACCCCGACCCACCCGACCCCGAGGGTGACCCATGCTCGGCCGGCCGGCCACCGTGCCGCCGGAAAACACCATGGCCGAGAGCTCACATGTGAGCCAACATCGAAATTCTCACTCGCCGAGCCGCCCCATCCCTAGTGGTCACCATGGCCGATCTTCTCCTCACCGCAGCAACTCGATCCCAAGCCCTAACTCCCTCTGAGAGGCCTTCCACCCTCTCCTATTTAAACTCCACCCCTCTCGGCCATAAGGGGAGCCAAGCACAAACCTTGCCGAAACTCTGCCAAAATTGTTCCAAACCCTTCACCATCCTGTAGAGCAGCTTGATCCCCAGCTGTCAATTTGCCCTAATCCCCACCAACGAGCCCAATTTCTCAACTCGAAATTCCACCCAAAACCAGGACACTTTGCCACAATGAGCCAATTCCCAAATTGATCGGCTCTACACCTTCACTCGTACCAAGGGAAGGTGTCCACCACCAAAAGCCCCATCTCCAGAGCCACCCAGCTGCTCCAAACCTCCAAGCTTTGTGATCTAGCTGTGGTCACTTTCATAGCTAGTGCAATTCACTGCACCAGGAGACTTCATCCGGAGCTTCGCTGGGACCCAATCGAAGGTGCAACAACTCTCGATTGAAGCCACACTTCTCCGAGCTAAGGTATGAGCTAACTCTCCATCCCGAGCTTCCGGAGATTCTCCATTTCAAATGCCTTAGTTTCAATGCATGTTAGCCGTATAGATGTGTTCGTCTCTTCAAGACGAATCCATAGAGCATAAGAACATGAAAATCCATCGAGAATCGAGTGAGATCTTAAGGATTTAGTGTGGACGGCTCTCGGCGAGAACACTTGGGGACGATGAACGGATGCCGTCCATTCGATACACGCGCGCACGGACGGCCGGGATCGCGTCGGACCGAGAGACGGTACGAGAACCGCGGGCCCGGCCGCCGACTCAGTGTGGCGGCGTCGAATGGGAGCGCGACGCGTGTGCGTTCGTGAGCCGCCGAGGCTCTCGCCGGCGCCGCGTGGATAAATAGAAAATTAGGGTATTTTTCTTATTTATTTAATTCCCTAAACTTCAAAAATCCATATCTTTGTGTAGAAAAATCACAAAAATAAAATAAAAATACCCCTCGCTCAGTGAACGGAGGAGAATAATGTGGAAAAGAAATCATTTAATTTAATTAAGTATTTTATTTTTTATGATTTATTTACTCTCTGCATACATTTAATTCTCCATGCATGTATACAATTCACCATGGCATGAGACCATAGGGCTTTTGAAGCCTCCGAACTTGGGAACATTCCCCGAATTTTCCAAGGTCAGAGGCCATCTCCGTGAAAAGTTATTTATTTTTCAAATGCATGTTGCTGTTTTGAGTATTTTAATTCCAAAAATTAGCATGTTGTGAAATAAATTCTAGAAATATTTGGTGATGTTCCTTATGACCAGAGAACCCTAGGAAAAATAGGACTTGAGTTAATTCACTCGCATTAACCCTAATTGGCTTAAACACCCAAAATAGGTCTTTAATTAATTAGAGTTAACCAGGTATCAAATTGACTTGAAATCAATTCTCCACTGACCTTTAGGATCAGAGGAATCCACCATAAAAATTTGAGGTCAATTGGACTTGGTTAGCCCCACTAATTGGGTTGATTAAGCCACTTAGCCATTTTAAACTTTAAAAATTCATAACTTTTAAAATACTTTTTAAAAATTCACCAAATTGGTTTTGGAGCCTCTCTGATATCAGGGGAACCTAAGAAAATTAAAATTTCAATTTTCTAAAAAAGTTGATTTTTAATAATATTTTAATATTTTTAATAATTAAAAAATAATAAAAATCACAAAAATAATAAAATTCACCAAAATGTCACATTTTGAATTTTAATCACTTAGGAACAAATCCCACATTTTTCCTAAGTCTATTTAGTGAGATATTAAATTTTAAAGCCCTAGGGTAATTTTAAAATTAAAAAATGTATTTTCTAGCATTTTCACTAAAATAATTATTATAAATCATAGAAAAATCAGAAAATTGCAAAATTTGATTCTCTAGTTTCCTTGATATCAGAGAGATTTTTGAAAAATATAAAATCCATTTTTCAACATTTATTTTATTTTTAAATTAATTAACACTCCAAAACTTAAAATAATTATAATAAAAATAATATAATTCAAAAAATCACCAAAATTGGTCCAAGTGCTTCTCTGGTCATTAGGAATGTCCCCTAATTTTCTTAAGGACAGAAACTTTCCCTTGGTCATGTTATCAAATTTTCCTTGAAAATCTCTATTTTCCACCAAAAATAATTATATAAATAAATTAAATACAGAAAAATCACATTTTCTCCTCTCATGTCTTTATTGACATATGAGTGAAGTCACATAAAAATTTCAAGTTCATTTGAGTTCAATTTAGTGAGTTATGAAATTATTAAGCTTAAAGGGTAAAATGGTAATTAAAATCTTTAATCCTTAATTAAAACTTTAGGTTTAATAAAAAATCAACAAGTAAAATATTTGATCCTAATCTGATTTGGATGATTGAAATTTAAATAATTAAAGGGTAGCAACCCATTAAATAATTTTAAAATGATTAAACTTTAATTAAATAATAGATTAAATTTGGAAGAATAATAAAATCGGAATTATTAAAATAAGGGATCTTTATTAGGAAGAGATTTATTCTTTAATTTAAAATCCCTAAACTAATTATATCATTAATACTCAACTCTTAATTAAAATGATAACTCAAATTTAAAATATTAAAAGACTTAATTAAATTATTAAAATCTTTTGAAATTTCAATTAAAATTAAAAATAAAGTAAATTAAAGATAAATTAAATTAAGATTAAATTAAATTTAATAATTAAATTAAATTAAATTAAACAATTAAATTAAATTAATTAAAATTAAATTAAATTAAATTAAACAATTAAATTAAATTAAATTAAATAATTAAATTAAATTAAATTAAATAATTAAATTAAATTAAATTAAATTAAATTAAATTAAATTAAATTAAATTGAATTAAATAATTAAATTAAATTAAATTAAATCAAATTAATTAAACATCAAATCAAATTAAATCAAACTCAATCAAATTAAATTAAATTAAAACTCAATTAAAATTAAATTAAATTGAATTAAATATAACATCACCTAAAACAGAAAGAAAATAAATTTAAAAGCAACTTGAACACTATTCCAAATTTAAACTCTTTAACTTAAACCAAATCATTTGAATCAAAGTTTTGAAAAAATTTTTATAAGAGTTTGAACTTTTTTTATCGAAACACTAATTTAAAACTCATGCTAATTATCTCAGTTTCATGCAAGATGACAAATTTTCTTAATGAAGTGTGTGTGTGTATTATTATATATATATATATATATATATATATATATATATGCCAGCAAAAATGATTACTTTTATTATTTTAGTTATAAGCTTTTTTTCATATATTTTATCCTCTCATAGCTTAGGCTTCAAAGTAATTATTTAGATAAGTATAGTTGAGATTCAAATATAAATATTTTAGTTCTAAAAATAAAAAGAGGCATTTGTATTCCTACCACCTAAACATCTAAACTTTACTTTTTTTTACATTTATACCACTCAAATCTTTCATATCACTTAAATAATATCACTATTTTAACTATATAAAAATAAAATGCACTCTTCTCCACTAGATATAACTACGTAGAAATATTGCCGTACGTATGTATTTCTTTCAAATTTTAATATGATCTATGTCCTATTTCGTAATATTCCTTGGCTTATTTCATAGAATTAGGACTTGCATCACAATTGATAATTTTTTGGTCCAACTGATTTGTAGTTGTCCTTATATTGTTGAATCCAAATCTCTTTGTGGGCATACTCAGATCATATTCCCAATGGAAGAAGAAAATTTCATGATTCTTATAGGGCTTTGAGCGTTACAGGAAGGAAGATGTATATTTTTATAGAATATGTTATAAATTGTTAAGTATAAGATTGGACAATTGTTACATAAAGAGTATACATGAATGATTTGTCCTAACAAGTGTCTCACAGTTTTTTGTGATTAAGGCAAATGCCGTTCAAACTAGGTGAGTTTTCCAGACTTAGGTGAGTTTCTTAAGTTCCCTTGCTAGCCCTTGGATTTAGCTTCCTCCAAACTTTAACTTATCCCAACCGCTAGGCTCCATTGTTCCATCTCTTAGCTACAAAATCCAAATATCCTAACCATCATTTTGGACAGTTCTTATAATACATTCAAGCATTGAACCCTGCCACTCAGAAAATTTATATGTAGCTTCACACAATTCTTATGCATTTACACATCTAACACTTGCAAAGATTAATATTTACATCCATCTCTCTTATAGAGTTTAGATGCACGGTAAGTAAATGGATAAGAATTGACTGGAATTTATATAAATGTAGAACATTTTTTTAAATAGTCGAAGGCTAAATGAAGCGGACTTTAACATGATCCGACATATTTCTTATTCATGTTTAGTAACAAATTAATTCAGCAAATAACTTTAGCATATCTATAGCAAATAAATCGGCATCAAATGTACTAATCTACACTACTAAGCAAATATTTGCAACAATAAAAATAAAAATAATAATATAATAATAAAAAAACATTTAGCTGCACTAATTTCATAGTTTCACCCTTTCTTCCCATCATAACATTCAAGCCTCAAGATACTGGTCTTTCGTCGTAAAGTTCGTGCAGTGAAACCCAAGCACAACCCAAATCACTTTCTTTACACGGTTCTCAACCCTAACTACCGACCTCCCGCCGCCACACTTCCCCGCCATCTTCAACTACAGCGCAAAAATGTTACCTCATACACGGGCCTCCGATTCATAAAAGGAAAAAAATGATCCACAAAATTAAACCGCCTTACCGTCATCCCGTAGACCACGCTTGTTTCGTGTTGATGATCGCCTAACGACTTAACCGCAAATAGAGTCTTGAATCGAAGAAAAAAAATGGCCGCTACAAGTCGTTCCATTGGGGTGCGTACGACTACGTCGCAACTGGCGAAGGAGGCCTGAGATCCTTCTATTATGTAATTTGTGGCTTCGAAATTAGACATTATAAAAATTATATTTTTAGAGATATTGCTTCAAGGTATGAAATGTGTTAAAAATTCTACTCTACCGAAAACGTTTGATTTACTCCGTAAATATATTTTCACTTCATTCTTTGTCGCCCCATCAACCGCCATTCTTTCTGTGATCCGTTTTGGACTTGCTACTAAAAAAATAATAAGCAACCACGATATTACATTGCAATTGAATCTAACAAAAAAGTAAGAAATAATTTTTTTTTGTCTTATTGTATATGCAAGATAGTAAAACACATAATCTATAACTCTCACCGTTAAGTTCTTGCAATGTGGCCACAAACAGCGGTGAAGTTCGGCGACCAAGAGCGTCGTGCTTTTCTCTTAGGGTCCGTTCTAAGTGTGAAGGTGCGGCACCGCACCACAGCATGCTGAATATACTTTCTACCGTCATTCGCCATCGCAGGGTTTGCCGGGGCCGAGATTGCCAAAGAACGATCCCCCGCCACGAATATCCCAGGCATCTTTTTCTTCCTTCTTCATAAAAAAATTTTCGGCATTGCTTTCAGATTTTAGACACCCGCATTGTCCATCTTCATTCGTGAAAACTCAATTTTAATGCAAATTCAAAAAATAACAAAGGAATAAAAGAAAAAAATAGAGTTATTTTAGTTTTTATAGAAAAATACTCGTTGAAATCGTTCATAAAATATATACTCCGATCGTTATAGTGTTGCTGCCTGGTAGGTTGATCCGAGCTCGTCCAATCCATCTCGTCCACACTCGCTTCTCCCATTCCATCTCTTCGTGCTCATCTTTCTTCGTATTCTTTATTGGATATATTTGATGTTGCCTTGTTCAGCTCAAGTTTTAGTTGATCGATCACTAGCAAAAATGACAAAATAATTAAAAGAAAACAATTTTTTATAAATGAAATTATTGAGAATTCAGAGATAATTAAAGGCTATGAGTGCACCTTCATCGAGGAGAATCATGCATAGAGGAAGCTCGCGTCTGAACACTTCGATTTTGCGTCTTTCTTCTTCCAATGGGTTGATGAAACCCTTCAACAATAATTTATCCTTCAAAATATAGCCAATCGATTTTAGATCAAGTCTCATGCTTTGCTCTCTCATCTCCATGATTAAACTTTAAATTGTAAGTTTACAGTGATGAAGAACAACAGAGAGTGCTCTTAAAGATTAACGTGAGCCGAGTATAGTAGAGAAGGAGTTGTTCCTATAGAAGAGATAAATGAGTGTCTTTCGGAGGAGTTAGCAAAATTCTAGGGCAAAATATTTGCATACAAAGAAAAGTTCAATTCCATGAAACGAGGTAACCAACGTTGTAACATTTCAATTTAATTGATTAAATTAAATATTATATATTTATTTACAAATTTTCAAAATAAAAATATATATCATACATACCTAAATACTAAAAAAAAAACTTACATACACCCGTAACTATATATATATAGAGAGAGAGAGATATTATAATATTGATATAAAAATACTCGTATGAGAAAACTAAATAATTAATCCTAACTCATTGCCCGGTGAGGTTTTAGGTTAAAAAATTATTGGGAGATTTACATAGATACCACACAAGTCTTATGTATTTGTCCATAACGCCCTAAGATTTGATATTTACCTATAACATCTTGCTGTCATAACCATGAAAATGTGTATATAATTTTTGAGCAATTAACCATATCCATGCTAAATTCACAGCCCTATTTGTAGAATGAAAAACGAAAGTTTAATAAAGTATTTTGGCAGCCGTTGAGATTAACGTGGAAAGGGCACTAGATAAGCAGCTCTTATGAACAAGATAAATGGGTGGATTTAACTGAGTTGACAAAAATTATGCAACTAAATCCCGAAAGATTCATTCTTACCGGCCTTTCATTCGTTCTCATTAATTTTTATTTTATTTGACTTGATTATGAATCCCGAAGAAATAAAAATATTTATAAAAAAATTTTGGATATAGAGATTAATATTTTTTAATGTATTAATAAAAAAAATAAAATAATTTTTCTTTTTATCAAATGTATAAGTAAAAAATTCCAAACACAAGTTTTTCCACTTAATGAAATTCTAGGTGCATGGTGGCAAGTAACCAAGTTTCTATAATCCTCTTCAAGTAATTTTAACACGTCTAGTATTTTTTCATAAATTATATTTTACCTATTGTTGGTTCTTAAATCTCACTACCTTAATAATAACATTATATAAGAATTGATTAAATATTTTAGTTATATCATCATTATACTCATTTATGTTGGAAAATTCATTCATGACGGTGGAGTCGTAATTTAATATATTAGCATTGCACGAAGATCAAGTAAAAAAAAAAAAATCATAGAAGTGTTGACCTCGTTTTTAGTGAGGACTTTATCTTTAAGATTTCTGGATCTACCCATGTAATTCATCTTTAAGATCATTAAGACTGTAGACTTGCACTCCACCTTTATTTTCTCTCTACCATCGCAACTCACTCCTGAGGGTTCAAGAAAAAGAAAAGCGAATCAGCGCTCCTTGGAATCATAATTGGTGGTTTTTCTGCGGTATTTTTGGTCTTCGCTGTCGTTCTTATGATTTGCTATTCGCGAAAGGGAGATGGGAATACTGTCATCACAGGGAAAGAATCTACGCATCACCGAGAAGGCAGGTGCTAGGGAATCTGATGAGAGCAAACAGCTCGTGTTCTCTGATGGTTCTTCCTCTGCGTTTGATTTGGAGGATTTGTTGAAGGCTTCGGCTGAGGTGCTTGGAAAGGGGAATCATGGGACGGCTTATAAGGCTAGGTTTGAAGATGCCTCAATTGTGGTGGTGAAGAGGCTGAAGGATATTGCAGTTACAAAGAGGCAGCTCGAGCAGCTAAAGAGCTCCACCAAGATTTCGCTGTCGACAATCAATCTGAATTCTTCCACTTCCAAAACGGTCCTTGAAGACAAGAAGCTTGCTTCAGCGTCCCGTTAAGGTAGCCACATAATCGTGCTCAGTATAGTTTTTTATTCGTTGTGGTCTTTAATAATCGTGCTTCTGCTATGTATGCTTCTCCCTCTTCGTTTTATGAACTCATTTGCACTTGTCTTGAATCACTTTGATGCCATTCAATTTACTTGTGCTTGTGTTTACCACCAAGATTTGAACATTTACATACATGCTTCTCGATTGACAATTATTTGCATTTCTAACACTTAAGCTCTGAAATTTCTAATATTATTCTTTGTGATTTCTTGTGAGGTATACCCGAGCATGCCGCCAACCTTCCCAGCTTCTGCCGAGACCGTGTCGGAGGAGTAGAGGAGCTAAAGTGCGTGGAGTTTGCTCGCGCTTTGTTGTCTCCATGGCAATGTCGGTATACACATAATTCTCATACAAATTTCTCGGTATGCCTTTGTAAGATAAACATGGTCGCGGTCAAGGCGTTGAAGGATCATGAAGCTACTTGGAGGCAGACAAAACAGACAAAATCAAACTTCGCATCGCATCAACAAAATCAGCCAAGTACACAATTTCTTTCTTTACTTTACTACACTGTTCTTTCATTTTTTTTACTATATATTCTTGCACAGTTCTTTCTTTTTCTTTATCCTTTACCACATAGTTTTTTTATTTTATTTACTATATATTTTTGCACCATTCTTTCATTTTATTTACTGTGATATACTACATAGTTCTTTCATTTTTTTTTACTATATATTCTTGCACAGTTCTTTTATTTTCTTTGATGTACATATCTATCTGTATTTATGCTTCTAGTTACTAGTTTTATGACATATTTATACAGTACCCTAGGGTAGTAAATGTAGAACGCATGCTCAGGATTGGACCCTGTAGCACATAACCAAAACAAATTTTTTTTTTATCTCAACACCCTTTAAAATTCTATAATAAAACATTTTTTTTAAAATCACAAACAATATTTTCAAACTCCAATAAAATACTAATAACATATATTCTCTCTTTTTATCTCCTCTTTTATTGGAACGAGTCGAAGACGAGATCGAGTGAAGACTCATCTACTGACAACGGTCAAGACTACAATAAGAGACGGAAAGAGAAGCTCAACATGGTAGTAATTGACCATGACTTTTTAATTTTATAGCTATAATAATTTCTCTAGATGTTTTATTTTGATTTTAATTTTGATCCACTTTTGTTTTTTTTTTTTAAATTATAATGAAGCTCTACTCTTCATAAAATATGCTTACCGAAAGAAATTTTAATGTAATTTAGTTGGATAATTACGACCACCCGAAACTAATTATTTACAAATCAGCCACCTTCTTTCATCTATTTTTCAACTTCTCACTCAAATATCAAAATTTATGTCAAAATCCCAACCCTTATTTTTCATGTTTACCAAATTCTCATAAATATATCAATCCACTGCTTAAAAAAAAAAACTCTCAGTGTTTAATTTGTAAATATCAAAATTATGGGTGATGTGTATGGAATTATCTGTAGGTGGCTCAATTTCCCGATAAACACCTAAAAAAAAAAAAAAAGTTGTACGTTCGTATTCTGCTCGTTTTGGCTCGAAATATTACTCATCAATATATTGGCTACAAGGTTACAAAGATTTATAATTAATTAAAATTATTAATTTAGAAATAGAATAAAAAATATTAAATTAAATTTAAATAATATTATATAATAAAACAATAAGATTTAAATCTTGCCCCAACTCTTAACATCTTGCGGCTGCATGATTAGGATTATCAAACGACTCTTTGTCGGGGAACAGCTCATGTTTGATTTGACCAGCATACAAGCCGAATACGAACACAACTTTTGTGTTCGAAATATAAACGAGTCGAACACGAACATTGATATTTTTTAACGAGCCGAACAAGAGCGAACACGAGCTGAGACTGGGCTCACTCGTGTTCAGCTCGTTTACACCTCTAATAAGGTGGTATACATATGCAAAAAAATTAAATTTAGTTGTTAGATAAATAAATACATAGATTTGTAAATAGCAAGTTTTGAGTAATCTGTACGTAATTGTCCCCATGGAATAAATAAGATTTTTAAAATAAATAATAATGGTAATACTATTTATACTGTATTTACGATGGCAAATTATGATATTGTAATGGCCTTTCATGCATAAATACATAGACAGTTAGAACAATAACCGTACACTATTTTACAGCCGAATTTTAAGCCATCAGCTACAACTGTTATGACCGCCGTTAATTACATACTTAAGCTAATAAGCGCAGCCATTAGACTGCACTTCACTTCACAGTTTCATCCTACGGATCAACTTCCCCAATGGATCAGCAGGGCTTTTCCTTCCAATGGGAAGAAGCCGGTCTGGAGCAATGCTTCTTCTTCGACGACGAGAATTCTGAAGTCGCCGAAGCCCTCTTCAGCTTCCACGATGACTCCGATCTTCCTCCCTTCGACACTATCTTCCAAAACGATATCGATCCATTAATGGTGTCCTCCTCGTCAGCAAATGTCCAAGAATGCCTCAATGCCTCTGTCCTACCCTCCCCCCAATGCATTCACGAGCAGCCTCCTCCACTTTTTCAGCAAGGATCATTCTTTTATCCCTCCGTAGATGCCACTGCAGTGGCGGTGGCTGCCAATGCTAGTAGCAGACGGAGTTGTTGTACGTCTGCACAGAGTGTTGCGGTGAGGCAACGACGAAAGAGGATAAGTGAGAAGACGCAGGAGCTCAGCTGTCTTATCCCTGGCGGAATGAGGATGACTACTGCTCAAATGCTGCAGGCTGGCATCCAATACGTCAAATTTCTTCAAGCACAAATTGTCATTCTTGATCTCATGGCTTCATTTGCGGTGAGTTTCTTTTTGATACTCACATTTATGATTACTTCTGAAAAATATTGCTCATTATTAACCGAAACTGATGGGTAGGAATGCAAAAAGGCAAAGGCGAAGGATCTGCAAGTTATGTTAGCTTCTCAGACAATTCAACAGAGGCCGTCCACAGAGGGTTTGTGTGTCATGCCAAAGGAAATTGTGGAGATGGTGGATGGACTAACAGCCGGGCTTCAATTTAAACAGTAACAACTGATTTTCACATATTTAACTTCTGCAGTATTAACTTGTTTGCATTGTAAATAGTTATGTTTATTGTTAGCATTTGTAAATATGGTTCGATAGTTCATAAAAATTAATAAACTGTTTGGTTAATTTGTAAATAGCACTATTTCAGTCGTCTGTAATTAATTCTCCCTTATGATTATAGTTGTGATTTCAAATATGTACAGAACTTTTTTTTTTTTTTTAATCATTTGAGAAAAAATTGGAGTGATTAATATTATTTATGCTTATTATTTTCTACTATATATATATATATATATATATATATATATATATATATATATATATATATATATATATATATAGAAAGAGAGAGAGAAAGAGAGAGCTCTTACAAAATATAACTCCTATGCCTCCATTGTATATGATAAATAAAGTATGTATTGCCATAAATACAACTAAGCTTTGATTTCTCACAAAGGCTTTAGTTTGGGACATTTAATTCACTTTCATGTAACAAATAACATCAATTGTGATATATATAAATATGTAAATACATGTGCATTTAGATAAACAATGGAGCAGACCATTAGCGATTGCAGCTATAAGAGGAGGAGAATAAGGGCTTGTCAGCAAGAGGCCACTAGTTTTAAGAAGGGGAGGTTTTGTGTGGGAGAATATGGCCTAACGCAGGAATGGATAGACTCACATTAGGAAGTAGTGTAGGGTTAAACAAATTGGCGAATGTGAACATCAAAAATCCGTCAATACTAATTTTGAGAAGGTCCAATACTCCAGAATATAGAAAAGTAAAACTAAGGATCGCTCGTTGTCGAGAGACCACATGACCCAATTAATTGACCAGATGAAACCCTTAGAACTGGGGCTCAAGGTTGACCGAGTGTAGATCATCTGAGTAAAGGATCAATGTTAATCGAGCCGAGCAAAGGCATCAATAAAATTATCGCTACAACCAGACTCAAGGCGAGTGTTCACTTGGAATCGCCAATCAGTCTCATGGATCTCATTGAGGTTTCTCACCACAAACCAATAATTGGTGATAACATAACCCATAAACATTTTGAAGAACCCATCAACAATTGATGAGCAATCTATTAGATTACGGTGATTTGCCCTCCGCCCAATATCCTAGTCTCGTTCTACCAACATGAGCTCCTTGACTGGAGATCAACGGTGATGGTCGGACTTGAATAATCAATCAGTGCAAGTCCATGGAGGCAGTCTTGCTAACGGAAGTGCATTAAAGGACGACCTTCAACCTCAATTTAACACAGTTGGACAAAAAGGTCTTACCGAACCAAGACCTAATGATTTCAACTGATCGGATTAAAGAGTAGTCAAGTCGTAGGCCCATATATATAAAAACATCAAAAATATCATGTAACACCCTTGTTAAGATAAAGATGAACACGTAACTTTACATATTGTACCTCTTCTATAAATAAGTGACCATTTTACGAGAAAAAAAGTAATTGATAAAACTTGTTACTATTGCATCTCTCTTTATCTCTCTCTCTCTTGCCTTACACTTGATTCCGTAGCACGACCATATCAGGATTCAAAAGAATATAATAAATTTATACGAATGATATTTTTTTTTGTGGGTAAGTCTCCTATTTTCATATTAGGATATTTACATAAATATCACATTTGCAATACATATTTATATATTTAATACTTAAATTTTTATATTTACATTTATATCACTCAAATCTTTAAAGTCATCTGAAAAATATTATTATTATTTATTTTTTTATGTGATTTTTAAAAATAAAAAAAAAGTGTATGCCACTAAAATGTTAGAAATATAAATTTAGAAGTTAGTGGTAAGACTTAAAGATATGCACAATGCAAAGTTATATTTTGCTAATTGTTGGGCCTCAACAAGTCCAGCCTTACTTGGGCATTGTAGATTTTGGTTGCCGCTCTCTTCTTCGTTTCTTCCCTTCAGCCCTTTCAGCCTCGCCTTTGCTCTGTTTTCTCAACCCCACCCTCTCCCGCTCGAAAAAGTTGCTGACGACCCTCCCTCCTCTCCGGATTTCGCTCAAAACCCTGGTCTTCTTCACCGAATGCTCACAATATAGTCGCAGTCAAATCTAGCAGGGAAAAAGGCAACAACGGTATCGCAGTCAAATCTTTTGTATTTTAAATTAAAAGATTTCTTATTATTTCTTTTGATTTTTCATTTTATTTATCATTTTATTATAACACTGACCTAATTTAATGTTATTTTCTCTCCTTTATAATAAATAAGCCGACTCGAACTCATAAACTTAAACTCAAATTTAAACTCGATAAAATTAATCAAGCTGCTCAAGTCGAGGGTGGTTCGAGCTCGACACGACTCATTTACACACCTACCATTCAAGATTCATGAGCTTCGCCACCATCCTCCCACCGCCACTGTCAAGCTTCACAACCGTAGGACCTCCACTATCAAGCTCTACCATAACCAAACCACCAGAGCTTGGCCACTACCGTCAAATTGCCGCCACTACCGTCAAATTGCCACCACTATCGAATCACTGTGTCACTGCTTTCCGACCGCGAAATCACAACTTGACCACCATTGTTAGTTATTGGCGACCAACCATTATTTGGCCATAGCCACCAAATACAATGCCAACAGATTTTTTGGTAGACAACCCTTTCCATCAGATTTTTTTTACAGCAATCGGGTCACCACCACTTCCTCAATCGTACACCCAAAAATGGTATGCAAAATCTAGAGACAATTTAATGCCCTAGATAAAAAAATATTTAACAGAAATGTGCCAAAAATTGATTATGAATATAAAAAGACACCATAAAGACTTTTAACTTGCCTATTAAAATGAGGAGTAGACAAATACATCATAAAAACTAGTAAGTTCCCTATTAAAGTGGGGAATTAATAAAAAGATATTCGTTTTCAACATTTTTTTCTCTTTTTTTTTTATTTTTAAAAGGAGTCTCCAGCTTGTCAATCGTCTTCGAATAAATATCCCTTCCGAATCAAATCTCAATTTGATTATAAATGTAATAAATTTAAAATTTATTTGACCCTTCAATTGATAATCCAAAACTTTCAATTGTGCTTCAGTTTGACCCTGATTGAAATAATTTTGACATCGTTGGATTTATCGTCTCGATATGCTTAATTTAATTATGAACTTATTGAAATCGGGGATGATCTTGTATTTAGATTTAAAAGATGCATTAACAAATACATCAAAAATCGTGCTAGAAAAAAATTTGTTGAAGACACACTGTAAGTTCTGTGCTATCAAAATATTAAAATTTCTTAGTTCATTTTACTTACTATATACAAGTTTTATTAATGAAAGTTTAATGATAAGACGTAATTATATATATATATATATATCTCTTATGAGTGCGTGTTTATAAAGGAAAATGATAAAAAATTTCAAATAATAATAATAATTTTAATAATAACAATAATAACATTTTCTTATATATTATTTTTTATGTATATATTCAACACTTAAAACTTAATATTTTTTATTTATAACACTCCAGTGTCATAAACTATATTTGCAAAGTTATATTAAAAAAAAAGTTACTAAATGATATTTAGATAGTTAAATTTTAAGTATTGTATATATAAATAAAAAATGTTATATTTTAGATATGCAAATAAGTTGGAATTCTATGACATAAATGTAAATGCCTCTTTTATCTGAAATGGTAGCATCGCCAATAGCATTCTCATTTCTTAAAATATTTAGGATAATAACTTTTTGGCTATTTAAATTTCTATTAAAAACATTTAATTTTTAGATTAATTTTTTTAATAATGAGTAGTTATTTTCGAGAAATTATTTACAAATATAAAGATCTATTTCACTCAAATATTTAATAATGAAAGTCAATATTATATATATATAATATTTTTACGTGAAAAATCTGGAAAAAGAACAAACCAAAGAGTTTAACAAATGAGAATGATCCACTATAAATTGATGAGTGCATTCAATCACTACTTGCAGAGGGGAAGGTTTACACAATTCTTTAAAGTAGAACAATGCATCCAGAAAAAATCATTGATCAACGATCGGAATGATTGTACTAGGGAGGAGCTATTAAAACTTTAGTATGTCATATTTGAATTGCAACGTGACACGGAGTTTTAGTTGATGCACTACTCCGTAGGGTGTTTCATTACTTTGTTACGTTGACCTTTACTCTCCTCAATACTTTTTTACTTAGCAATTTATATCTTGAATCGACACGGTGCTTCGTTACTTCACAGTATATGTCTCGACTCTATAAAGGGTTTCAATCCGATGAGTAGGGGCAGTTGACAGTGGTTGAAGTTGGGTGGCGTGCGGTGTTCGATGATAATCGGCAGCTGCCAGGGCTGGAAACATTCACCGGTTCGTCTTCAGTCCTGACAACAATGGAAGTAAGCTCATTCTTCACCTTATCTAGTTCTTGCTCCAACTCTTCCTCTGATTCAAGGCCTAGGTCCCCTTTCATGAAGGAGGTATGAGTCTATTTATAGAGTTTATGAGAGTTCTCTTTACAAACCATCAAATGACCTAGAAAGATTCTCCCAATCAGATGATGTTTTATGGACAATTGACTGCCTTAATAATGTCAAAATTGAGTGTTCTTGGAGTCGTCGTGGTCATCTCATCGAAATACTTGATTTGACTATAAGTTTGTTATAACCAAAATCCATTTGACATGTCAATTAGGCATTATGCTTAACAACTTGATATAGGTTTAATTTGACTCGAATTGGATCTGTATTTTTAGGTAAGTCTCTTCAAGCCCACTAATTCGACTATAAATTTGTTGAAATCAAAATTATCAAAGATTCTTTATTAGAGTTTGAACGTTTTTTGCCGAAACAATATTTTAAGACTCATGCTAATTATCTTGAGTTTCATGTAAGATGACAAATTTTCTTAATGAAGTATCATACATATATATACACACACACACACACACACACATCTTTAATTTTAAGACTCGTGCTATATATATATATATATATATATATATATATATATATATATATATTATATATATATAGCTTTAATAATTGTAAAAATAACTTTACTTTTTTTTTTTACATTTATACCACTCAAATCTTTCATATCACTTGAAAAATATCACTATTTTAACTATATAAAAATAAAATACACTCTTCTCTCCATCAATATAAATACATAGGAATTTTGGGGTATGTATGTATTTCTTTCAAATTTTAATATGATCTATGCCCTATTTCGTAATATTCCTTGACTTATTTCATAAATTAGGACTCGCATCACAACTGATAATTTTCTGAACCAACTGATTTTTAGTTGTCTTATATTGTTGAATCCAAATCTCTTTGTGGGCATACTCATATCTCACTAATGAGATCAATGAGAAAGAAACAAGAGAGAAAGAAAGATACTCCCACTGTAAGAAGAAAAATTCATAATTCTTATAGGGCTTTGAGCGTTACAGGAAGGAAGATGTATATTTTTATAGAATATGTTATAAATTGTTAAGCATAAGATTTGACAATTGTTACATAAGAGTACACATGAATGATTTGTCCTGACAAGTGTCTCAGAGTTTTTGTGATCGAGTGGATGAGGTCAGCAACTGACTGAACAAAACCTTTGAAATGGTTGAGGGCCTTCCAAGATATCCTAACCATCATTGTGGACAGTTCTTATAATACATTCAAGCATTTAACTCTGCCACTCAGAAAATTTATATGCAAGCCACACAATTCTTATGCATTTACACATCTAACACTTGCAAAGATTAATATTTACATCCATCTCTCTTATAGAGTTTAGATGCACGATAAGTAAATGGATAAGATTTGAGTGGAACTTATATAAATGTAGAACATTTTTTTAAATAGTCGAAGGCTAACTGAACCGGACTTTAACATGATCCGACTTATTTCTTATTCATGTTCAGTAACAAATTAATTCAGCAAATAACTTTAGCATATCTATAGCAAATAAATCGGCATCAAATGTACTAATCTACACTACTAAGCAAATATTTGCAACAATAAAAATAAAAAAATAATAATATAATAATAAAAAAACATTTAGCTGCACTCATTTCATCTAACACTTTGTGAGCATCTCTCACCCTTTCTTCCCATCATAACATCCAAGCCTAAGATACTTATCTTTCGTCGTAAAGTTCGTGCAGTGAAACCCAAGCACAACCCAAATCACTTTCTTCACACGGTTGTCAACCTCAACTACCGACCTCCCGCCGCCACACTTCTCCGCCATCTTCAACGACAGTAAAAATGTCATCTCATACATGGGCCTCCGATTCATAAAAAGGAAAAAAATGATCCACAAAATTAAATCGTCTTACCGTTATCCCGTAGACCACGCTTTGTTTCGTGTTGATGATCGCCGGAACGACTTAACCGCAAATAGAGTCCTGAATCGAAGAAAAAAATGGCTCGCTACAAGTCGTTCCATTGGGGCAGACGACCACGTCGCAACGGCGAAGAAGGTCGGAGGATCCTTCTATTATGCAATTTTGTATTTCTGAAATTAGACATTATAAAAATTATATTTTTAGAGATATTGCTTCAAGGTGTAAGAAATAAGAAAAATTCTACTCGATTGAAAATGTTTGGATTTACCTGTAAATATATTTTCACTTCATTCTTTGTCAGCCCACGAACCGCCATTCTTTCTGTGATCCGTTTTGGACTTGCTACTGAAAAAAATAATAAGCAACCACGATGTTACATTGCAATTGAATCCAACAAAAAAGTAAGAAATAATTTTTTTGTCTTATATTATATGCAAGATGGTAAAACACATAAGCTATAACTCTCACCGTTAAGTTCTTGCAATGTGGCCACAAAATGGCGGTGAAGTTCCGGCGACCAAGAGCGTCGTGCTTTTCTCTTAGGGTCCGTTTGGGCGGTGACGGTGCGGCGCCGCACCACAGTATGCTGAATATAATTTTTATCGTCATTCGCCATCGCAGGGTTTGCTGGGGCTGAGATTGCCAAAGAACGATCCTGCCACGAAGATCCTACATCTTTTTCTTCCTTCTTCATAAAAAAATTTTCGGCATTGCTTTCAGATTTTAGACACCCAATATTGTCCATCTTCCTTTGTGAAAACTCAATTTTAATGCAAATTCAAAAAATAACAAAGGAATAAAAGAAAAAAATAGAGTTTTTTTTAGTTTTTACAGAAAAATACCTCGTTGAAATCGTTCATAAAATATATACTCTGATCGTTATAGTTAGCGTTCCAGAGTTGATCCGAGCTCGTCCAATCCATCTCGTCCACACAGCTCTCCCATTCCATCTCTTCGTGCTCATCTTTCTCTTCATATTCTTTATTGATATATTTCATGTTTTCATCTTGCTCCAGTTCAAGTTTTAGTTGATCGATCACTAGCAAAAATGACAAAATAATTAAAAGAAAACAAATTTTCATAAAGAAAATCATTGACAATTCAAAGAGAATTAAAGAAGTCATGAATGCACCTTCATCGAGGAGAATCATGCATAGAGGAAGCTCGCGTCTGAACACTTCGATTTTGTGCCTTTCTTCTTCCAATGGGTTGATGAAACCCTTCAACAATAATTTTTCCTTCAAAATATAGCCAATCGATTTGAGACCAAGTCCCATACTTTGCTCTTTCATCTCCATGATTAAACTTTAAATTGTAAGTTTACAGGGATGAAGAACAACGGAGAGTGTAATAAAGAATTTTAAGAAGCTCTTAGTAGCGAAGGAGTTGTTCCTATGGAAGAGATAAATGAGTGTCTTTAGGGGGAGTTAGCAAAATTTAGGCAAAAATTTTGCTTACAAAGAAAAGTTCAATTCCATAAAACGAGGTAACTAATGTTGTAACATTTCAATTTTATTAACTAAATCAAATATTATTTATTTATTTACAAATTTTCAAAATAAAAATATATATCATACATAGCTAAATACAAAAAAAAACTTACATACACCCGTAACTATATGTATGTAAATTTGAAATTGACATACATATAATTGAGAGAGAGAGATAGAGAGAGAGAGAGAGAGAGAGAGAGAGAGAGAGAGAGAGAGAGAGAGAGAGAGAGAGAGAGAGAGAGAGATCAACCATCGCCTGAGATTACTCTCTCCAACATTATGGCTTACTATAGCAGAGCCTCTAAGCTCTTACACTCTTATTCAATTCACACCATGAGGCCTATAATTGTAAAGTGGTTGCCTCCTTTTGAGGGTTTTATAAAGGCTAATATTGATGGTAGTTGGTCTGTTTCAAATTCTGGTGCTGGGGGTCTATTTAGAGATCACCAGGGGAATCTCATTTTCTTCTTTAGTTCCCCTGTAGTGGCTGATTCACCTCTTTGTGCTGAGGTATGGGCACTTTTTTTGTCACTAAAAATGGCTGTTTCTTTCAATTTTAAATATTTGCAGGTGGAAACTGATTCCAAAATGCTTATAAATCTGTTTTACAAAATTTCTGCTCTTCCCTGGAATCTAGTTTTCCTGTTTAACCGTATTTGGGATCTCATTACCTCACGTGCTTTGCAAGTTCATTTATTTTTTATTTACAGAGAAGGAAACAGGCCGGCTAATTGGTTAGCCAAAAATGCTGGTGGTGCCCCATTAGTTTGTACAACACCTCCTTATCATCTTGCTCTTCTCTTACATGGTGATCTGATGAACCTCCCTTAGCTCAGATATTGAGTTCATGGGTTATTACCTAATGTGTTTTGAGCTGAGAACTCTCAACAGTTTTGCTTTATATCTGTTTATTTTGTATTTTTCCTTCTCTAAAATGGTGGCTGCATCTGCACATGGATTGTCACTAGATGCATAGGCTCTCTCTGCATTGCAGGTACATCCGGCTGGATAACTGGAATCTGCTCTCATTGTGAAAGGTTCAAGGTTTGGAAGTTTGGCGTCCAGTTTTCTCTCAGGCTATTTTTGTTTCTGCCACTGCTTTACTGCTTGAAGAAACATTTTGGATTATGAATGTTGTTTTTTTTTACACTCCCTCCTAGTTCCTTACTCTTTGTTGCTTGCTATTTCATGATTTAACTTCCATTTGGTATTTTGTTTAAATTTTCTGCTATCGTTTTTGGAGCTTTCTTTTGCGTGAGTTGTAACGTGGGAGGCGGAATCCCTAGGGTTGAGTTGGGTCTTGTTTTCCCCCCCCCCCCCCCCCGCCCTTTTTGTAACACTTTTTCAAAAATTAACACGTAGGGAGCCCAATGTGCTCTTTCCCCTAATATATATATATATATATATATATATATATATATATATATATATATATATATATATATATGAAAGAGAGAGAGAGAGAGAGAGAGAGAGAGAGAGAGATTACAATGTTGATGTAAAAATACTTGTATAAGAAGACCAAATAATTAATCCTAACTCATTGCCTTGAGGTTTTAGATTAAAAACTTATTGGGAGATTTACATAGATACCACACAATTCTTATGTATTTGCCAACAACGCCCTATATAATATCTTGTTGTCATAAATCCATGCAAGAAAATGTGTATTTTACATTTAAAAAGATGATGATGGTATTGATTTTTATGTCAAACTAAAAAATTAAATGATATGCATATGATTATGAATTA
Source organism: Papilionanthe hookeriana x Papilionanthe teres (assembly GCA_022702705.1). Lineage (NCBI taxonomy): Eukaryota > Viridiplantae > Streptophyta > Magnoliopsida > Asparagales > Orchidaceae > Papilionanthe > Papilionanthe hookeriana x Papilionanthe teres. The sequence continues at coordinate 4,422,644 of CM040435.1, forward strand.
GTTGCTACATAAGTTAATCTATAAGTGTTATGTATATAAATGCCCCTAAAATTTTTTAAATGCTAAAATGTCAATTGCCTACAATGACTCTTTAGTCCCTCTATTATTATTAAATAAAGTTCAGGAGCAATATTACGAGGCAATCTCGAAATTAGTTTCAGTCGAAAAATTTGATTCAAAATTTTTACTCATAGCACAGCTTGTTTATTTCTCAATACGAGCGAAACTTCAAAACAATTTTTGAGCAATTAACGGTATTCAAGCTAAAATTCACAGCTCTATTTACATAAAGAAAAATGGAAAGTTTAATAAAGTATTTTAAGAGGACGTTGAGATTAACGTGAAAAAATGGCTGTAGATAAGCAGTTCTTATGAACAAGATAAATGGGTGGATTTAGCTGAGTTGACAAAAATTATGCAACTAAACCCTGAATGATTCTCTCTTATCGGCCTTTCATTTCTTCTAATTATTTTTTATTTTATTTTATTTGATTATGAATCCTGAATAAAGCTATTTATAAAAAAAAATTGGACATTGATTATTAGATTTTTGAATGTATTTGTAATTTATCTTTTCATCAAATCTACAATTAAAAAAGTCCAAACACAAGTTTTTCCACCTTATAAAATTCTAGGTGCATGGTGACATGTAACTAAGTTTCTATATTATTTCCAAAGTAATTTAACACATCTAGTTTTTAATTTTATAAATTATATTTTACTTATCGTTGGTTCTTAAATCTCACTACCTTAATAAAAACATTATATAATAATTGATTAAATTTTTTATTTGTATCATCATTAGACTCATTTCATGCTAGAAAATTCATTCTTGATGGTGGAATCGTAATTTAATATATTAGCACTGCACGATGATCAAGCACACACACAGCTAGGAAAAAAAAATGGAGAAGTCACTGAATTTTTTTTTCCGCGAAAAAATCACATAATTTGGCCTAACTAAACAAATCCACCATGTGATCATTATTATAGAGGTCCGGTTTTTATCAAAAATATGGAAGATGTGATTATAAGAATATGTTAAAATCACAATGCATTTAAACAACTCAACAAATATTATTATATAAAGATAGAGCTAAACCCGTTGTAGTGTGCTATAATAGTCATGATGAGGTTATAACAATCTTAATTAACCAAAAAAAAAATCATTGTTTATGACTATAACAATCATAGCATTGTTAGAATTAAAATATAACTAAATAATGCAGATATTATGAAGCTCATTTGACTTGATTTTTACGAGTTAGAGCATTAAATAGAGGAAAAAAAATTAATTTAAGCTTGTGTTAAAAATTATATATCAAATAGAATGAACTTGAGAGATAATTAATAAGAAATCACCTGATATGAAATTTAAAACAAGAGCATTCAATTTTTTTAGTTATATTTAAATAAATTGATTTTTTAATATATTTTTTATTGATTATTTTTTAAACGGTTTGGCTCACAAGCTAAGAAGTCGAGTCACGGTTGACTTGAGCTCAATTCACGAGCAATTTATTGAGTCGAGCCTGAGCTGACTCATAAGCCCGCATTGCTTGTTGAAGACGGCAGGCTCCACACTCCACCTCCACTTCCTGACCGAGAAACCTCCAAACTCCTCCATCTTCCCTATATATTACACTCTCTCAACCCAACTCCATTTACATCCTTCAAGCAGCAAAAATAATATAGATGAGTTATTGATAAAACCGCATGTTAAGAATCAATTAAAGCTCAAATTTAACATAGAGTACTCAAGATGATAACTCAAAATAATATTATATATATATTGTTGTTTTGACCCCCAATTAGTCACTAAGGTAAGTGGCACTCTTGTAAATTTCTACTTACTTTAAGCCTCCAATGTTGACTTTAGAAAGGTGCCACCTCATTATGGAAGACTTTAGAAGAGGACATGTGGAAGGACATGTGGAGGCCATGCGATGGAAGGAGGACATGTGAAAGGACATGTGGAGACCATGCGATGGAGGACTCTAAAGGGTGGACATGTGGAAGCCATGCGATCCTTGAAGGTTACACCTCATCTACTTATAGAATATTATAATGTAATCTAATCTACTATAAATAGATGAGAGGAAGGGAGGCTTTTGTGTGGGTTTTGTAAGAGTGAAAAAGAACTCAAGGAGTGTGGGCTAGCTTGTTAAGGGTGAGGAGAGCATCTTGGAGGTCTTGGATGTGAAGGGAGGCCATGGAAGATGAAGGCTCATCTATGTAAAGCTAAGTACTCCTGTTTCTTGTCTTAGTGGATTATTTTGATTCCCTCCCGTGGACGTAGGTCAAAAAGACCGAACCACGTAAATCCTCTTGTTTGCTTGTGCTCTTGTGTTTGTATCTTCTTTGTTGTGATTTGCGGTTTGCTCTCTTACCAAGATTGAGGAAAGAAAGTGTTTTTCCCACAACAATTGGCGCCGTCTGTGGGAAACTCTCGACACATCTTGGTCGGAGGAATCACACCCAAGAAATCGCAGCAAGAAGGAAGAAGAGGTGTTTGGCGGGGACAATGGGTTCCACCAAATTCGACATCGAGAAATTCACGGGAAAGAACGACTTCGGCTCGTGGAGAGTAAAGATGAGAGCCCTGCCGGTTCGACGAGGTGTCGCAGAAGCCTTGCAAGGGCCGACGGCACTGCCGGCCGACATGACGGAGAAAGAGAAGATTGGCATGTTGGAGAAAGCTCATAGTTTGATAATCTTGAGCTTGGGCGACAAGGTTCTGAGGGAGGTGTCGAGGGAGACGACGGCTCAAGCGCTTTGGGCCAAACTCGAGGTACTCTACCTGACCAAGTCCCTGGCTAATAGGCTCTTTCTGAAGCAGCGCCTATACTCTTTCAAAATGCACGAAGACAGATCAGTCTCGGAGCAGATCGACGAGTTCAACAAGATCATAGATGATCTTGAGAACATCGACGTCAAGATGGATGATGAGGACAAGGCGCTGTTGTTGCTAAACTCTATTCCTAAGAGCTACGAGCAGTTCAAGGATGCGATGCTCTATGGAAGGGCGCAGACGATTACTCTGGAAGAGGTTCAATCATTGATCAGAGCCAAAGAACTTCAGAAGAAGGACGACATGAAGGAGGAAACCAGCGGAGACAGTCTGATGGTTAGAGGAAGATCGAGCAATAAAGGTTATAAAAGTGACCAGAGCAGATCAAGGTCCAGAAGAAACGTTAGAGGTCAGTCTTCTAAGAGATCCTACAAGTGCTACCATTGCCACAAGGAAGGTCATTTTAAGAAGGATCTGTCCGGATAGAAAGAAAGGCTTTCGGGAGAAGCCTAAAGATTCGGAGAAGCAAGCATAGTCTCGGACGGCTATGATTCGAGTCGAAGCTCCGTAATCACAGAATCTAAATCTAGCAAGGAGTGGATCCTTGACTCAGGGTGCTCCTTCCACATGTGTCCTCGCAAAGACTGGTTCGAGACACTACAACTGGCAAATGGTGGATCCGTTCTACTTGGAGACAATAAAGCCTGTAAGGTGATCGGCAGCGGGACGATCGGAATAAAGATGTTTGATGGAGCCGAACGGATACTGCGGCATGTCGGTACGTCCCGGAACTTAAAAGAAATTTGATTTCTTTAGGGACGCCTGAGTCGAATGGATACTCATTCAAGGCAGAGAATAGCTGTATCAGAGTAGCTAAGGGCTCTCTCATAGTCATGAAAGGAGTCAGAAAGAATGGGCTATACTCCCTTGTTGGAAGAACTGTGATCGGGAACTTCTCAAATGCAGTTCAATCAGAGCTTGACAGATCCAGACTATGACACATGAGGCTGGGGCATGTAAGTGAAAAGGGCTTACAGGAATTGTCCAAACAGAACTCGCTATGCGGAGATCGGGTCGACAAGCCGGAATTCGCGAACAATGTGTATCGGGGAAGGCCACCGGGGTAAAGTTCTCCACTGGAATACATACATCAAAGAAACCTCTTGATTATGTACACGAGTGATCTATGGGGCCCAACTAGAACTCGGACTCATGGAGGAGGAAGGTACTTCATGTCTATCATCGATGACTACACCAGGAAGGTATGGGTCTTTATCCTAAAAACAAAAGATGAAGCTTTTCAACGATTCAGGGACTGGTTAACTCTCACCGAAAATAAGATGGGAGCAAAGCTGAAGTACTTGAGAACCGACAATGGCTTGGAGTACTGTTCAGAGCAGTTTGAGGAGTTGTGCAGGAGGAATGACATCACAAGGCACAAGACGGTCCGGAACACTCCTCAACAGAACGGCCTAGCTGAGAGGATGAACAGGACTCTCCTAGAGAGAGTGCGGTGCATGCTGTTAAATGCAGGTCTACCCAAAAGTTTACGGGGCGAAGCTGTGTCAACCGCTCGCTACCTTATCAACAGATGCCCATCGACAGCTGTTGATATGAAGACTCCTTTGGAGATGTGGTACGGAAAGCCAGGTAACTATGATAATCTTAAAGTTTTTGGATGTATTGCATACGCTCACGTTAGACAGGATAAGCTGGAAGCGAGGGCTTTGAAGTGCATCTTCATCGGATACGCACCTGGAACCAAAGGCTACAAACTTTGGTGCCTAGATCAACAAAAATGCATCATCAGTAGGGATGTGACATTCGATGAGTCCAAAATGGGGAATCTGCAAAGCTATGTTACCAGGGACAGTGTCACTAAGGAGGATTCGTCAATTGAGGTGGAGCCGCAACAAACTTTGATCGATCGAAGGACAACTATGAATGATCGAGATGAAGTGGCGGAAGACCAGCAAGTGACCGAACCGGAAAGAAGATCCGACGACTACGACTTGGTAAGGGACAGACAAAGGAGAACTATCAGACCGCCAGAGAGATACGGCCATGCAGATATGATCTCCTATGCTCTGAGTGTTGCTGAAGTGATAGAAGAAGCAGAACCAAACAGCTACAAGGAAGCCCTGAAGAGCAAGGAAAGACACAAGTGGGAAGAGGCAATGGATGAGGAAATGGCTTCTCTGATGAAGAACAAAGCCTGGGAACTTGTGGATCGACCAACGAACAAACGCGTAGTCGGTTGCAAGTGGACCTTTAAGAAGAAGGAAGGCATGCCAGGTGCTGAGAGGATCAGGTACAAAGCCAGACTCGTTGCAAAGGGATTCACACAGGTTGAAGGAATTGACTTCAACGAAATCTTCTCACCCGTGGTGAAGCACTACTCAATTAGGATGGTCTTAGCACTAGCAGTTCAATTCAACTTGGAATTAGAACAGCTAGATGTTAAGACTGCGTTCCTGCATGGAGAGCTTCAAGAAACCATCTACATGGACCAGCCAGATGGGTACAACACACCTGAGACAAAGGACAAAGTTTGCTTGTCGAAGAAGGCATTGTATGGGCTGAAACAAAGCCCAAGACAATGGTACAAACGATTTGATGATTTCATGCTAAAGATCGGTTTTGTCGAAGCGACTACGACGATTTGTGTGTACATGAAGTGGCAAGACGGTGAAATCGGTACGTACTTGCTCCTTTATGTGGATGATATGTTAGTAGCCAGCAGGAGCAAGGAGGAAGTCCAGAAGATCAAAGGTATGCTCAATTCTGAATTTGACATGAAGGACCTACGACCAGCTACAAAGATTCTAGGGATGGAGATTACCAGAGACAAGAAAAAGGGTAGCTTATTCTTGTCTCAAAAGTCATATATTCAGAAGGTTCTAACAAGGTTCAACATGCACGAGGCTAAGCGAGTTGTAACACCTATTGGCCAACACTTCAGACTATCGAACTCTCAAGCACCAGAGACTGAAGAGGAGAAAAGGTACATGGAGGGTGTCCCCTACGCCGGTGGGGTTGGCGGCATCATGTATGGTATGGTTTGTAGCGGACTGCATTTAGCCTACGCCGTCAGTATTGTAAGCAGGTTCATGGCAAGCCCAGGACAGGCTCACTGGGAAGCACTAAAATGGATCCTGAGATACTTAAGAGGCACCACTGATTTGGGGCTACTCTTCAAAAGGCAGGAAGACAAAGAAGAAAAGGTAGTCGGTTACGTAGATTCCGATTACGCGAGAAGCATTGACACCGGAAAGTCACCGACCGGATTCATCTTCACTGTCTTCGGTGCTCGCAGTCGATTGGAAATCTAACCTCCGATCGGTTGTGGCCCTCTCAACAACGGAGGCTGAATACATCGCCGTGATCGAAGCAATCAAGGAAGCTATGTGGCTAAAGGGCATGGTCGAAGAGCTTGGGATACATCGGAAGGTGATAACCGTGTTTTGCGACAACCAAAGCACCATTCACCTAACCAAGAATCGGGTATTTCATGAAAGATCCAAGCACATAGACGTGAAGCTTCATTTCGTAAGGGACGTCGTTGCTTAAAGGCTCGATAGTGGTAGAGAAGATACCAACCGAAGAGAACCCCGCCGACATGCTCACCAAGGCGTCGCCCATAGCTAAGTTCGGTACATCGTCTGGACTTAGTGAACTTTTCTACTGGCTGAGGGCCCCCTCGGGGACCGGGTGGAGGGAATCACTACTGTAGCATAATTGAGGGTCAAGGTGGAGATTTGTTGTTTTGACCCTCAATTAGTCACTAAGGTAAGTGGCACTCTTGTAAATTTCTACTTACTTTAAGCCTCCAATGTTGACTTTAGAAAGGTGCCACCTCATTATGGAAGACTTTAGAAGAGGACATGTGGAAGGACATGTGGAGGCCATGCAGTGGAAGGAGGACATGTGAAAGGACATGTGGAGACCATGCGATGGAGGACTCTAAAGGGTGGACATGTGGAAGCCATGCGATCCTTGAAGGTTACACCTCATCTACTTATAGAATATTATAATGTAATCTAATCTACTATAAATAGATGAGAGGAGGGGAGGCTTTAGTGTGGGTTTTGTAAGAGTGAAAAAGAACTCAAGGAGTGTGGGCTAGCTTGTTAAGGGTGAGGAGAGCATCTTGGAGGTCTTGGATGTGAAGGGAGGCCATGGAAGATGAGGGCTCATCTATGTAAAGCTAAGTACTCCTGTTTCTTGTCTTAGTGGATTATTTTGATTCCCTCCCGTGGACGTAAGTCAAAAAGACCGAACCACGTAAATCCTCTTGTTTGCTTGTGCTCTTGTGTTTGCATCTTCTTTGTTGTGATTTGCGGTTTGCTCTCTTACCAAGATTGAGGAAAGAAAGTGTTTTTCCCACAACATATATTTTGCTAATTGTTGGGCCTCAGCCATTCGGGCCTTTGTACTGTAGATTTCCCTGCCATTCTCTTCTTCGTTTCTTCCCTTCCGACCTTTCAGCCTCGCTGATTCCTCTTCCCTACCCTCGCCTGCTCGAAATCCTTGCTGACGTCCCTCCCTCCTCTCCCGGTTTTGCTCAAAACCATGGCCTTCTTCACCGAACGCTCACGATACAGTCGCAGTTAAATCTAGCAGGGAAGAAGGCAACCACGGTATCGCGGCTTACAAAGTCCTTCATAACTCTCATCTTTCGCCTCTGCTCCGACCAGAAACCATTGAGGAAGGTAACCCTCCTTTTTCTCCCCCTATCTTTTTCTCTCTCTCACTTTCTCTTCCTTCGCGCGCTTTAGCTTCTATAAATTCTGTAAATTCATCTACCATCTGGAAATCCCCTCGTTAGATCTCTCTATCATGTCCACATCTCTTCACCAAAGACAACAACAACAAAATTCTCTAGTCGACACATTCCCCCTCTCTCCTCGCTCCTCCTCCCTCAACTATGTCTTCCATCACCGCACATACTCCCTCTTCGGCCGCTCCGGCCTCCTCCTCGGCGTTTTCATCCCCTGGATTCGTCTCTTCACACCCTTCCTCTGCTAATGGTGAGATTACAACCTAGCTCAAGCTGCGGCCTTTCTTGGCGGAAAGAACGACCAAAATGGACTCTTGAAACTCCTCCTTCTTCCTATCCTTATCTTCGTTGTGCTGCTTAAATAGGTTTCTTTAATTTGACATCTCGGAGGCTAGGGCATCTGCTTGGTATCTCGGAGCTAGGCTATAATGTAATGTATAATGATTTAGATATGGTTTGGGTTTCCGATCCATTGCCTTATCTAGATGGGCACCATGACATTTCTTCACCGATTACATGGATGTTATAAGTTCTTCATTTCTTTGTTTTCTTGTGAGTTATCAGTGATGAGGAAAGCGCTAATTTTTATTAATCTTTGCAACTAAAAGGTGAAGCCTTTGATTCATTCTCATGGCTTGCCACAACCTGGGAAGAAAGGAAGAACATATATTTGTAGTAGCTTGATCTTCCTCCGTCCGACAGATGGAACAAAAGTTGTGCTTTTGGAATGGATTGAATAGCTTCGTCCGACAGACAATTCATTTGTCAATTGGTCTACTGTGTAATTCTATTTGACAGATTCACACAATTTCAATTTAGAAAGCTTAAATATCTTATTGACATTTGTCATTTGGTCTATTGTGCAACTCTTTGTCATTTCTCATTAGCCTACGGCTAGTTTTTTAGATTTTTCTATCATTTCACATCTTTTTGAATTGATATTCAATTCTTTTCTAGATATTCATCATTAATTGTTCATTTGATGACAGATTCACACAGTTTCGTTCTACTTGTGTACATTTAATAAAAATGTTTAATAATTATTTAATTAATAATATATTTTAATAAAAATGTTTATTTAAATATTTTCATAATTATTTAATTTTATTAATAATATAATTTCATATATTTGTATGTGAAACAATTTTGTTATTTAAATATTTGTTTAATAAATATTAATGAATAATTGTCTTATTTTACATTGTATTTTATCCTTAAAAATCAAGTATTTCCATTATAGAATACTCTTTTTTAGTTTTCTCGAGCAATGGCATACACATTGATAAAGATAATTCAAAATCTATAAATGTGGTTTATACTCAGAATTTAAATTAATTAAGGATTTGCATTGCATAACCCTCAAAATAATATAATTTGTGTGCAATATTAAATTTTTATAATTTATCAAAACTCGTGTGTTAAATACAACTTCTAGTAATAATAATATTTAAATTAGAAAAGTGCAATAATCAAAATAATTATTTTAAATAATTTAGCTATTTTGCATGCCGTAACAGTGATATTTTTGCATTGCATGAAGATCTAACATACACAAAGAAAAAAGAAAAATAATATGAGATATTAAAACTTTTGTGTGAAAACATCTTGGAAGGAAAAAAATAATGAAGCCAGTTTAATTAAAGTAATCAACTATGTAATTGCAATTATAAATGTCCACACTTGTCCTAAATTAGAGAAGATGAAATTATAAAGTTGATTATCACAAATATATAGTAGTAATTTAGTTATAATAGGCTAGGTGGGCTAAAATAAATGTGGTTCTTGGCTATAATCGGAAATATTATGTTGACGTAGTTGGTTGCTACAAATATTGAAGTCGTTGGTCGCATTAGTGGCAATCAGTCATAGATGTTGTAGTTGGAAGCTATAACAATAGTAATGGTCACAAAGGTCGCCTCACTAAAAAAGGCAGTAATTGGTCGAAAATGTTATAGTCGATGGCTACAATTGCAGTAGTTAGGTGTAGAGGTCATAGTTGGAAATGGTAGTTGACTATGAAAACATAGTTGGTTACTAAAAAAAACAATAGTAGGCCATGAAAGCTATGTACAGTAGCTGCAACAGCGACAGTTGACCAAAGAATCGTATTTGGAAGTTTAATTGTTGGAAACAAAAGTTATAGTTGGATGCTACAAATACAGTAATTGGGCAAAAAGATTGTTGTCGGAAGCTGCAATAGCAGCAGTTGGTCACGGAGGTTGTGAAATCAAAGATGATCTTTAATTTAGATTTTAAAGATACTTCATCAAAATACTTTATTTAAAAGGTTACTAAATTATATTTATATGATAGAAATTTGAGTGCTGCATATGTAAGTAAACAATATTATATGTTGGAAATGTAAATACATTGGAATTCTGTGACGTAATGTAATTCTCTTTTATATATGAAATGGTTGCAGCACCAATAGCATTCCCACTTCTTAAAATATTTTTTCATTATTTAAATTTCTATTAAAAAACATTTAAATTTTATATTAAGTAGTCTTTTTTTTTTAAATAAAGAGTAATTATTTTCAAGAAAATATTTACCAATATAATGTTATATTTCACTTTCTAAAAATATTTATTTATATAACAATTAAATATTTAATATCATCATAGAAATAGCGCTAATATTTTTTTTTTATATATATAGTAATATTTTCGTGTGAGTAAGTGATTAAAATGTTACATAAGAAAATAACAAAGTTTAGGAATTAACTAAATATAAATCTATAAAAATTATATTATGTGATTTTGACTTCTTGGGATATCATTTTTCTTAGATATTTTATTTTTCATATTTAACATTAAATAAAAATATATTTGATATTCTAGCTGATGTTATATTTATTTATTATTTTATTGAATATTACACAATGCAGTAATCACTTCACTTCACTTCACTTCACTTCACTTATGCATCTCCAAAAGTGAGTACGATTCCAATATTTTAAAGGAAGATTTCCATATATACCACTAAATTTTTAGGTATTTACGTATCAAACACCTAAAGTACTTTAATTTTTAAATATATAACAACTTATTATGCATTTTAAAACACTGAAATATTGACAAATTTTGATGTGATATAAAATATTTATCTTATGTAAGATCTATATGTAGAACTATAAAATATAAAGTTTAGATGCCCGATAAATAAATGGATAAGATTTGAGTAGAACTTATATAAATGTAAAATATTTTTTTAAATAGTCGAAGGCTAAAGAAACCGAACTTTAACATGATCCGACTTATTTCTTATTCATGTTCAGAAACAAATTAATTCAGCAAATAACTTTAGCCTATCTATAGCAAATAAATCGGCATCAAATGTACCAATCTACACTACTAAGCAAATATTTGCAACAACAAAAAGTTAATAAAATAATAATAAAACATTTAGTTGTCGAGTGCGGCTTTCCATAGAACACCTTGTGAGCATCTCTCACCCTTTCTTCCCGTCATACCATCTAAGCCTAAGATACTTATCCTTCGTCGTAAACTTCGTGCAATGAAACCCAAGCACAACCCAAATCACCTTCTGCTGCACACGGTTCTCAACCTCAATTGCCGACCTCCCGCTGCTGCACTTCTCCGCCATCTTCAACGGTAGCAAAAATGTCATCTCATACATAAGCCTCTGATTTATAAAAAGAAAAAAATTTGATCCGCAAAATAAAACTCCCTTACCGTTACCTCGTAGAACACGTTCTGTTTCGTGTTGATGGCCGCCGGAATGACTTAACCGCAAACAGAGTGCTGAATCGAAGAAAAAATGGCTCGCTGCAAGTCGTTCCTTAGGGACAGACAACCACGTCGCAGCGGCGAAGGAGGTCGGAGGATTCTTCTATTATGCAATTTGTATTTCTGAAATTAGACATTATACAAATTATATTTTTAGATATATTGCTTTTAAGGTGGAAAAAATAGGAAAAATTCTAATCGATTGAAAATGTTTGGATTTACCTGTAAATAAGTTTTCACATCATTCTTTTTCAGCCCACGAACCGCCATTCTTTCTGTGATCTGTTTTGGACTTGCTACTGAAAAATACAATAAACAACAATAATGTTACATTGCAATTGAATCCAACAAAACAAAAAGCAAGAAATAAATTTTTTGTCTTATCATATCTGCAAGACAGTAAAACACATAAATTATAACTCTCACCATTAAGTTCTTGCAATGTGGCCACAAAATGCCGGTGAAGTTCCGGCGACCAAGAGCGTCATGCTTTTCTCTTAGGGTCAGTTTGGGCGGTGACGGTGCGGCACCGCACCACAGTATGCTGAATATAATTTTTACCATCATTCGCCATCGCAGGGTTTGTTGGGGCTGAGATTGTCAAAGAACGATCCTGCCACGAAGATCCTACATCTTTTTCTTCCTTCTTCATAAAAAAATTTTCAGCATTGCTTTCAGATTTTAAACACCCAGTATTGTCCATCTTCCTTTGTGAAAACTTAATTTTAATGCAAATTCACAAGATAACAAAGGAATAAAAGGAAAAAATAGAGTTATTTTTAATTTTTACAGAAAATTACCTCGTTGAAATCGTTCATGAAATATATACTCTGATCGTTATAGTTAGCGTTCCAGAGTTGATCCGAGCTCGTCCAATCCATCTCGTCCACACTGCTCTCCCATTCCATCTCTTCGTGCTCATCTTTCTCTTCGTATTCTTTATTGATATATTTCATGTTTTCGTCTTGCTCCAGTTCAAGTTTTAGTTGATCGATCACTAGCAAAAATGACAAAATAATTAAAAGAAAACAAATTTTTATAAAGGAAATTATTGTGAATTCAGAGAGAATTAAAGAAGTCATGAGTGCACCTTCATCGAGGAGAATCATGCATAGAGGAAGCTCGCGTCTGAACACTTCGATTTTGCATCTTTCTTCTTCCAAAGGGTTGATGAAACCTTTCAACAGTAATTTATCCTTCAAAATATAGGCAATCGATTTGAGACCAAGTCCCATGCTTTGCTCTCTCATCTCCATAATTAAATTTTGAAATTGTAAGTTTACAGGGATGAAGAACAACGGAGAGTGAAATAAAAATTTTAAGAAGCTCTTAAAGATTAACGTGAGCTGAGTATAGTAGAGAAGGAGTTGTTCCTATGGAAGAGATAAATGAGTGCCTTTTGGAGGAGTTAGCAAAATTTAGGCAAAATGTTTGCATACAAAGAAAAGTTCATTTCCATAAAAGGAGGTAACCAATGTTGTAACATTTCAATTTTATTGATTAAATTAAATATTATTTATTTATTTACAAATTTTCAAAATAAAAAAAATATATATATATATAGAGAGAGAGAGAGGGAGATTAAAATATTTATATAAAAATACTCGTATAAGAACACCAAATAATTAATCCTAACTCATTGCCTTAAGGTTTTAGATTAAAAAATTATTGGGAGATTTACATAGATACTACACAAGTCTTATGTATTTGTCCATAACGCCCTAAGATTTGATATTTACCTATATAACATCTTGTAGTCATAAATCCATGCATAAAATGTGTATTTCGCATTTAAAAAGAGGTTGATGGTATTGATTTTTATGTTATGCTAAAAAATTACATGATATGCATGTGATTATGAATTAGGTGCTATATAAGTAAATCTATAAGCGTTGTGTCTATAAATGCCCCTAAAATTTTTTAAATGCTAAAATGTCATTTGCCTACAATGACTCCATACTGCTCTATTATTATTAAATAAAGTTCAGGAGCAATATTACGAGGCAATCTAGCCATGAGAACTTGGTGAATGGTGAGAGGTTTTGCAGTAGAGAGAGAGAGAGACAGAGATGGTAGGGAGGAGAGAGAATGAGTTGAGGAGTGTGGGGAGGTGGGTGAAGACTGAATGAGACGACTTATAAATGAGAAATATTACTCACTTTGGGTTTCTCGTTGGACAACTTTTTATCCATTTTACTATTTAAGTTGCCATCTAAATTTTATTTGGCTGGGAATTATTTCTTATTGTGTATATCAAAAATATATCAGCACGAATTTCGGGGATATCCCAAAGCCTATGGAAGAAAATGACATGGTATCTGTTGTGAAAAATTAGGGCGAACAAATACAGAAATCGACACAAAACATAAGAAAACAGAAAGATTTAATGAGGTTCGGCAAAGATGCGTACATCCTCGGGAGCAGAACAGTGAATTCACTATTCCAGAGGAGTTACAATAGTTTGATTCAATTCATACCCATTTGGTTACACATCTATTTATAGAAAAAATTTACAGATAAATTAATAACTCGCCCTCGCTCTCCCCAACCCTCTAATCCAGGAGACACACCTCTTCACACCAAGAGACACTCCTTTTCATTCCAGGAGACAGGCCTCCCTATTTCATGAAACTCCAACTTCCGATATATGAGTCATACCTAACAGTATCTTGGGGGCCCGCTAAAGACAATCTGATATTCTATACCCAACCGGCTAGCTCTTATAGATCTGGAGAAAAGTATTTCTCAGACAAATGGAACATAACCTCCTTTTTAGAAATCAACATGTCGGCATACGGCTCACGTGGATAAATCTAGCCTCATTTTTCTAGTCCAACCAGATGAGCGAAGCGAAACACCCGGCCACGAGACAATTGGCCAAAGATTTCCACCCGACTTGAACATGGATAAACTCTTAACAAATAGTTAAATTGACGGTTTACACTATCCCCCAGCGAACTGTTGCTCAGCCAAAATGAAGCCAGGCAGAAGATTATCATGGGCACCGACTTTGTCCGGCCGGATGTCTTCCTAGGGACGCAGCCTTATCCGGCTGGGAGCCTTCCTAAGGACTCGGGGAAGGCTCCCAGTCGTGTCTGAAGGAAAGCCTTTCTGGGTCCTGGTCTCGTACAAATGGGAGCCTTGAAGGCTCCCAATTAAACATTCATGTACTAACTAAAATATCTCCATTGTATTTATGTATATTATGGATAGAGTATGAAATTGTACACCCTCCACTCTGATAAATAAGGTTCCATTTCTTGAGTAAAGGTTGAGTAAAGGTTAATCAAATTTACTGTTCTACATTTTGTTTTTCTCTCCCTGCTCCCTCTCCCTCTCCCTATCGCTCTATTCCTTAAATGTGTCTCCCTGTCCCTCTCCCTCTCCTTATTGCTCTATTTCTTAAATGTGTCTCCCTATCAAATTTGGATTCAACATCTTGTTTTTTAAAATTTTTTATAGCAGGAAGCTGTTTTGCTCAACTTGATTTATTAAAGTGTTGTGGCTCTAAAGAAGTTGTTGTCTGTTTTTTTAAACATTTTTTTATTTTACCATCTTATTTTTTTAAGAAGTTAATTTCTTCACTACAACTTTCTAATCATATTTTTGAAAAGTTGCAACATCCCAAAAAGATCATTAGTGAACATCTTATATATTTTCCTAAGGTTTGATGTTTTTTAGTTATAAAAATGAGTTGAAATAATTCTCTATAATCTTTTTTAAAAAGTGTAGCTTATCTTTGCAAAAAGCTGAAAAGTTGGATCTGTATGCATTTGAAGATATGTTTAGATGTTTTGTATTTAAGAAAATATAAGAATTGTTGGACTTAATTTACGTTAAAATATTAAATAAAAGGCTTATTATTTTAAAAAATATTTTAATAAAAATAATTATTTAAATGCTTTTCATAATTTTTTAATTTTATTAATATTTTAATTTAATATATTTGTTTATGAAAACAGTTTTTTTTTATTTAAACATTTTTTTAATAAATATTACTGAATAATTGTCTTATTTTACAATGTATTTTATCCTTAAAAATTAAGTATTTTAATTTTAGAATACTATTTTTCAACTTTTTTGAGCACATTCATAAAAATAATCTCAAATCTATAAATGTGGTCTATACTTGAGTTTAAGTTAAGTAGGAATTTTCATTTTTTTTTTTCAAATGCATCGCCCAAAATATGATTTTCATTGCATAACCCTCAAAATAATATAATTTGTGTGTAATATTAAATTTTTATAATCTAGTAATAATAATATTTAAATTAGAAAAACGTAATAATCAAAATAATTTTTCAAAATAAGTTAGCTATGTTGCATATCGAAAGATTGATGCCGAGAGAGTGATAATTTAATATTTTAGCATTGCATGAAGATCCAACACTTACAGAGATTAAAAAAAAAATAGCATGAGATACTAGAACTTTTACGTGAAATGATTCTGGAAGGACAAATAATCATGAAGCCTGATTTAATCAAAGTAATCAACTATGTGAGTGTAAGTATAAATGTCCACCATTGTCCAAAATTAGAGAAAATGGAATTACAAAGCTGACAAACATACATGTATAATAATAGTTCAGTTATAATAGCCTAGTATATCTCAATCGACAAGAGTCTCTCATCAGAGATCGAGGGTAGAAAGCTAAATTAGATTAGCCAGCTGACAAAAGTTCAATTGATCGAGTCAGTCCTATCGACCTGAAGTCAACCGACAAACTCAGCATAATTGATCGAAAGAAAACTTAACGAGCCCAACCAACCCATTCATAAGGTGATATCTAAAATAACCTATCACAACCACATAAAATGAGCAGAAATATAATATCACATATTTTACCTCCCATATAAATAGTGAGATCATTTTATGAGGAAAAAAGAATAAATAATACATTTAACTATTCATTCTCTCTCTCTCTTTATGCATAAAAAGAAAATTTTAGGGGAGTTGGCAAATTTTAGGCAAAAATTATGCATAAAAAGAAAAGTTAAATCCCAGAAAAAGGAGGTAACCAATGTTAACGTCAGCGGAAGATTTCAATTTTATTGACTAAATCAAATATTATTTATTTATTTACAAATTTTCAAATAATTAATCCTAACTCATTGGCTTACGGAATTTGGGTGGTATAAATGAAAAAATTAAAATTTTGGTATAGATAAGAATTGAGTGGTAGGCATGTAAATGTCAGTTTGTTGCATAGAGTTCACTTGGTATTTGGTGAGGGAACGAAATGCATGATCATAAGAGGACCGGGGAGAATGTCTTGGACAACATAATAGAAATCATTGCTGATTTTGTGCCAAAGCAGAAGTCTGGCGGAATCTTCAAGGAGGGATCTTAGGTCTCCCACAAGTTAAATAAGCGATTTGGGCGCCAAAAATCCGTTTATCATATTTTGGGTGGCGGAAAATTTAGTCTTTACGAAATCTTTATGTTCTTCTTTATGAATGAAGTAAACCTTCATCTTCAATTTGGAGTGTGAAAGATATGTTTTTGGTGTCCAATGCATCTTATTTTAGTGCCTTATACCTACATACCAACCAATTCATGTCTTTGTATATCTAGCACCAATTCATATGACGAGAGGATATCTTCTAACGTCTTGGTTGGTGCAACACTTGTTTGGGTTTTCTTTGAATGGTCTGACTATCATTTTCTCACTATTACATGCTTCACTCTCGTTAGAGGTGGCTTATGTTACTGTTAAATGATATGAAAATCATGTATTTCAAATTAGTAAATCATAGCTTTTTCACCGTTGTTACTATTACATAATTTGTAATTAGCAACGTTAAGGCACACAATGGAATTTCATTTCGCTTATCTTCCCTCCAAAGTGAAGATAGAGGGTTTATTTATAGCCTTATGTTGAGAGATATTTTGGTAATTTGACGTGTAATTTCTCTAACCACCTGATTAGACGGTCCATATTAATTCCCTCGATCATATGTAATTTCTTTAAGAATCTGAATGTCTTAATGACCTTGAAATTTAATGATACTGGGTTCATTAAACTATGTTGTCGGACATGCTCGATTTGATTATAAATATATTAAATTTAAAGTTTATTTTACCATTCAATTGATATCAAATTTAAAGTTTGACTCCGATCGAAATAATTTTGACATTGTTGGGTTTATCTTCTCGATATGCTTAATTCAACTATAAACTTATTGAAATCGGGGATTATCATGTATTTAGGTTTAAAAGATGCATTAACAAAAACATCAAAAATCATGCTAGAAAAAAAATTGTTGAAGACACTGTTATGTTCTGTGTTATCAAAATATTAAAATTTTTTAGATCGTTTTACTTACTATATACATGTTTTATTAATGAAAGTTTAATGATAAGACGTACTTATATTTTATATATATATATATATATATATA